>LPNX010708781.1:87704-179641 GCA_001517045.1 Pseudotsuga menziesii
CAAGTGGTTGAGTGCTTTGAGATCCATTTGAGAGGTCTTGAAGTCAATCCCCTCTCTCTCTCTCTCGAGATGACTCAAGTGGTTGAGTGCTTTGAGATCCATTTGAGAGGTCTTGAAGTCAATCCCCCCTCTCTCTCTCTCTCCCTCTCTCTCTCTCTCGAGATGACTCAAGTGGTTGAGTGCTTTGAGATCCATTTGAGAGGTCTTGAAGTCAATCCCATCTCTCTCTCTCTCTCTCTCTCTCTCTCTATGACTCAAGTGGTTGAGTGCTTTGAGATCCATTTGAGAGGTCTTGAAGTCAATCCCCCCTCTCTCTCTCTCTCCCTCGCTCTCTCTCTCGAGATGACTCAAGTGGTTGAGTGCTTTGAGATCCATTTGAGTGGTCTTGAAGTCAATCCCCTAAGTTGGATACCTTGATTTCATGCCTTACTCAGTACCTACCAAGACAAAGTTGTCTAATCTTGAAGCAAACTTCCCTCTAATTGTTGGAATTCATCAATATAGAAAATTAGACTCCCCATTGATCCATTTGAGAGGTCAAAGTGGTTGAGTGCTTTGAGATCCATTTGAGAGGTCTTGAAGTCAATCCCCTAAGTTGGATACCTTGATTTCATGCCTTACTCAGTACCTACCAAGACAAAGTTGTCTAATCTTGAAGCAAACTTCCCTCTAATTGTTGGAATTCATCAATATAGAAAATTAGACTCCCCATTGATCCAGGGCTCCAATTGAGTGTTTGATGATCTAGGTCAATTTAGAATTGACCAAAACCTCTAAGGGAATTGTACTACCATGTGTGGATCTTTGATCATGGTGGAACTTTTCTCATCCTTGAATTTCAACCAAATTCTAATCAAATTTGTGGTCAAAAAGAGGGTTTGTTGCTACAAAATTAGTTTAATCCCACTCGAACATGCATCCTAATTAGTGACAATAGGCTTACATTAGGTATCATCCAAAAAATATAGGGAAGTGCTTAGAGATTTACCCACAATGTTTTCCTAGGAAAAAATATTTATTTATTTACTTGTTGGAAATGTTGTTTTTAGTAATTTAGAATGTTTTTTTTATGTCTAATGGTCATGTTTTGTGAGACACTTTTATATGATTTTGATTTGATCTCAATTACATTTCATGTTTGTCTAGGTCATGACCTTAAATATATTATTATTTGGAGAATTTTAGCCTTGAAACTTAATATTAAGACAAGTTCAATTACTTCACAATTTAATAACAAAGATTGATGATGATTCATATCCCATGAGATCAACAAGGTTTAATAGACAGCTAAAAAGAATTAGACAAAATATTGTTCAAATTATCAAATTCTATATTTAACATAATGGAAATGAAAGTATAAATTTCATTTTGGTTTTTGCACAATGAAATTGTAAAAGATTAAAAATTTATGAAACTTGATTAGGTTATGTCTCATAAAATACTCACTATTACATTTCATCTTAAGTTCTTAAGAATAACATTGTCTTAAAACCCTATCACGACACGATGGAGCTTAAGAGCGATGTTTATTTTTTTAGGTTTATTCCATAAATTTTTTGATGGTTAATTGTCTTTAGAAAATCAATAAATCAACAAATTGGATATTCTTTCTTGTTTTTACAATGTAAATGACAATAACTCTCAAGGTGAAAAGTTGATTAATTGTGACATGTTATTTTCTCCAAAAAAAATATCGTTGTCCATAATTTTATTAAATCATGAACCATATCGTTCATATGGCAGTAAAGTCGTCCATAATATACAGTTACTACATACATCAACAAGAAATACAAATATGCTCATAACTTGGCTTATAAGAAATAACCTCAATTATGCTGTTGAAATACATATGTCATGAATGATTCATATATTAGACATAATCAAAGTAAAAACAAATGCCCCAATTAGGGGCAGATAGGGTCAATAAGATGTCCAGGATCCAACTCCTTGATGGAGTCCTTCTCACAGATCCATAGCATGGAAGAGTATGCAAAAAGACCAAGACCTTGTTTGGAGAGTAGATCAACTTGCAAATTGATCTTCTTGTAAATATGGTGAAAAGAGATATGATGAAAGAGAGACAAAATACGATGAATCTCATCCATGAGAGAGGCCAAATATATGTTCATGTAGGAAGACTTATGCTTAAGCCAATCGATCACCAGTTTAGAATCCCTATATACTTGTAGGCAGTGAACCTTCAAATGAATGACAAGTTTAAAGCTTAAGTACAATACGCATAGTTCATCCTTTTTATTGGATGTTGGTCCAATGTTTGTTGTTAATTGATGCCAACGAGAGTCCAATGAATATAATATGCCTCCATATCCACCTATACATGGGTCCCCCGCTCCTGCACCATCAAAGAAGCGCTAGGAAATGATTTATCAATCTGCTCAGGTATGATGATCCATGGAGGCTGTACGTTGGTGACTTATGGAAAGTGTTCAAGAGTGGATAAGCACTTGATCGCATACACCATGGGAGGTATAATGGTTCTATCCTTCCATGTATCCCATATGATAGTTATGGGAACATTTCTCAATAGCAGGTAAGATGAGTTAGGGATCCATATCTGAAATGCATCAACAAGATCATTTCCTTCCCACTTGAAAGGAATATGTGTGATATCAGATGCGTGATATCAAGAACAATGATCGCTTTCCCGTCTATTTACGTAGACAAGAACCCCAAACAACCATTATCCCATCCGCTTTCCCCAAGATTTAGCTTTCTCTACATTTAGCAAACTCTAAATTTGGCTTCTTGTCCAAATATTTCTCCTCCCGCAACTCTATTGCACAGCAGGTTCAATTCCGCAAGATAGGTTTCCGCAAGCTCCTTTCCGCAACTCTGTTTCCACAATTGCGGATTGCAGGTTGCGGAATTCCCAAATTCCAAATTTGAATTCTGCAATTATGCGGCCGCAACACTCCTTTCCACAATCAGATTGCGGATTGCGGATCCAACTTTTCCAAAAGTTGATATTCCGCAATTTCGCTTACATAATTCCTTTTCCGCAACTCTTTACAACCGTTGATTTACTGTACGGTGGATATTGGTCATTGATCCGTATTCTGATGCGAATCTGTCAAGCGTCAGATATTTTGTGGAATGTTTTCTGGCCATTGATATCTGATTAAGTGTGGAATTTCATTTTATTTTGCGGAATTTGATCATGACCATTGATCTTCTTCTAATATCATCCCCCAACGTCCGATCTTTCTCAAGGCGACTAGTTAATATTTTACTTACGCATCTGCAGAATCAATTTTCTTGAATCAATCAAGCCACGCACAGGCTTGAATCTCCATATTCCTTAATCCTTCAATGATCGACTTCAGCTCCTTGACCTGCAACAGGGTTAATACATGCCACATTCATTTATAAAATCCTCAAAGGATCATTCATCTAACTCCTTCGATGGATCAGAGCATCGATCCATCGATCTCTACTTCTCCCGCTTTAAGAAACCGTGAATTCATATATAGGATTTTCGCATATGGACAGAGAATTTATCCAAACATTTATTTCACGAATTTATACATTCAGACTGAATTCATTCACACATACAGAGATATGAGGAATAAGATTTTCTTCATTTACATAAGGAAATTATACATTCAATTTGTCTCAGAACTTGCGTTCTGATCTCCTAATGCCTGATATATCTTTAATTGGCCTTCCATGAATCCTACAGGCCCTACTGACCTCTGTATCTCTCTTTTTCCCTGTCTCTTCTCTCCTCCTATGCCTTGCAGGCTTACATATTTATACACAACAGGATTTATGAACCATTCTAGTTCAGATCCTCAATATACTCAACAAGATGCTTAATTAACTCAAACTATCAAACCTATCCTATGACTCACTGCCATTAGATGAGGGTTCTGTTACATGACTCATCAATGACTCATCACTCACCTAGTGACTCTCCTAATTGACTCATTATCCATCTAGAATAACATATTTTACATAAGTTTAATTACAATGTGATGGTTCAAAGACCAACAATTCGAAATTGAAGACCCCTTCCAGGTCTGGTCAAGCATTGAGCTTGAATTTTGAAAGGAGAGCAGGACGCTCCTACATCAAAATCAAGAAGAAATAAAAATGACGTCCTGGTCATAACCTTCCATATTCAGTATGCATGGATCCCAAACCTTGTTCTGTAACTGATCATCCATGTCATCATGTTGTTGTCTTTGACATCTTCAATTCTCCTGGTTTCCAATTTTTCTGCTATAATGGTCCACTAGCTTTGCTTCTGCAATCTTTTTCTGTCATCCGTCCTCTTCCATTGTTTTGTCTATTTGCTTTGCTAATGAAAATATTCATTCTTTCCTCGTGCCTTCTTTGAGACATCTTCACCATTAACAACCTTAATTCTTCAATCTCCATGTCCAATCTATCCTTTGACCGGTACGCTTGCATCTTCTTCTCTTGAAACTGTTGTTGTCCTCTTGACTTTCTGTTGCTATCCACTAAATTAAAATATAATCCAATGTTTTGAACTTGTATTTTTCTAATGCTACTATCAAACATTAATTAGTCGTCATTATCAATCCTTGTATTAATCAACCAATATTCCAACATTTCTAACTCTTCATCATATTTCCTGAGGTTAGAAAATTTTTCTTTGTCTCCATTGGCCAAATCTCCAACATCAAATTCTTTTAGGTGCTGATCACCCCTTTGAGACAATATAGTCTCTTCCTGTGTCATGACAAATTTCTTCCCCTCTCTGTCAGCAACACATCTATCCAAATATGCAAGTGTTTTCTTTTGTTTATCTCCATGAGACCATGTCATCTCGTACTTCAATTCCAAAACAATCTTATGGATTTGATCCATGTCAAGAGTACATGGATACTCCTGTGTTTATTCATTTACCTCTGGGGAAACCTTACAAGGTTCAACATGTGTTATTCCTGCAGATACACACAATTCATAAATTTCAAAAACATCTCCCATTGACTTTCTTATCAGCATATTCTTCTGCTGGTCTGAACTCTCCCAAAAGTTCATGAGACTTTCAGCTAGTCCCTTATCTGTACCATATTTTTTTAAGATGAATTTATGTTCTGTTTCAAAACATTGAACATATTCTTTAGTCAATGGTCCAATTATTCTTTTTCCTTTCTTCCCCAAAGCATCCATCCTATGCTTCACAACCTGCATAAACACATCATCTAAGTGTTCTTCAATACCTACAGTCATACACAAACCATTAGATTTAAAAACATGAGACTCTGAAGTCCCTGTTGATATCTTTTCTGGCATTCTCCTTGTGTATTGGTCTGAGCACAACATCAAAATTTCACCATCACCTATTTATTCAATAGTCTTATATACATGCTGCATACACTCTTCATATGGTATCCTTTCATCTTCTATTACAACGGAATCATGTTATGCTATCATGCTTTTGGAAAGCACATCTTCTTCTTCTTCAGACTCCATGATAGTCCAAGGTGACTCTTTAACTCTTTCCTTCATCAAAATATAATCTTGATTCTGCCTTGTAGAAATTTCTTTTCTCATTTCTTCCTTGATCTTCAGATCTTCAACTGACTGTGTTCCTCCATTAAGCAACTCATTAATGAGTTCTTTTTTCTGCAATACTTCAGACCTTTCTTCATTTGAGAGACTATCTTCATCATATTTGACTTCATCAAATTTTAATATAGTTTCAGAGGATTTCCCATCATCTGCAACAAAACCTGTAATCACAAACAAATCATCAGTCTCAAAAACATAAGACACTTTGGTCTCATTTAACCTCACAGTCATCTCCTCCAGAAGTAGATCTGTATTCTTTACAGAATTCATGAGACTCTCAATTGGCCTCTCTTTTTTCTACTTCATCATCCTCTCCAAGCAAAGGACCCTGTTCAGGTTCACAATTTGAAACCTCTATCTCAGATTTAACTTCTCTGAGTTCTTTCTTTAATCCAGCAAACATATTTTGTTGCAGCTTCACTTGTAGTGAATGCCAGGTTACCTTCCTTTTCATGACCCAACCATACCCCTGGTTCTCTTCTTTAGCACTTCTTGCATATGCTTCTTGTTAACCCAAAAATCTCCCACTCAGCTCTCCATGGCCTACACCACCCAAGGACACCATCTCACGACCCTCCATTAGACCCCCACACCCTCAAAATAGCCTAAGGATGAAGAAAAGGGCTTAAAAACCCCAAAAAGGAGCCCAAAATACCCTCCTAGGAGCTAAAGCCCCCCAAAAGGGGATAAAACCCTAAAAGGAGCTAAAATTAGGGCGGAAGGAGCTAAATCTCGGACCAAGGGCTTAAAACCCTAAAACCCCAAAAAAGCTATAAAAGGAGGGTGGGGGCTCACTCTCAAAACACTTCTCCCTTGCATACTGTTATGCTTCCCGTGGATGCCTTGAGACACCTTTGCCTCTCAAGCCACCCACTCCCTCTCCTCCATATCCATTGAGCCATTTCTCCCCCCATCCAAGAGAGGTGCTTCCACAAGCTAGGGCATGGTGGCCCATTTCCACTAGAGAAGGTATAGCTTGTCTTTCATGTTTTATTTCTTTGCTTCTTAGTTTTCTTTGCTTTCTAACCATTGTTTCCATTTGCAGGTTTTATGTTTAACATTGTTTTGCAGGTATTTCAATCTATTGTAGCTTAGGATTTGTTTGTAGGTCTTAGGAAGTGGAACCCTAACCCTTGTTTGTAGAGGGGTTCACCATTGCTTCTCTTCTTTTTGTTCTTAGTTTAGTTTACAGTTTCTGTCCATTTACATTACGTTTTCATTTTCAGCATTTACCCACACGCAGGAACCCACCCTTCTATCCTATAGACAGAAGAGAGCTATTCGTACCGCTGTAGCAAGGAGAAATCCCTGCTATAGAACTGGCGACCATACCAGGTCGATCCCACAGGATCCTTGGTCCAAATTTTTAATTTGTAAGTTTTTTTTAATTTTTTGCCCTAGTTTTCAAAAATTTCCTGTTAAAATTCACTTTAAATCTAGTTTATTTTCTGTTATCAGTATTATCGAAGCCTTTGCTAGGCAAAACTGAGTCAATTTGGCCACAGTACAAGTTACTGTCGGCCATATCTGACTCTGGACCACAAAAAACCCCAAATTCGGGGCAGAGCGCTCTTATCGGGCCTGAAAGTGAGGTGAGGACACACTTAATGGCCAAACAGGTGCACCCAAGGTGCACTTAATCCCCCGATAAGTGTGACTTCAACCCAGAAACACAGTCTGGGACTGTTTCTTCATTTTGTGTGACCCCCTCGCCCGTTTCTGAAAAAATCTTGCGGCCCCCTCGCTAGATTTGATCAGAAATGTGCGGCCTGTCAAATAGAACTTCAATTTCAGTTGAATAGAGGTTAAATTTTAGTTTCATAGGGACTGTCAGTGTGGCTCAGCCGCCTCTGTCTAGCACTGCAAGTCAATTTCAGTTTCTGTTTTTGTTTTCTGCAATTTCTTTTACAAACAATGTGTAGATTCCAAGTAAATGTTAATGGCTTAATCAAATGAATGTAGCTTAACTAAAATCAACCTAAAACTAACTATCTTGCTCACCCTTCCTCCTCTACCCAGTCATCACCCTCCAGGGTATTCTGGGATACGACGAGGGGCAAGCTCGTATAGATCTAGGCACTCCACTAATATTGTTCCAAACCATTAAAACCGGATGACTTGGAAAGTAGAGGGGGTAGAGAAGGAGGGCTTCTCACGACGCTAAGCATCCTCCCTGTTGACCAACCTTGCATCTATGAGGTGACCTGAGGATCTGCGGATGGGCTTAGTCCCATTGTGTTGAGAGCCCAACACCTTCTCTTGGTTGAAGAGGAATATCAGTGTGAGGTAGTCATGTAGTTAGGCCATCCACATTCAGGGTTAAAAACTGTATTTGCTCACAATTTCTGATTATTCAATGCTTGCATACACAATGACATGAACTATACCACAATACGATGAAGTCATAAACCATTTGTAGCTACCAAATACCAGAAAAACAAACAAACAAATACACCATACCAACTAATTAACCCAACTTAGTTCATGACGCTGAGTGAGCCTTAAAATTTACCAATTTACACTAAGTACAAACAAATCTGTAGTCTTTGAGGACATAAGTCCCTAACTGCTTCAACTGTGGGAAGTACTTGGGCTCTGCCCATAAACGCATTGTGAGGAGTACCATAGGAACCCCAAAGTAGCTGGCCGCTGAGAGGAATTTCCAAGCGAAATGGGCAATGACCCCTTCCGATTGAGTAGAAACACCTGTGAGGAAAAATCCAAGAGCTGTCTTTTGGCAGTCTTGGTGGCCGAGTGACCACCTGCAGCCAATAGCAAGCCATTGAAACCGAGGTCCAAACATGATTTCCACCAGTTTCAGACATAAAATCTAACACAATTGATTCTCCACGCTCTTCCTCACGCATAAGAGGTGAACCACCACCATTTGGAACACTCAATCGACACAGTCGAAGCCGCTCTCAACGATCTCCCACACCATCAGAAGGCCACACAGCCTCTGATTCTGATTTAGACCCATATCAGTCTGAACCAGACCTCCATACCGCACCATCAAGCCCCATAGCTAATGCAAACCCAGATCCATTTTTCGGCATAACATTAGCAAGTGGACCCATGTCCAGATCCCAACCTATCACCCACAACCTGGAAAGTGGCCCAAGCACAGTTATGCAGACTGTCATCAGTCAGCTTCCACCACCTATAGTGACCAGCCAAGCTGGCCCACTGGTAGCACACGGGGGAAGTGGCCCCTCCACCTACATTGCCCCTCCTACCACACAGGGGGGTAGTGGACCGTCCACTTACATTGCCCCTACTGTCATACATGGGGGCAATGTCCCCGCCACTCATACTGTCCCCCCCACAACACTTGGGGGCATTGGCCCATCCGCAATGGTGCCACCGCAAGCACCCCTAGCTGTGCAGATGCATTATGCACCTGTAAACCCCACCACCATCGCAGCCCCATCCCACATCTTCTGGGGTCAAATCTGCCTTTCATGGCTCATCTTAACTTGCCTGATCTGACAAGATTAACAAATGACCCCATTTGCCATCAAGCTTTTTGGCCTCCAATGCCAACTAAGCTTCCATTAGACATCCCCAAGTTTGAAGGCAAAGTAGAGGAATGTCCCCAAAACCACATAATGACATTCCATCTATGGTGCTCATCCAACATCATCGTAGACGATTCCATCAGGCTGAGGCTATTCCAATGCACCCTTACAGGTGCTACGGCCAAATGGTACATTGAGCTACCGTAGGCCAGATACCCGGACTTCAACTCCCTAGCCTTCATGTTCCTATAGTATTTCCAACTCCTTGTCAGATATGACGAAGGGGTGGAGATCTTGCTATCCTGCTGTCAGAACACTGCCACTCATATCACTGACCATATCTATGAGTGGAAACGACATCGTAGCCTATGTAAAATCCAACTTGACGACTAGATCTTCTTGGATTGGTTCCTTAAGACCTTGCTCCCACCCATAGCAAAGGACGTCACACCCGAATGTCCTTAATCCAAAGAAGAGGCCATACTGAAGGCCCAACAGTTTGACCTTATCTATGCTCAGTCTGGATACCTGTACACCGTCATTCCAGACGCCCCCCGTCCGAATACCTCCTACCGTGATGCACCGGGGGCATCCCATGCTGCGGACGACATCATAGGATCGATCTCCTGACAGCCACAGCATCGACCGACACCACCTGGAGTTCCATCACAACCAAGCAACACTGCTAATGTTGCTTACCAAAACCAAGCTCTGGACTATGCAAGAATGATGTCCCAGTCCAGAGCAACAAATTCCTATGCACAACCTACACCACTGCAGCAGGCTCAGGCCATGGCTTGGCCAACACAGTAGTATGTGGGGAAAATGCCCACATTTGTGGCACCAAAACCCCCACAAATATAGTATGCATCGCCAGTGCAACCAGTTCAAGTTCCTACCCCTGCTCCACCCGCCCCGTTGGGACAAGTGTTCGCACAACAAAACCGTCCCAACCAGCCTGCCCCCAACAATCAACAAGGGCAAGCTAGGAATAACCGGCCCCACAACCAAGGCAATAACCAACCACAGGGAGGCGGTCAACAACTGAACCCTCCCAATAATGTCGCGGCAAATTGGCCAGCCCAAAACCCCCCATGACAGAACGTACCAAGACGCAACGCCCCGTTGTGCACAAACCAACCGTGCACACTCTGTGATGTTTATGAGCACTACACATTCGAGTGTCCCCTCATGGGTCGAGCTAAGTAGGCCATTCAGAATGAGGTTCAATAGGCCGCCAATGCTGCAAATCAAGCCCAACCCAACCCAGCACCACAAGGACCTCCTCGTATGGTGCTTCAAAACCCACTACCTGTCCAAGGGTTGGTGGCAACCACACCTCCTCCTCAACCCAATACCAACGCTCCGGGGGCACCTCCCATGGCTGAAACAGGTGTTCACCACCTGCTATCCATGACGACTGAAGAGGTCAACTTACAAACTAGACGGAATCAGTATGGAGCCAACACCGAACCTGCTGACTCATCAACAACATCCACGTCTAAGACAGTCAACCTACCTCTTCATTTACCCCCGTTCCCCTACCCCCCCATATGTAGAGTTGCCAATAATTCCATGGCTAGAGCTGGTGTCAGTTACAACATCGTGGACGATTTGGCCCAAACATCAACTGCCATGTCCGCTCTTGAGGTACTTAAAACATGCCCAACACAGTGAAAATCCTTACTAGTCGCCCTTGGGGTAGTAGACCCCTCCGATTCCAAGTTGATCACATTCGACACGGAGAATGAAGAATCGCGCATCCCATCGACCATCGCCTTTCAAATCCCGGTGTCCATCTAGAATTTGGTTGTGCACTGGTGCATAGTGGATGAGGGGGCATCCACGTGCGTTATGTCTACCTTGGTTTGGCAGAAACTTGGATCACCAATTCTGCAACGATCCCCCACAACTCTGCGGGCTTATGATGGCCATCCTACCAAAGCCCAAGGAATCCTCCCCCACGTCCCCATCACATTATTCGGGAAGACAGTGCTGATTGACATAGAGGTTGTCAACACCCAACTAGACTATAACCTTCTCCTTGAGAGAAGTTATATGTACACTATGTGAGCTGTCGCATCAACTGTCTTCCATCTCATGATGTTCTCCCACGAATGGATTATTGTGACAGTTGATCAACTCACTTATCATGATCCGCAAGGGTTAACAACACCCGCTAATGTTATCCCTACCATCACCACCATTGAGCTACAAGGGACGACCACACACACCAATGTCATCCCTGCAATCAACACCACGGTTGAAAACACATCAGCCTCCCCATTGTTGAATGTGGGCCCTAGGTTGTTTTCCAATACCACCATGATGACTCCTTTCCCATTAGTGTCACCACCATTGACACAAAATGAAGCTACGGACTTGTGCATGGTCTCATCAAGCACCGCTGCACCCAAACAACAACCGCAGCCGCAACCCCAACCAGAACCACAACATCGTCTGCAACCGCAACACCAACAACAACCGCAACATCACCCATAGTAGCAGCATTTCGCACAGCCGCAACCACAACTACATCCCCACATGCAACCGTCAGGGAGTTATCTGGGCTCATCTCCAGTCCATACGATTCCCTTCCTCTTCCCCCCACCTGGTGTCATGAGCAAGCCGGTCATGGCCACCTTAAGCCTGCCCAACTTTACATTGGGAATTCTGGTGTGGTATCTTGATCCACCAGCTCAACCATTAATGCCCCAGGTAATCTTAACACCTGTGTAGCCCATTGTGGTCGTGTCCCATCCCCCACCCGGTCCGCAGAAACCAACCACCGCACCCGCACCTGCACCGCCCCACCCGAAAAGGGCCAGGGGCAAGAACGCCAAAGCCACCACAG
Source organism: Pseudotsuga menziesii (assembly GCA_001517045.1). Classification (NCBI taxonomy): domain Eukaryota; kingdom Viridiplantae; phylum Streptophyta; class Pinopsida; order Pinales; family Pinaceae; genus Pseudotsuga; species Pseudotsuga menziesii. The sequence goes on from LPNX010708781.1 coordinate 99,639, forward strand.
AACCTCAACAGATCCCGCCTTGCGCCATCTACGAACAATAGGGCCATCCAACTCAGAATTGCCCCAAAATTCCAATGATCCGTGCGCAATTAGATGCCATGGATACAACCGAAAACCTCCCCGTGGTTGAACTTCCAACCACACCAATAGTCAGAAATAAGGCATTGAGAACAAACCATGCTTGCGCCCTTTGTGGATTGTATGGACACTATTCTCACCACTGCCAAGACTTGCCCAAGTTCTGAATGGCTTTAGCCAACCTTCGACAACATTCCCTTGAATCTGAGATCACCCTGATCGAAGAAGTTCACCCCCCACCTCCTTCTTCAGACACCATGTCCATTTACATGATGTCCAGTTGTATTGACCCTCTTGTCTCCACCACCACCAATGGTCCATCAGACCTGTCTCTTCCATTGTTTCCGCAGCCACAACCTCAGTTGCAACCTCAACCTCAGTTACCAGGGAAACAGTGGGGTTCATTCCCGATCAACATTTTCCTTTTCCTTTTCCTTTTCCTACCATCCGAGATTGTGAGTAAGTTTGTCTTGGCAACCCACAATCTACAGGATTTCACACTAGTATATCTTGTGTGGTACCTTGAACCACCTACCCTACCTCTAAGGCCCCAGGATGTGTTGACTCATGTCCATCCAATTGAGATGATGTTGCACCTATCTCCAAGTCCATTAAAGACTCCTTCTGTCTCCAGGCCTACCCCTCTTCCTCCAACAGAGACTAGGGGCAAGGCCACACAAACCATAACCAATACCATTTACATGATCTCTAGCACCATTTTCCCTTTTGTCTCATCGGCCGTGGAAGATCCACCTGATCTATCCTGGCACCACTTACGCGATGACGGAGATATATGTAAGAACGCCTTCGGTTTTACCCCATTCCATTTAAACCATAGTGTGGAATCAGTTCTTCCCATAAAAAACCAGATTCTGTCATCCTGCCTTGTCAATGACCTTCGTCTCGGCAAGGGGGCATACCTATTCGCTGACTCATACGGTCGACTCTTGAAGAAGCCGGGCAACGGGCTCCACCTCAAGAGAGCCTATGCCTGATATAACCACTATGAGTCCCTTATAGCGTAGTTTTTTCCCTTTTTTTTAGTTTTGCAATAATTTTACCACAAATCAAAGACCCCCATTTGGGGGTAGCACCATTAGCTGCTAATCCAAAGTCACCCGGAGCTTGTTTGAGACACTTCTCACACCTCTGAACTCAAATTTCCACCCTCTATCTCCTTATGAGGCCATCGTCTCATGTTTAATAAATCAATTTTGGGACCATTTCTTATAAGTCACCTCGATTTACGAGCCATGACATGACGATGCACGTGTCTACGGACCTGTACTTGTATCACACTTCCTGATCGTTACTCATGCGAGTTCTCGGGCCACCAACCGTTAAGGAATGCCATTTTTTACTTTTATTTGGTATTTTAACACATAGTTGTCTTTTCTATCCACCGAACCTCACGCGGACCTCTGGACCACTGTCCACAAAATGATTTATTTTTCTTGCATGTATTTGGCATATAAGTGCCCCCGGACTTGCACTCACATCGCATGTAGTCCAGTCCGTCAACCACAACACACACACATGCTCTCCTGACCTCTGTCTGAGAGCCACCTCGGTTTGCGTGCCTCTGTCGCATTGGATCGCGAGCCTCTGCTACTATCTATCCCGTGCATGTATTGGTATGTTTGAGAGCCTTCTGCTCTGTCCATACTGTGCGGATGACCTTTGGACCTCTTTCCACCGTCCCAACATGGGGCATCGCATGTGCCACCGCAATCGGTTAAGCATATTGGAGTTTCATTTAAGCTCTTTTTTGACTCCTGAAAACAATGAAAAGATTGCCGAGCACAACTACTTCCTTTCCCTCTCGCTAAAGTATAGGAAAGGGAGTCTACATCGCCTCGTTTACCTCCTTTTTCGGACCATGTAGACCGGTAAAATGAAAAGGACACCCTTGACACACTCAAGCCAATATCGTTCCCCTCTGCATACTTTTATGCTTTCTTGGGCAGAGGGGCCGCACCTCACGAAAAATCTCATCATGGGTTGTCGTTAAGCTCTTTTCGAGCCTTCTCATCAAGAAAATATTGCCGAGCAAACTTGGTTTCATTCATGCTCATAAAAGTATTTGAATGACCGTCCAGTTAGTATAGGTTTAACCTTTTCTGGCCTGATTGGACTACCAATGGTAAATAAGTCTCTCATCCCATACAGGATGGGCGAGCTCTCCTATGTATACTTTTATCCCTTTTCAGGCACAGGAGACTACCAACAAAAAAGATCCCCCACTGGAGTCTTCTTCATGCTTTGAGTCTCTCTAAAATTGAAAAGCACCATCGAGCATTTACCTTCTAGGGCTCGCCAAAAATCCATGAGATCGTACCATAATGGTGTCCCTAGACACCACCCCACAGAAAACAGTTTGGCAGCATTCCCACATTGGGTATCCTTTGTTCAGAGTACTCTTGAATGTGTCTTCCTTGGATCCCATCAATATCAAAAGTGTCTACCTCCTCCAAATGTTTCCTATATGCAGTGACATCCCCAGTATGATAGCTATGATCCCATTCCCATGAGTTAAGTTTCATTTGCTCCCTAGTCCGCCCTGCCGTCATACTCTAAACAAAGGAATTTTGAGTCTCCCACACTCCCCCTGCCCCTGTTCAGTTCTTTTCCCTTCCCTCCCCCCTCCCAATTCAGTGAGTCAGTCCGCAGATTGCTTCACACTTTCCAGTTATCTCCCTTGCGCTCCTGGTCAAGGAAACATCATTGCCTTGAATAGGGGCAAGTCTCCCTCTGTCGATTCCAACACACATATTCCAGAGGATAGACCTAGAGGTCCCTATACCTTGGTTTCATTAACATCATTGATGAGTTCCTTGGACCACTTGATAGGAGTCCTTAGTGCCTCTCGGGATGGTTGTTTCTCACATGCTCGACTTCAACTACATCATCACACCATTGAGATTCGTACAGGGTTTGGTCTGTAAAAGATTTGGTTGAAGACCCTAGATGTCACCTGAATCTAGCACATTGATGAGTCTACTCGAGGGACCTAAACAAGTTATGTCCCTTGTGATTCTCGGGTTGCGTTGGAGACAGTGATTAGAAGCCCTAGCAGTGCTTCGATATACCTTTATGATTGATGCAACATACTTGTACCACAGAGACTCTGACTCTCAATCAGCGAGTCCATACAGCTATGTACCATTCCAGATCCAACAGACCATCAGTCATGAAGATATAGCATTCCATGAGAATGCCATGGGTCTAATGTACCAGATCAGCATTGTATTCAGACTCACATGGAGGCAACCATTATTTTAACGTTAGTTGTATATGATCGGCTCTTGTATTTTAGAGCATAGATCAAATTATTCTTTTGACATTATCACGAGCATGGGGATTCTCGCCTCATCCATATACATGTCACACATTATTTGTATCTCACCCATTGATGGGAACCATATTAATACAAAAACCAAAAGCCACCATGCCCCAACCTCGGAAGCACCACCTCACCGCAGCAAATCCTATGATGTTTGTCGGCCATACATTGAACTCCTGCCCTCACACATCAAGGGGCAATCTGTTAACCCAAAAATCTCCCACTCAGCTCTCCATGGCCTACACCACCCAAGGACACCATCTCACGACCCTCCATTAGACCCCCACACCCTCAAAATAGCCTAAGGATGAAGAAAAGGGCTTAAAAACCCCAAAATAGGAGCCCAAAATAGGAGCTAAATCCCCCCAAAAGGGGCTAAAGCCCTAAAATGAGCTAAAATTAGGGAAGAAGGGGCTAAAATCCCCAAAAAGGGGCTAAATCCCGGACCAAGGGCTTAAAACCCTAAAACCCCAAAAAAGTTATAAAAGGAGGGTGGGGGGTCACTCTCAAAACACTTCTCCCTTGCATACTGTTATGCTGCCTATGGATGCCTTGAGACACCTTTGCCTCTCAAGCCACCCACTCCCTCTCCTCCATATCCATTGAGCCATTGCTCCCCCCATCCAAGAGAGGTACTTCCATAAGCTAGGGCATGGTGGCCCATTTCCACTAGAGAAGGTATAGCTTGTATTTCATGTTTTATTTCTTTGCTTCTTAGTTTTCTTTGCTTTCTAACCATTGTTTCCATTTGCAGGTTTTATGTTTAACATTGTTTTGCAGGTATTTCAATCTATTGTAGCTTAGGATTTGTTTGCAGGTCTTAGGAAGCAGAACCCTAACCTTTGTTTGCAGAGGGGTTCACCATTGCTTCTCTTCTTTCTGTTCTTAGTTTAGTTTATAGTTTCTGTCCATTTACATTCCGTTTTTATTTTCTGCATTTATCCATGCACGAACCTACCCTTCTATCCTATAGACAGAAGGGAGCCACTCCTACCCTTGTAGCAAGGAGAAATCTTTGCTACACTTCTCAACGCACAAAATGTCTCTTGCTAACTCTAGCAATCCTCTATTACATTCTTCTTGTCTTTCTTTCTTCTTTCTTTTGCCGTGGCTTTCCTCTAAACCCCTGCAATGAACTTCAGTAGTCATTGTTTCTATCTCTCTCTCTTTTGTGAACTTCATCGTGTCCACTTGTGGACTGCTTTCCTAATCCTCCCACAACAAGTCTCCACACTTGTCTATTATACCTCAACAAGCTATCTCTCGTTGAGCTTGTCCTTTTGGTATCTCTGGTTCTTCTCCTCTAGAACCTTTTGATCATCTCCTTTGCTCTTCTGTTTGGCTTCTACAGGTCCACTTCACTTTTGAGAACATGCACTAGTCCTCTCTTTTCCAACCTCTGTTAGATTTATGGGTTCTACCACTGCTTCCTCTTTCCTCTAAGAGTTCACAAACTCTTCCTCATTAGGAACATAAGCATCTTGTGTACAACTCCACTTCCTTTAGTCTGTTGTAACCAGTTAAATCCTTCCAAGGATTTCTTCTACACTCTCCTGTGGCTAATATCAATTTAAACCACACACCCTTTGTCTACAATTCTTTTCCCATAGTTAATTATAATCATAACGGAAAACAAAATATCATTACCTCATTCCAAGAGCTAGTTGTTCTCTGATACCAATCTGACACAGATGGGAACCCCAAACAACCATTATCCCATCCGCTTAACTAGGGATTTAGCTTTCTCTACATTTAGCAAACTCTAAATTTGGCTTCTTGTCCAAATATTTCTCCTCTCGCAACTCTATTGCGCAGCAAGTTCAATTCCGCAAGACAAGTTTTCACAAGCAGGCTTTCCGCAACAAAATTTCTGCAACTCCTTTTCCGCAATTGTGGATTGCGGGTTGCGGAAATTCCCAAATTCCAAATTTGACTTTTGCAATTATGTGGCTGCAACACTCCTTTCCACAATCAGATTGCAGATTGCATATCCAACTTTTCCAAAAGTTGAACTTCCGCAATTCCTTTTCCACAACTCTTTACAACCGTTGATTTACTGCGGGGTGGTTCTTGATCGTCGATTCATATTTTGATGCGGATCTGTCCTCAACCGTCAGATATTTTATGGAATTTTTTCTGGCCGTTGATCTCTGATCAAGTGTGGAATTTCATTTTACTTTGCAGAATTTTTTTGTGACCGTTGATCTTCTTCTAAGATCATTCCCCAACGTCCGATATTTCTCGAGGCGACTAGTTAATATTTTACTTACGCATCTGCGGAATCGATTTTCTTCAATCAATCAAGCCATGGACAGGATTGAATCTCCATCTTCCTCAATCCTTCAATGATCGACTTCGGCTCCTTGACCTACAACAGGGTTAATACATGCACTCATTCATTTATAAAATCCTCAAAGGATCATTCATCTAACTCCTTTGATGGATCAGAGTATTGATCCATCAATCTTTGCTTCCCCCGCTTTGAGAAACCCTGAATTCATATATAGGATTTTCACATATGGAAAAAGAATTTATCTAAAGATTTAGTTCATGAATTTATACATTCAGACTGAATTCATTCACACATACAGATATATGCCGAGTAGGCTTTTCTTCATTTACACAAGGAAATTATACATTCAATTTTTCTTAGAACCTGCGTTCTGATCTCCTAAGGCTTGATATATCTTTAATTGGTATTCCATGACTCCTCTAGGCCCTAATGACCTCTATCTATCCTCTGTATCTCTCTTTTTCCATGTCTCGTCTCTCCTCCTATGCCTTGTAGGCTTACATATTTATACACGACAGGATTTATGAACCATTCTGGTTTAGATCCTCAATATACTCAACAACATGCTTAATTAACTCAAACTATCAAACCTGATCTATGACTCACTGCCATTAGATGAGGGTTATGTTACATGACTCATCAATGACTCATCACTCACCTAGTGACTCACCTAATTGATTCACTATCCATCTAGAGTCACATATTTTACATAAGTTTAATTACAATGTGATGGTTCAAAGACCATCAATTCAGAATTGAAGACCCCTTCCAGGTCTGGTCAAGCATTGAGCTTGAATTTTGAAAGGAGAACAGGATGCTCCTGCATCAACATTTTCGATTACAAACACCCCCATTCATATTCCTAGACCATCTATTGGAATCCTCAGTAGTTGATAGGTGAACTTGACACCTCGTAAGATTGAGAATATAACTATCCCAGATTGTTTTATCATGATAGTTGAATCCCAAATATTTAGATCTATACCAAAACTTATGGAAGGTCGATGATTCCTATTGGTCAGTGATTTGATATAAGAATATGATTCCCATGTCAGTTAGACGATCAATCATATTAACCGAGAGACGAAATTTATTCCTCAATCTGATTCATTTGTCATACCCCAGGCAAAAATTTCAATTGCCAATACACAATGAGATCTAATTAGTGATTAGACCATAAGAAGATGATATAGGTTCCAATGGGTGGAGACCCATTAAGGTGGGTTACCTGGAGATCTCATCCATTCCTATATGAAAAGTGGGTATATATATTTATGGTGTATGATATTGACCCAAATACCATCATAAGTGAGTAGCCACCATATACCTCTGGAAGCCAGATCCTTGGAAAAATAATGATGATGCTTGAGCCCCCCACCTCCCATAGATTTGGGAAGGGAGAGTCTTTTCCAGGAGATCCAATGATATGGTCTACCATCCTGCGAGTTTCACCATAAGTGTTGGAAAGCAATTTTATGGGTTTGAGAGAGAATGAAGACGGTACATATGTCAGTGTTACCCAATAAATATGGATACCATCCAAAATCGATTTCAGGAGTGTATAATGGGTCTCTCATGGCAAATAAGAGTTGTACCAAAGATTAAGTTTAACTTCGAATCTCTGAATCATCCATTTCCAATCATCTTCGGAATAATCATTAGGCTTAATGAAAAAACCCAAATATTTTAACCCATATGATACATAACTTATCTCAAAATTGAACAAATTAGTGATCCTTGTTGTTTGTAGTTCACTTATATTCATAAAAGATATAGTAGATTATATGATTATAAGACATACCTATTGCATCGAAAAATAATTTGAGGATCTCATGAGTATGGCGTGTCTCTCTCCTATATCCATCAGAGAACAAAACTATGCCATCAACAAATAGTACATGGGTAATATAGATCGTGTGCCCAAAGTTGAAACCCTTCATATGCTTGTTAGACCTGGAAGAGATATCAAGTTGACTAAGTGCTTCTATGATAATTAATAAAATATTAGGGGCAAGTGGGAAACCTTGTCTAAGCCCGCTTCCCGGTTTGAAAAAATATGAAGTAGATCTATTAATCAAGATGGTGAAGGAAACCAATTGTATACATGATAGAATATAATTGACCATGGGGAGCTCGAAACCCATCTGGAAAAGTGAAAGACGAAGAAAAGTCCAATTAACCCTATCATAGTCCTTTGTGATAGCAACTTTGATGATGGCCCTAAGTACTTTGGAGACTTTAGCTATGGAGAACCTCTTGTGCAATACCAATGATGTCATGGATTTGATGACCTTCTAGGAAGGAAAATTACTGAGGTGAGATACCTTTAATTGAACAATGATGACCTTGGAAATTATCTTATTAATAACATTACAGAGTGAGATAGGCCTTAAATACTCCATGTGCTTAACATGATTAGTTTTAGGTATCAACATTAAAAACGTAGTGTTGAATGCATCCAAAAATCTACCTTTTGTCATGGATTCCTCAAAAATATTGTGAATATCATTACCAATAACATCAAACATGCCATAATAAAATTCAACCGAACACTAGTAAGGGCCTAGGCTCTTGTTCGGGTGCATGGATTTTATGGAATATAATAATTCCTCCTTTTTAATGGGGGAATTAAGAGCAATATTTTGTTCATTTGAGACAATTCTTGTCGTATGGTTCAGTACCCCCATCATCGATTCAATAGGAGCATCTTTATCTTCCATGAATCACTTGTCAAAGTGTCACATGCCCAAATTCGCAATATCTTGAAACCCGGTAAACATTATTTGATTATGGTCCTGAATTTTCCATATGGAGTTCAGACGTGTTCTATGTTTGACGAATTTGTGAAAATACTTAGTGTTTTTATCGTCGTACTATAGCGATATAGCCTTGATTTTAAGGAGAATGGTGGCCTCCTCCTGTAATAACAAATGTTGTTTTTGAGACTCCAAATTGAGGATTTCAGCTCTCTAACGGTTAGAGATGAAACCCCCAGGATGGTGTGGTAAAATCATGCAAGTCTGTCTTGAATATTATATAGATCCCTTAACCTATGATGAAAAAATTATGTGCTCCATGGTATAATCAAAGGCTTAAGGAGTTTGAGGCTGCTAAGAAATTGGATGGTCATAGATGTTGGATATGATTCACAATAAGGTAGCTAATGAGTAATGACCAGTTGTTTGAATTCATCCACATCGAGTCAGGTCACATTGAATTTGAAGGGTGAAGGGGGTTTGCATAAGTCCCCTTTCATTTCCATATAAATAGGGAAATGGTTCGAGTCTCCCTCATCACCCACCTTTTGTTGGGATTATTATTAATCCTCCCTTTAACCACATAGTCTAATTGTCTATTTTCCTAGCTTAGGATGTATTTATCACTCCACTAGTGCATGGGGGACACACATAGAGGAATTCTTCCACTTACTGCACCTGATTGCATGAGTTTAGGTGCCCCAGATACCAATCCCTATAATTTAGGAACCCACTCTGAGTGCCATTGACAATATCTTTCAGTTGACCTTGGTAGGTGTCACATACCCCAAATTTGAAAAAACATATTATGTTTTAGGAGACATTATGTTATAATTTTATTATAAAGTTTGTAATTAATGACCAAGTGGGGTCAAGGATAATTGCATGTAATTGATGAATATTTTATTAATTAATAAATGAAATATGAGACAATAGCTTAAGGAGGCTATTAAATGAGTGTTTTACTGGTCACTTGGTGGAATAGGTTGGGTTGAGAGCAGATTGACACTAAGAAGCATCCTCAAACTACTTCTAGCTGTTGCAGGAGGCAAATTCCCTATTTTTGTGGTCGTGTTCCCCAAGAAAGTGGAACAAGAGCAAGTGGCTCATTAAGTGAAAACTGACCCGAAAGACGTAGGCATGCTAATAAAACTTCTCATTGAATTCAGCTGAGGCTGCTCATTCTTTACTTGTGAAAATTCTGAGTGAATTTAGTGCATAAGAAAATTCGATGGAGGGGACTAGTAGAAGTTTTCTTTGAGTGAAAAGTGCTAAAGTTTTGAACTAGTGCAGCTAATTTTAAGCTGAGTTCATATTGCTATAAGCAGAATAGATTACTACTGAGTACTCAGTAGAGTTGCAGAGGTTGCTAAACCAGTTCTTTCACCTAGTGATTTCATCCAGGTGGACCAGTAGACAGGCTCGGGGGTCCTGAGGTTTGCAGTTCAGCTATCTTCAGGAGTTGGTTGGGAGGAACATGCTCCTTAAGTTGTTGTCTTGTTTTCTACATTCTAGGTTCTACATCTTCTTTCTAATTTCTCTATGCATACTTAGGATCAAGAAGGAATGAATTTAGGAAATGATATGTTATGTTTTTGATCATCTGTTATTAGAATTATTGAATGAAATATTTTACTGTGAAAAGATGGACAAATTCTGGATTAGATATGGATTAGGATAAATGATTAGAGTAATTTCAAATTTTACTGATGGATAAAAAAATACCTAACTGTATTTTTCCACACCTTCAAGAAGGTAGTAATCTAGTATAGTAGGTTAGATTAGATTATGATGGTTAAATCAAATGAAGAATGTAGGAGGTTAAATCAAATGAAGAATGCAGGATTAGGTTTATTAATTTTTATAGATTATTTGTAAGAATGTTCAGGAGTGCCTTAGTTAGAATGCACCTGTTAAAGAAGCTAGACAATGAATTAATACACTGTGTGCTTATTTACACAGTAAATCAATTATTTGCTATAAGCCTAATTCTTATAAATACACAGTAATTAAAAACATTATAAGAACAGAAAAATAAATAAGTAGGAATAACTTAAAGAAAACAGTAAAATGAGGGCTAGTAACCACTTAGATAATTTCATTACTAATCTAAGTAAGAATCAAACTTTAAATTCATTACAATTAAATATTAAACTCTGTAAATATTTAAAAATAATTAAAATTTTACAAAACCCTAAGTTGGAGAAACTGTAAAAAATGACCTTCATTTCCTTCTCCTTTTCCGAAAGAGGGTTAATACAGTTTTACTCATAATTACTTGAAGCATAAATTCTACATTTATACAAATACAAATTATCTATTTTATAAATACACAAAATTAAATAAACTTTCCACAGAAACAGTATTAAACTGTTTGTCAAATAATAAACTAAGACTATTTAAGTAAAGACCTTTTAAATTTTCCAACCCAAGTACACAGTAAAACCTCATGTTGTACTAGTCAACCCTTCTTTTATTTATTTCTTGGAATAATTGTTTTTACTGACAGAAAAACCCAAACTCTGTTTTAAAAATCAAAATTCTGAACATTCTTTCTCTTTAAAACAAAATCGAAAATTATGGACTTAAACCGCAAATAAAACCCTATATTAATGTCTAAATAAAATACATTTTCTTTTATCAATGTAAACACCGTAGAGTCAAAAGACTGCAAAATGTATTAAAATAAAACAGAGCCTTTTTAAAAACAAACTATCTTTATCATTTATCAGTCTTAACCACCCATTGATCGAGCCTTATAGCTAACATTAAACAAGTCGACTATTTAAAAACCCTAACTTAACTTATAAATAAAACCACTGCAGTTTCCAATTAGGTTACGGCCTAATGGCCTGTTTCCAACAAAAGTCACAGCTTAAAAGCCTGTCCAAAAATATTTCCTGTAAATAAAGCTACGGCCGTGAAGGCCTCATAAGAATGTCATCAAGCTACGGCTGCAAAGGCTTCATAATTTTCTCATCAAAATATTTCAGTCTCAGTCACATGGCCTTTATAAAACAAACAAAATATTTTATAACCAAAATTGGATTCGCATCTCGGTGGAACTGTAAAAACCAAACCCCATAAACCCATCGTAGGAGGAACCTCAGGTATGAGACCAAGGCTTACCAGGTTGGACACGAAGCGTGGAGTCCTTGCTTGGAGTCTTTCGGTGGCTTCCAGCACATAGCATCCAAACCAGAAGCCTGCACAAGTTAAACCATTTAGGCGTTAAGCTCTTTATTAATTCAAATAACAAAAACAATAAAAACTTTGAAAGAGTACAGAAGGTTTTAAAACTTAAACGAAATTATACCTAGAGATTTTGATCTCGGTCACGTAAATGGTGACATAAACAGAACCCTAGCCACTAGATGGAGTAGGCCTGAGAAAACGAGGAGAGATTCTGTCAAGGAAATCTCAACGAGAATGTTCAAATCAAAAGCCAAGGCCACACCATGATGAACCAGAAATCGAGCCCACACTACAGAGTTCACAACTGAACAAAAGCACAAAGGTAAGCCCTCGTAGAGGCAAAGAAATGGCGTCAAAGGCCTCGCACACAGAGCAAAGAGAAGGCGATGAAGAACTCACACATAGAAGAAATGTACAGGCATAGATAAGGAGTGGCATTAAGGTCTATGTGGCCATGAGCCTGCGGTTCCCTCTCCAATTCAGTAGTAAAAAGATAGGTCAAATGTGGAATTTTAGGGTTTTAGGAGAGTTATATAGTGAACCTCCAGAGTAAAAAACCCTAACCATTAAGCATCAACCACGTGGAGTTCAATACATTTTGGAAGTGTGGGTCTAGCTCTATAGTTTTCGAGAGTCTTGGAGCAGCCTGCAAGTAAAAAGAATTTTGATAAAAACTTGGTTATAAACCCTTTCAACAAGAGAATAATATCTCTATATTATAAGATGCATATTATAATCTTAAAGGAAAATGATATTGGTGGTAGTCTTCGCATAAACTAGGGCTTACATCTATGTATTATGAATCATGTAATTGGTAATAACTTATGCAAAAGAATTCTTTAACCTTGTTAACATTATAAACAAACACCTTGTGATAAACTATAGGACTTGCCAAAAATACCTTGTAGAAAACCTATGATAATACATTGGTTAAAAATACTTATATGTGTAAGATTGCAAGTATAGAAAGATTCATAGCATGATTCTTAGTATGAGTATTATAACTTAGTTTTGTTATAGGGTAATAATTTTTACATCATATCTCCTTGTGACATGAAGGTCATGCGAAGGCTAGGTTGGATAGATTTTGTAGGAAATGATCTCTCATTCCTTACACAAAGCAGTAATACTATTGTTTAACGATATAATGTTCATATTATTTTATTTCTACCTGGTAAATACTTAAGCAGTTAGTAGACTGTCTTCTGCACTAAATATTTAGTTCCATGTATGAATGTCAATCATTATACCTTATAACTATACCTAGATTTAGGTTTTCCTAGTTACATAACATTTGAATATTGTTGAGACAAATACATATGAACTATCATTGGTAACAAGTAATAAGGTATCAAATGACCTGGTATACAAAATTATCTTTCTCTAGAATTGTATATAGGACTTAAACTGATAATAAATAAATGAAAGTTTGATGAACAAGTTATAGTCGAAGTAAGGTAGAAGAACAACTAGATTTATGTTTAGATTCTCCAAATACTTATGCTTACAAGAAATTAAATAAAACGTAAATATACAGTTTCAACGATACCTCCTTTATTTTGATCAAAGCTATAAATTAAACAGATACACTAGCATTTTTGCTTATGCTAGTTGAGATAATAATCTCGATCCGGAACTAGATACAAAACGTCTTACCTGTAAAAAGACCTGTCAAATAAGCATCACTTCACTACATTAGCTAAAAAGCTAAGTAAGCCTCGGACTTAACTGAAGTTCCTTCATATTCACAAACAGTAAAACAAACTTTAGCACTTAGTAATTAAACAGATGTTTCAATTCATGTTATTCTAAATCATAACCTGCTAAATCAAATCTTTAATAATGATTTATGAAAGCAAATATTTAAGTATGCATATCTAGAATTTAATAAAGGATTTAGTTCTAGTTTAAACCTTATTACGTTAACTGTTAACAGTTAAATGTCCCTCGGAAGTGACAATTGTAAACATTTAATGTCATAGGAAAAAATTTAAATTTTTACGAATTTTTGGAGTATTACAGTAGGTAATCAGTTATGTTTAGTTATTCTCTAGTTACCATCAGTTAGATCACAATCATTTAGCCTAGTGCCAGTTTGCACGATTTAAGGGAGTGTAGGTGCCTTTTTTTGATGTATTTGTAACTTCGGAATGTATTCACTTGTATATCTAATGTATTGTACCTCGATGTTTATTCCGAGAAGTGTCTGTAATGTATTTGAGTGATGTCATGCCCCGATGTTCCTATCAGGAGATTCAATAATGTAAACAAGTCATGTAAAGTAATTGTGGGTAACCCTCCTATTGATCAAGGGTTAAAGTCCTCGTAGTTGTGGGGCCCTAGGGTTATTAGACTCTCCTAGAGAAGTCGGCCCTAGTGAGTTATTGTCAAGTCAGGAATTAGTATAAATAGAGAGTGAGCCTCTCTATTTATCACACATTCACTCACACTCAGTTGTAGGGCATAACTGAGAGAGAAGAAGTTGTTGGGACAAGAGAGAGAGAGAGAGAGTAGTGCTGTCGGGAGATCATCTTACTGTTTTTTGGGGTTTTTATTTTGGTGCTGATTCTATCTCTGAGAAAGTTGTGGGGTTTTCTCCTTTATGGTTTCCCCGAGGAAAAACTTTGTGTCCATTGTCTCTTATGTTTGATTGTTGTGCTTGTTATTCTCTCAGTTAAAGATCCTAAGATAATGCTAGCTTGAATGATAAAAATCTAAGATGGTATCAGAGCTAACCTGAGAAGAAGACACTATGCAGCTATGGAAACTAGGGCTTCCTACGTTTTGGATCTCTCTCCACAGATTTTCAGCAAAAGAAGGTTGGGCTAACTCGCCTCTCTAGGGTGCATCTTTCTATCGAAGCATAATCTGATTCTGATCATTTTAAGTTTTCGACCCGACACTGCTGCCGAAAATTAGGGATTTCCACATAAGTGGAATTTTTGAGTGAGCCCAGGCCTGGATTGATCTCCTCCCCAAAATCAAAGTTTAGAGATCAAGATCAATTTTTTTGGTTGGGCAGAACTTTGGGAAAGTCAAACCCTAATCTGTTCCTGAACCAGCTCTACAAAAATTCAGCTCCAGATCCAGTTCCAACATCTTGAACTGGTAAGATCTAAATATTTTGCATTTCCATTTTAGGTTCTCTATTAATATGTCTCATCATACCAAGCTTGATGAAAAGATTGAGGGAGTTGATAACTTCCGAGCTTGGAAGTATAGGATCTCCCTGGTCTTGGAAGAAAATGAGTTGGACTCTTACATCAATGAAGAGGTTCCAGTTCCAGAGGGAGATGAGGTTAAGGCCTTACAAAAGAAGAAATTGGTCATGGATAAGAGGATTATTGCTGATTCAATCAAGGATCACCTCATACCATAGGTGTCCTCCCTAAAGACACCTAAAGCTATCTTTGATGCCCTGACCAAACTATTTGAAGGAAAGAACATAAACCAAAAGATGAATCTGAGAAACCAATTGAAGAATGTAAAGATCCAGAATGTGGAAACCATCCAGTCTTACTTTAGAAGGGTCTCTCAGATCAAGGAACAACTTGAAGCGGTGGATGAAGAAGTAGAGAATGCAGAAATTGTGATGACCACCTTGAATGGTCTCCCTAAAGCTTGGGACTCTTTTATTCAAGGGATCTGTGCCAGAAAGAAGCTAGTCAAGTTTAGTAGACTGCGGGAGGAATGCTCACAAGAAGAAGCTTGGATAGTAGCTCGAGAAGAAAAGATGGGAAGTGAATATAAATCTCTCACAGTACACTCCAAGAAAAGCAGGACAAACCATCACAAAGGTAAGCATTCTCATCCTAATAAACTTAACAAGAATCGACCCAGATTCAGATGCTTCACATGTGATGAAAGAGGACACTATGCTAGAGACTATCCTAAGAACAAAAGTGTCTCTCACAAGAAAAAGGGAAACAAGAAAAGACATCATGCTCACACTGCAGAGGATGATGAACACCCCAAGAAAAGAATCAAACATGAAAGTGATGATTCTTCATGCAATGAAGAATATGTTCTGATTTCTTCCCTCATGGGAACTGTCTCACATGGAAGCAATGATTGGCTTATAGACATTGGTGCTTCCAAACACATGACGGGATTTAAGGAATATTTTGTGAAACTATTAGAACATGAATCACCCCACAAGGCAAAACTTGGAGATGACTACTAGTATCCAATAAAAGGTAGTGGGGAATCCTCCTATAATCTAGACTCTATAAAGTATATGAATATGAAGGATGTATTGTTTATACTAGGACTAAAGAAGAACCTCCTATCCATATCTGCATTAGATGCAAAAGGCATGAGGGTTGTATTTGTAGATGGCCAAGTTCTCATGTGGCCAAAGGGAAATACTATTGATGATGCAGTAGTGATTGGGGAACAAGAAGGAGGTCTATACAAATTAAAGGGCCATCTAGAACAAGCCTTGGTCCATGACTCAATAGAGCCAAATGAACTTTGACATAGAAGGCTTGCACATGTGTGCTACAGAGCACTACCACTTGCGAACAAAGCTGTTGAAGGACTTCCAGAAATTTAGACAAAACATGATGGCATCTGCAAAGGATGTCCGAAAGGAAAGAATACAAAGAAGACATTTCCAAGTAGAGAGAGTAAGGCAAAAGGACTCTTGGAAATCATCAATCTTGGAAATCATCCACTCCGATGTATGCGGTCCGATGTCATCTAGTTCATTAAGCGGGTATGTATACTATGTTTCTTTTATTAATGATTTTTCTAGGAAGACATGGATATACTTCTTAAAGAACAAAGATGAAGTATTCAGCAAGTTCAATGAATTCAAAGCCTTGATCGAGAACCACACTGAAAAGAAGATCAAGACCTTTTGATCAGATAATGGAAGAGAATTCACATCAAATGAATTCAAAGAATTATGCAAAGATTCAGGGATTAAGAGGGATTTAACCACTCCATATAATCCACAACAGAATGGGGTTGCAGAAAGGAAGAATAGAATGATCGTGGAAGCTGCAAAAGCCATGCTTCATTATCAATATCTTCCCATGCATCTATGGACAGAAGCTTCCAGAACAATGGTGTATGTATAGAACCGTACTCCACACGGAGTACTAGAGAACAAGACACCTGAAGAAGTCTTTTCTGGCAAGAAACCAGAAGTCAGCCATCTCAGAATATTTGGCTGTCCAGTGTAGATACACATTCCAAAAGAAAAGAGGACAAAGTTAGATCCTTTAGGAAGGAAGGGTATACTTGTGGGATACTCTGAAAGCTTGAAGGCTTACAGAATTTACTTCCCAGGATTCAAGAAGATTGACATCAACAGGGATGTAACATTTAACGAAGACTTAGCTTACAACAAATCCAGAAAGAGACCTGCTGAAGAACCTAAAGAAACAAAAGTACCCAGAATTCATGACACAACCATGAACGAATAAATTCAAGAAGAAGATTGAGAAATAGAAGAACCTCAAGAACCTGTAGATCCACCTCAAGAGAAGAATCCTCACAAGGAAACCTGCTTAGGTATGAGAAGCTAACCAAGGTGCAAAATATATGGGGCTCCAGAATAAAATCACTAGAGAAAGGAAAAGAACCAGGTCCTACTCCGATTATGCAGCCTTATTATGTGACTTCATCGATAAAGAACCTTTCAACTATGAAGAAGTGGCAGAAAGGAAAGAATGGAAGGATGCTATGATCGAAGAGTATCAATCGATCATGAAGAATGATGTCTGGGATATTGTCCCAAGACTAGAAGGAAGTCTGTTGTAACTTCCAAATGGATCTACAAGATCAAGCATGTTGCAGATGGCAACATAGAGAAATATAAAGCAATATTTGTGGCTCGTGGCTTCTCCCATAAAGAAGAAATATATTATGAAGAAAATTTTGTACCTGTAGCCAGATACACTTCCATCAGATCAGTACTTGCTCTAGCTGCAGTGATGAAATGGAAGATACACCAGATGGATGTTAAGACTGTTTTCTTGAATGGTGTGGTGGAAGAGGAAGTATATGTGGATCAGCCACTTGGTTTTGAGACACATGATAGGGAGACTCATGTGTTCAAATTGAAAAAAATCCTGTACGGTTTAAAATAGGCACACAAGACATGGTACGGCAGAATTGATAGCTTCTTGACTAGTTTTGGCTTTACCAAGAGTAAAGCAGATCCCAACCTTTACTACAAGGTTGAATAAGGAAACCCAGTGTTGCTCCTACTGTATCTAGATGACCTGTTCCTAATAGGTGCAGATGGGTTGGTTGATGACATGAAGAGGAAGCTTGCTGCTGAGTTTGAGATGAAGGACTTGGGTATGATGCATTACTTTCTAGGCATGGAGGTGTGGCAGAATGTGGATGGAATCTCCCTAGGACAAGGGAAGTATGCAGTAGAGATCCTAAAGAGATTCGGGATGATGGACTGCAAGGCCATGACCACACCTATGGCATCGAACCTGAAGCTATTGAATGATGCTTCATCCGAGATGGCACGATGTATCATCAGATGATTGGGTCCTTGATGTACTTGACGAATACGAGACTAGATATTTGCTTTGCTGTTAACACCTTGAGAAAATTCTTGATAGATCCAAGACATGTTCACTTGATTGCTGCAAAGCATATTTTGAGGTACCTAAAGGGTACAATTGATTATGGGCTCAAGTATAAGGCTGATTAGAAGATTAACCTGGAAGGTTATGTTGATTCAGATTGGGCAGGTAGTGCCATTGATAGAAAGAGCACTTTAGGATGCTGCTTTAGTATGGGATCAGGTGTGATCTCTTGGTTTAGCAGGAAATAGTCTTGCATTGCATCGAGTACAACTGAAGTAGAGTATGTCGCAGCTTGTTCAGCTAGTTGTGAGAAAGTATGGCTGAGGAAGCTACTGTCTGATTTATTTGATCTCTAGTTGGATGCTACTTGTATATATTGCGACAACCAGAGTTGTGTGAATTTTTCTGGGAACCTGGTGCTCCATGACAAGTTGAAGCATATCAAGATCAAATATCACTATATCAAGGATATGGTGCAGAGAGGAGTAGAGAATCTCCAGTATATTGCGACGGACGAACATATAGCTTTTGTGTTGACTAAGCCATTGGCTAGAGTGAAGTTTGAGTACTTTAGGGAGAAGCTTGGTGTTCTCTAGATCAAGGTTCCCTCCAAGGGGAAGTGATGAGTCTGAGAGCCATTCTAACATGGTGAGAGGATTGGTTCCTTCCATGGTCAAATGTAAGTGCTGAGCCATTCTGAGGTGACTGTGGGATGTGTTCCAACATGATCAGATGTAAGTGTAGAAGGCCATTCTCTAGGAGAATGGAGGCACCTGGTCAGTTACCAGGAATTTGTTCAGTCTAGGATTGACACTCAGTCTAGGGTTGAGAGCCTTTCTGACATGATGTGTTATGAGTTTCCTATCATGGTCAAATATAAGTGTAGATCCTTCTGACATGATGTGTGATGAGTTTCCTATCATGGTCAGATATAAGGGCAGAGCCTTTCTGACATGATGTGTGATCAGTTTCCTATCATGGTTAGATGTAAGTGCAGAGCCTTTTTGACATGGTGTGCGATGAGTTTCCTACCATGGTCAAATGTGAGTGCTGAGCCCTTTTGACATGGTTTGCGATGAGTTTTCGAACATGGTCAGATATGAGTGCAGGGCCGGCCTTTCTGACATAGTTGTGATGTGTTTCCGACCATGGTCAGATATAAGCGCTGAAGAAGATGAAGACCTACATGGAGGCTAGGACTACAACCAGCATGAAAAAGGGCTGGCTCTGTAGAACTTTCTGTGGCAAGAAGAATTGAGAGATAGCACCCGTGATGATGACTAGTGATGATCCAGTGACGGTCCAGATCTAGTGATGATCCAGATCCAGTGATGATGATCCAATAATTTTCTAGATCGAGTAATGATCCAAATCCAATGATGAAGCTGACTTGAATATGGAGATAATCCAGATGATATAGAGAAGAAGACTTGTGCTGATAAATTGTGTCGAGAGAATACCTTCCTAGTTAAGAGGGAGTGTTGATGTATTTGTAACTTGGAAATGTATTCACTTGTATATCTGATGTATTGTACCCCGATGTTTATTCTGGGAAGTGTCTGTAATGTATTTGAGTCATGTCATGCCCCTGTTTTCCTATCAAGAGATTCAATAATGTAAACAAGTCATGTAAAGTCATTGTGGGTGACCCTCCTATTGATCAAGGGTTAAAGTCCCCGTAGTTGTGGGGCCCTAGGGTTATTAGACTCTCCTAGAGAATTCGGCCCTAGTGAGTTATTGTCAAGTCAGGAATTAGTATAAATAGAGAGTGAGCCTCTCTATTTATCACACATTTACACACACTCAGTTGTAGCGCATAACCGAGAGAGAAAAAGTTGTTGGGACAAGAGAGAGAGAGACTATTGTTGTTGGGAGATCATCTTACTATTTTTTGGGGTTTTTCTTTTGGTCCTGATTCTATCTCTGAGGAAGTTGTGGGGTTTTCCCCTTTATGGTTTCCCCGAGGAAATTTTTTTTGTTCATTGTCTCTTATGTTTGATTGCTGTGCTTGTTATTCTCTCAGTTAAAGATCCTTAGATAATGCTAGCTTGAATGCTAAAAATATAACACCTTTGTTCACCTACCCTCATCAATTAACTGATTATAGACTGATTTAGTTATCTAGAGTTACATTAGTGAGCTCCAATGGTGATTTTCCCACACTGAGTTAGCTTCGGAGTCAGTCCGAGTTGGTAGATTCAAATCCTATCTTAGGATTTTGATTCTCTTATATGTATAACCATTGTATTACATATTAATTACTAATTAATGAATATAATCATATTATTCCAATTTTGTCTCTATGTGTGTACAATTTTTCCATGAGTAATTTATGAGTCTATGCTAAATTCTTCTCTCTATTTTGCATCCTTCTCTTCTCATTTGAATTCATGCAGGCTAATGATTCTATGCTTCATTGAATTTAACACCTTTGTCTAATAAAAAATATAACATCCATTAGTTGTTCATTTATGAGAAAACGATCCAATCATTTAGCAACATGTTGAAGGTTGATACACTTATTTCTCCAGGACAGTTTAAGAACAATTAGGGATATATAAAAAAGGGGCATTCCTTCAAAAATATTTGTAAAATATTCCAATAAATAATCTTGATGGCCACATGAACCCCATGATTCTAACTCCCCTATAGAAAAATTCAATTCCCCAACGAGAATGAAATTGCTAAAGGAATGGAAACTGACAGATAATAAATTATCCCAAAAAATATTTCTATGAGTGTGAAGTAAATATATTTTAAAATAGAAAAGTAATGCCAATATCTTTGCATCTATGAGTGGTACCAAGTCTAAAAGGGATCCTTTAACTAGAAGATCATTCCATAGTACGAGTCTTCCATCTCATAATCATACCACCAAATCGTCCTGATGCATCCAGAGAATGATATGTATACACCATGCATCTAAGGGTAATTACTTTTGAGGGTTTTCCTATGTAATTTTTATTTTTAATAATTTTCCCAATGTGCTCAAATTCACCATGTTTCAACTCTAGGTATATGGATACAACTGATTCCAAACTCCTTCAATTACGTTCAAACTTGGTGAGGAAGGTCATGAGGTGTGATGGGACACATTAACACATATATAAAACATATAAACAACTAATATACCCAACCATGGTCTGCAATTTTCAAGGGAAGAAGTTTCGAGACAAGACTAGTCAATTTGTGAGGTGGAAATCCCCCCTAGGTCCTCGAACAAATCTCTTCCAAAAAATGTACAACCTACACTAATGGTTTGTATGAGACTTGGATATTTTATATTAAATTAATTAAATTATATTTGTAGAATTATATGTGGTTTTTGGGTCTAATAGGTATCCAAGAGAACTAGGGGAATTTATTAGTAATTTTGAGACTCAAACCCCCAATGGTAGATGGCTCCAAATAGCTCCAAATGCTCTCAAATTGTACCAAAAGGTGTATGAATGATGCTAATAGATAAAAAAAGTTTTTATAGGATTATTTAAACCATTAAATGAATTCTGAAACTCACTTCGGCAATCTGGTCAATGTATGGAGTTTTACGAGCAACTTGTGGTTCAAATATCCTAGGGGTAGATGATGAAAATGGCTTTCCAAATGCACTCAATACAACTAGAATATTTGAATTGAATTATGGGGCATATAAAAGACATCAAAATGAACTCATATGCATCGCCATTCAACTTTTAAAGTCTGCTATAACTCCCTTAAATCATATGCAAAAAGACTAGTTTCAACCTTGGGGAAAATGATAGGCAATCTTCTCCAAATTCTATGAAACTCAACAAAATGAATCCAAATTATTATGTAATAAAATTTAAAATCATATAATACATAAATAACATTCCATTCATCCATAAACCATCAGTATTTTACTTATCCATTCGAATCCATCAATATTACATTGGTTCACAACGAGGTAGTGGGGAAATGGCATTGTTTCTTCATTGTTTAACATTTTTACATGAAATATTTTGGTATTTCGACCTGAGAGTATTATTAAATTGAAATATAAATCATTTAAATCATAACATAAAATAATGGGGCATTAGAATCTCCCCCAAAGAGATTGATATCTCACCAAGTGCGCCTCAATCCATAGAGCAAGAATATGATGAGAAAACTTGGAATAGATGAAAGAACAATATGATATTGAAGTGTTCATGAGATGCCCTGTAGCTTGAAATTATATCTTATGACTCCATTAAATCTCCATGAAATACCTGAATGGCATTTCCACACACCAACTTAGATGGGAATCTTTCACCCTCGAAATTGGCTAAGGCAAGAAGACTAGTTTTCCACTAGCTCTCTCTCTTCACAAATGCAAATTATTAAATGATAAAAATATGCCTTCATTATTTGTACTTGACATTTATAAATTTTCCAATATATCCATGGGTCGAATTCCTTCCAAGAGATGCATTCCAACTCTAGTTGGGAAGAGCTTCCAAAGAATGCCACTTGTACAACAATTCCTAGTCTCCCACTTCCACCAAATGACATGTGGAATCATATTAGTTTCTATAAATCCCTTGAGCACCATATTGGAGCTATTTTTAGCCATGACATGTCATATATGTCAGATGTCACGTCCCCATCACTTAAACCGGCGAAGAGGATGCGACCAACACAGCGAAACACGGGCAAACAGCCCCATGGGCAAACAGCCCCATGAACATAAATAAACGTCAATGCTGGAATTAAAACTTACAAGCATACATAGATGCAGAATGAATCAACATTTAGTGGAAGCAACACACATACATTTCCAGCATAAAACATGTTCATCATAATTCATCATACAATAGCTATAAATTGCAGAGACCAAACAACCAAGATTACTTATCTTTTGGATGGAGAATTCATTCGCAACCAGCTACGTCGCTGCAACGTTCCACCTAACCTTAGGCCAGCGTGCTCATCAATCTCTTAGCAACACTGCCACCCCCGAGTTGGGCATGATTCCTCCAGGATAAGGGTCATTGCAGGCTTACACATAGCCAAGGGACACAATCAGTCAAACCAACACCGCTGGGTTTACCAGGCCTTCAACAATTGGCCAAGCCAGTACAGTTCGGAGACCAACCATTGCGTACTGCAGCAAAACAAACCCTTCACGGCTCCGTGAAGAAGGCAAGTCAATCAGTGACAGTCCCAAATGAAAGGTGAGTCACAGCTCAAGCCCACAAGGCAAGTCAGAGTTGTTCTTGGCCCTAACGTGGCCACAACAACTCACTGCAACCCAAATCCAGGGGAATAACAGCAGCCCAAACACACAATGGATGATGGCAGCAATTCATAGCCCACAGTGAATAGTAAACAGCACTCCCAGCATAGCCATGGGAGAATCAGCCAACGACTGTGGCAATCAACAGCCACAACTCACAGTGTAAACGATGGCAGCTATACACAGTCCCAAACAGTAGGGAACCTCATCCAACGAAACGTGGGGAAGATGACAGCTCCTGTCCCACAATGAAATAGCGGAAAACTACACAGTTCGATAATGGAGAGAAATATACTCTTGGCATGGACAGGAGGAGAACACAACCGCAGACCACAGTTGATATCATACACAGCCACAATCGAAATGGGGAACATATACTTACCACTGAACTGGTGTGAAACACACAGGCACACAGCCCAGAGTGTGAACAGTTCCTGCACCCGAAATCTTGAGTGACAACCACGATTTCACCCGCTCCTTGCATGAGGAAAACTAATGTAGAACTACTGTACGTGAGGATAAAGGACGCGGCCAGCAAAATATGGTAACAACAGCCCACAAACAACAAAGAGAGCCCCTGACTGGTGCATGAGGAGAACAGAACCCGACCTCCGCGTGAGAATGAACAGGCCAGGGAAGAATGGCGTCGTGGAGAAGATGGAGGAATTGAATGCAGTCATGGGTGGAGTGGGTGCATGGGCAAAGGCTGACAGCCTGCCACACCCACCACCATAACTGCCTCAACTACCAGCCATAACTACCCCCCAACAACAAAACCAAGACATTAAAGAGGTTGGTGAACAAGAAAGGTGGCAAACAACAAAGGTGATAAAACATGGGTTTTTCCCCCATAGACTAAGGTTGGACATCCCCCCCACCCCTTATCCTTTGGAATCATGCCCTGTTCATTCAACGTTGTGCTGCCGTAGCTGGTTGTGGTTTATTTTAATTTGATGTGCGTGTTTACATGATGCCACATTATAGTGTGCCGGCTAGCACGTTATACCATCGGCAACTATCCCTATTGCCGAAACATACACAACCAAATCGATGGTGGGGATTTTGCCTTGAGCTCCTCACCATGATTAATTACATTATATACATCATGAAAACGGGGTCGAAACTGGGGTGTTACATCAGATGTCATCATTTAGATCTGATTTGTGTCATAGGTTTCATAGCATCTTCATCATTGTTGTCATAGAGCTAGGGAATCTAGTTCAAGTGTCTCACTAGCTCCAAAATGCCTCTTCCATGGGAGTTACTCTTCCACTCGAATTCAACCTTAATTGATTCATGCCAAGTATATTGACCTTACAAATCATCCCAGGACCCTTGGGCTTCTTATGGATTCGAAATGACAAGAGGAGGATGCCACATGGCATAGAAAATCTAGCTTGTGTGGGTCCCACATCCTCCATGTGTCTTCATTATCAATTTCCACTTTGATTTTCCCTTGTATTTATTTATTTATCTCCATTATTAAATATTTATTCCATTTTAATGTTGAAACATCTTTTATTTTCCCACTTATTCCAAATCCCAAAGCTTCCACCCCCAACCTAGGAAACTAGTAATTTTCTTCCTTGGCAATTACTTGACCCTTAGCATCAATTTGACAAACTCTCATGAATATGGAAAATTTGATTAGGCCATTGTGACCCAATGCAAAATTTGGGACATGACAAATCCTCCCTTTCCAATGTTGCTTGCCCTCAAGCAATTTCAAACATGGGTGTTGAAGAACTTGCTTTCTGTATGATTCTTTGAAGTTGCCATTGAGTTGCCCAACTTTAAGTCTTTGAGATTCCATGAATACTTTAGAGAGGAAACACCATGCTTGCTGCTGCACTACTGTGATTAAAATCACTTTATTAAGCGGTGAATCCTTCTCTTTATTAAGTTATTGTATTTCTTACATTTATCAAGTGTTGCGACACTCGATTTGAAGTTTAAAGGTACATAACTGAGATATTAGGTGATTATTGGGATTCCTTTCCATCATACTTACTGATGTTATTTTCAATATTAGTAGGTTGAGTGAATCGAAACTGTTTTAATAATATATTTTGTATCAAAATTTCATTTTAAGACAGATTCCTCTAAAGGGGTCTATGCAAAAGTCTAAAAAAAATGGCATAAACACAACAAAAAACAAAGCAGGGATATGTCCCACCCAAACAAAACTATCACTACAATATTATATATATTAGAGACACACTTATTATATTTCAAATTTTTGACCAAGAGATACACTTATGATATTTCTACGTGGATGGATTCATGTTTCATTTAAACTTTTACTTTGTTAATTTCTAGAGCAATAAGATTCAAATCTAGGGAATTCCCCTCAAGAGCCCCTCATAAGTTTTTTCTTTTTTGTATCTATTGGGTCAATACTTTTTTCTATTGGTATTTTATTTGAATGAGACAATTCAAACCTTGATTAGGTAAGTCTGGTTTTAAAATTTATCTGCTCGGCTAAGCTCAACTATACTCCCTCAAGAGGCTCTGGAGTCTCTTCCTTTTTCCATCAAGGTGGCTTTAAGGGTCCAAAATTGCTAGTGGAAAGATTGGGATAATATCTCATTATTTATACTACGTAGGACCCTCTTGGTTCTCACCATGTGATGAACATTGACTCACTTTGTTAATACCAAGACGATTATACTGCGAGATGGTGATCCTGAATGAAAGGACCTTTAGAATGTTATGGTAGCCTTGCTTGTTGGTTAAGAAAGATTAAATCTAATAAATTTACACAATAAATATGTCAACATTTAATTAGTGTACCCAACACCAATTAGACTATTTAAAACCAATGAAACAAATGGTTATCTCAAGTTTATCCTTTTCACACTTTTTATTCTAGCCCCTAGTTTGATATAGAATTCTTGCCATAATCATTGGGAAATCGAATTTTTTTCATTTTTGGCTTAATTTTCAGCCTCATTAATATATTTAGTAAGGCTGTAGCAGTTCATTAATAGATCAATTTCAACCCCAAATCCAAGTAAAATCAACGATCCTATTTTATGACTTGCTAGACACACTTTCTAAAAAATCCTATGCTCTTTTTTAGCTTCATTTTGGTCCAACGAACTTGTTGTTTGTAGCTTTTATTTGTTAATAAATATTGTTATCCATATTTTTTAGCCACATTATAAATGTGGTTGTATATGTTAGGT
This sequence comes from Pseudotsuga menziesii, assembly GCA_001517045.1. NCBI lineage: Eukaryota > Viridiplantae > Streptophyta > Pinopsida > Pinales > Pinaceae > Pseudotsuga > Pseudotsuga menziesii. The sequence goes on from LPNX010708781.1 coordinate 126,282, forward strand.
TCCCTTCTATATCAATTTTCATAACATAATTTCATAACCAAGTGTTAAAGTAAGTTGTCCTAGATCATAAGGGACCTCGTGAACCAATCTAATAAAATTTATAAGATTAAAAGGGAGAAAATGACTTATTTATCATTCTTATTAGCTTGCTGGTCCAAAAAATAAATAAGCTAATATTTCATATCTAATACCCATATTTATATTTGTTGAACTTTTAGGTCCCAAGGGATCTGAGGGAGGACAATACCCAAATTGGGAGTTCCTTAGGGAACTTGCACAAAATTCTTATGCTTATCCTCACACAAGTCTTATGCTTATCCTCCTTCCCCTTTTGTTTCCTCAAACATACGACCCTTCGATGTGTGAATAGCCTCTACCCCTGTGCCAAAAATACCAAAGAGGTTGTGACCGTACTGACTAGTAGATGGGTGGGATGTGTCTCAATTGATGGATTTTTCTTATAATAGTAACCATATTGATGGCATCTCAAACAATAGAAAGAAATATTTTGATAATCCATAGTTGGATAATAATATATAGAAACTCCAACTTTAATATCTAGACTATTCGACAAACCATCTCTAATATTGATATACACAATCACCCTTGCAATTGTGTCATGTCCCCAATTAAATAATTTTCAAATAAATAGTTAAGTTGGCTTATCCAATTCCTAAGGGTTATGTGGAAAAATCAAACTATAATATATTTAACCCCAAGGCCTATAGTTTCACATGTAAATTCAAACTAATATTTGTGGAAGGTGGAAACTGGGTAAATAAATGATGGAATAAAGATTAAATGCTCCAAAATGAAATGGCAATGGGTCTTAGTTGGCCATGGGGGCGCATAAGTGGATGTGTGGGGTCTACATGAGGGGATATTCCTAATTTACACATGGCATCATCCTCAAATTCAAATTTGGAGGAAATATTTACTTCCAAGTTGGTGGATGAAGAGTCATAGGCTAAATTTAGGAAATGACAAGATTTTATGACAACTATGACAGTCATTATAATAGTTATTACATCTCTATGATGCCTTATGACACTTATGACATATTTTCTTACAACTATGGCATATTATGTGGCATCTATAACATGTAAGAGATAAAAATAGACCCAAGAGAGATCATGAGATATGTGTGGGGTGAAAGGAAGCTTCATGAAAGGTTCCAATTCAAATTTCATGAAGGGAGAGCAAGCAAAGTCAAGACAAGTGTCACTTGGGTTAATGTAATCACCTAGATTAACATTAATTCAAGTTAATGAACCAATGGGAAGGTAATTCAAGTTTATTGGAGGGAAATGAGACCAAGGAGGTTATTGAAAGAGGAGGAACTCAAAATGGAGGAAATTTTGATCATTTGTTAATTGGCCTTTGGCATTTTGGAGAGCTTTTGCTTATCCATTACATGGTGGGTGTTTACTCTCCCTGCTTGAACCAATTTAGAGGAAGTTGGATTATTTTCCAAGTTGGTTGATGGAGAGTAAATTCATACCTATAAATGGATATTATTTATGGTTTTTATTTTCAATTTTAAGGTCCATACAACTCAATTTCTCATCTATCTCCCTGTTCTTTAATTCCTTCTTCTCCATTCCCCCATACTCTCATGTGATGGCACACTTGTTGGAGTGGTGCTTGTGATTTGATACATATATTTGATGCAAAATATTGGGAAAATTATGTATGTATATGTACTCTTATGTCCATATGATCTGTAATTTGAAATATAAGAAATTAATGTGTGAAAGACCTGCATTCCCATGCTCTTGAATAACTAGTTTTCATGAATTTGGCTTCAAGCTTGAAAGAGTTTTATATCATATTTGTATGAGGACTTTTACCTAATTTTGATGTTGTTGGAGAATAATTTTTTATGTTGTATATGTTTTTTATATTTCATGTTACTATATGAACCATTTATTCTAATTTCCATGTGCCAAACTTAAGCTAATAATGTAATTTCTTCATAAGCAATTTCCACGAAAGTTACCATACAGATGTTGTGCCTCATAATAATTTTGAAGAGATTTATAACCATGAATAATGAAAATTTTTTATGTATTATATTCATCCCCATAATCTATTCTGAAATTTTGTATATTTTTACTGCATTTGGAGATCCAAAAGTATCATCTACCCTTGGGGGTTTTAACATCGGTTTTCCTAGTGTTTTTGTCCTTCTTTCCCTAGGGTAAAAATCAAGTTGTAGAAGAATTTGGGAAGTGCATGAGAATTAATAATATGAATTATTATGTCCTTATTCCATTCAATCATTTCCATATATAATTTGAAGTCATTTGGATGCATTTGGATCAACTTGGGCTTCACTAGTTCAAAGCTAGAAATTGACCAGAATTGTGCAAACTTGAATAACATGTTAAAATGAGATTTCTAATTCTACCATTTATTTTTTGAAGTATGTTAGGATATTTTAAATCCCATAATGTACTTCCATAATAAATTTGGAAATTTTTGGTGATGTTTGGAACCAAACTAAGAAAGACTAGGTTACTACCTTTTCCTAGTTTCAAAATTAGACAAAGTATTGAAGGAGAAGGTATGTGAACCGTTTCTGAAAATTAATCAGTCACACCATATTAAGAAGCCACATATATAAAAAATTTAACCCTATCATAACCTAATATCACTTCTCTTGAGCTTCCCTAGTTCTCTCATAACCATGGAGTCAGTGTGAAATCCATTGTCAATGAGGGCGTTGAGAAATAATGCTTTAAGTTTCACAGTTTTGAAACATCTTTGAAATATTTTGGATAGTGTGCTTATTTTGTCCAAAAAGGTACATTACAAATTGAATGGTTATACCATTATTAAATTCATCATCATGTTGGAATAATAAAAACCTATCCCAATACTTAGGATAAAGTAAATTAATCTTTTTGATTAATTTCCTAGGTCCTGCACTAGCTAGTTTGCACCCAATTCCATTTCTGAGGTCAAAATTGCCCAAAATTCCTCTTGGAACAAATTAGAAAGATCCTGGATAATATTCTGACAACTCTGTAGTCTTCTTAGATTGGAAAGTGTACATTTCTTCTTTTTTCAGGAGTTTCCATCTTTTCTGCAGTTTTAACGCAAAAGATAAAGCTAATTTTAAGGTAGACTGCCTTGTTTTTTGCACCAAATCACCTCCCTTATTTTTCTCATGTAAAAGCATGAAAATTTCCAATTTCCATCACTTATGAGCTGCACATACTCATTTCACAAATTTGTGACCATCTTGACTTATTCAGAAAGTGCTTTATGCACCTATGGGGGATTTTTACTAGTTTAGTAAGCATGCTTTTGTACCGATTTGAATAACATATTTGAGATTTAGAATCCTTGGAGTATCTAAATTATGAGCATCCTATATCTATTTAATTATGGATGATGTAAATTAATATCAATGACAGTTTATGGTTTATCACATATTCAGTCTCCTTCTTGAGTGTTTCTTGCTTATTTTTCAAGTAATTTTGTGAGTTCAATTGATCTAAGCTTGGGCTTAATTCCCACATGGTATCAGAGCCTTGGTAGCTCGATTTCTCTCCTCTTCAAATTTATTTTGTAGGTTCGACATCACTCACTAGGAGTTCATACTGTATGTTCAAGGGCGCAATTGCTAAAGAATGGATCAATCTCAACAAATCATCTTGAATCCCTTCAACTACTTTGATGGAAGGAAAGGATGGAGATTCTGATGAGGAGTAAAGGATTCTATAGAGTGACCACGGAAACTGAAGCTGAGACTAATGCAACAACAGACAAGATCGAATGGAATAATAGGATAGGTGAGGTGTATGGTCTCTTGTGTCTCAACATTTCTAGAGACCTTCTATTCCATCTTAATGGATTGTTGTCTCCAAATGAAGTATGGGTAAATATTGAAACTTTATTTGGGAAGAAAGATAAGATGAGGGGATATTAACTAGAGAATGAGTTGATTTCACTAAGTCCCAACAAATTCAAATCCTTGCAATTCTACTTCTCCAGATTCAAATCATTGGTTTTGCAGCTAAAACAATGTGGTATTGACAAAGAACATGAACTACTAATCATGGCCATCCTTTAGAATCTTGGCCCTAATTACTTAGTATTTTTTTCAACCTTCCATGCCACCAAGTTGACTATTCGAAACTGGAAGATTTCATGGAATCCTTGACTCAAGAGCAAGACAAATTGGTCTTGATGGGAACCATCAAACCTTCCAAAGATCAAGATTTGCTTGCTGGAGATTCCAAGGTGAATTCAAAAGATAAGAAGAAGGATAAGAATCCTCCAGATCAAAAAGGATACAAGTCCAAGTCTCATGAGGAGTCCTCAAACTCCAATAAGAAGAACTTTCAGAATAAGAAAGGTAAAGGTGAAGGTAGCAAGTGCGCATACTATGGTAAGGGTTTTCATCCTAAAAGTTCTTGCATGAAGAAGCAGGTCAATATGTTGACTCAACTCCTGGATAAGAACAACATCTCTCTTCCTGATGGTGCAAGCAAGAAGGAAGGAGGATCATGTTTTAAAGATAAGGAGAGATTCGATGCCCTGGTTGCAACCATTGTAAGATCCCCTTCCTTTATTATCGATTATGGAGGTTCTAGGCATATGGTTTCAACAAAGTAAGACTTCTCATCTCTTGATGATTCGAAGGGTCCAAATATTTTTCTAGGAGATAACTTAGAAACTAAAAGTAAGGGTAAAGGTAGCATTGATTTTGACCATGGTTCATTCAATAGTGTTTTGTATGTCCCAAGTCTTGCTGCTAATCTCTTGTCAGTCTACCAGATGAGCCACATAGGGTCCCCTAAGAAGGTTGTTTTCTCTCCCAATTAAGTTGAAATATATGATATTACGAATGGTAGATTCATTGCTAAATGTCTTGTGGATCATAGTTCAAAAGTCTATAGGTTCTAACACTTCATGCCTTTCTCTAACCCCTCTGCTCTCTTCATCCATGCCAGCGAAGCAATCAAACTTTGGTATGAGAGGTTTGGTCATATAAACTATAAATACCTTTCATATTTGTGTGAAAAAGAGATGGTTTTAGGATTTCCAAAGATAAAGTCTTCCAAAGGAGTCTTTCAAGGTTGCATTCTAGGAAAACATCCAGAGCATAAGTATGAGAGAGTCAGTCATGAGCGAACCTCTGCACCTCTTGAGCTAATCCATAGTGATATTGTTCATCATTTCCCTCATATTTCTATGAGTCAAGCCAAATATGTCATCACCTTCATAGATGAATTTTCCAGGTACTGTTGGGTTTACTTCCTTAGACTCAAGTCTAAAGTTTTTTACCACTTCAAGGTTTTCAAGGCCTTGGTTGAGAACCGGTCTGCTAGGAAACTCAATATCCTCATATCTGATAATGGTGGTGAATATGTCAAGTATGAGTTCATTAATTATTGTGAATATGTAGGTATCCAGATGCAACAATCTATTCCTTACACACCTCAGCAAAATGGTGTGGCCGAGAGGAAGAATAAAAGCCTCAAGGAGATGGATACTTGTATGCTGGAGTCTAAGACTTTGCCTACAAAGTTTTGGGTTGAAGCTATAAAATATGCATCCTACATCCATAATAGGGTGCCTCAAAATCATCTTTATGGAGTTACTCCTTTCAAATCTTGGAGTGGGCAAAAACCAGATGTGTCTCATTTCAGGATTTTTGGCTAAAGGGCATGGGTTAGAATTCCATTAGATAAAATGAGGGCTTTGGAACCCCAAAGTCAAGAGTGCCTATTTGTTGGGTATTTTGAATATTCCAAAGGGTACAAGTTGATAAGCATGAGCACTCAAAAATTCTTCATTGAAAGGAGTGTTTAGTTCAAAGAAGAGCCTATGGTAGCAATAGAAATTAGAGAGTCCTATTCACCTCCTCCACCTTTGGTTGTAAGTGAAGGAACTAATGAACTTTTTGATTCTGATATGTCTGATAATGATTATTTAATTACATATCCAAACAGAACCACAAGGACAAAGTGGGCATCTAATACCATTCAAGAAGGTAGGGAACTAGATGGGAATCCTAGTGATTCTAGGAGGACTACATCTCAGTTCGAAAGTGCCCTTTCTGTCAAATATTTATTTGCTGATAAGTGTTTTCTAATGATTGAATATGACACATAGAAATATTAATAATCATGTGAAGACCCAATATGGAAAAAAACCATGAAGGAGGAATTTCATTCACTTCAAAAGAATGACACATGGGAACTAGTCAATCTCCCCCCAGGGAGAAAGCTATTCTAGTGTAAGTGGGTTTTCAAAACTAAATTTACTTCTGATGGTTCTCCAGTGAAGTATAAGGAAATTTTAGTGGAAAATGGCTTATCCAAGGTCCAATGCATTGACTACAATGAGACCTTTGCACCCATTTCAAAGTTGGACTCAATAAGACTAGTTTCGGTGATTGCAACTTCCAAGAAGTGGGAGGTACATCACACGGATGAGAATAGTGCATTTATACATGGTGATATGAAAGAAGAAATATATTTTCAGAATCCAAAATATTTTGTGACTAATCCATCTCTTGTGTGCGGGTTGAGGAAATCACTGTATGGGCTAAAATAAGCTCCTAGAGCTTGGTATGCCAATATTGATGGATTTTTGCTATCACTGAACTATTGTAGATGCAATTTTGATCCAAATGTATATTTGAAGTTGATTCATGGTTATATAATCATTATTGTATTGTATGTGGATGACCTTCTAATCACAGGAAGTTTCAAGAAATAAATTGCCTCTTTGAAGAGTGCAATGAACCATGCCTTCTCTATGACTGATTTGGGATTGTTAAGCCCATTTTTGGGGCTTGAGATTTCTAAATAAGATCTTGGAATGAAGGTGCATCATTAAAAGTATGCTTTATATATGCTGAATATGTTCAGAATGAAGGATTGCAATCTAAGCTAGACTCTTTTCCTTTCAGGAGTTAAGCTTGAAGAAGCACAATCAACTCCAATGGAAAACAACACCCTGTACAAGAAACTGGTTGATTGTCTTTTTTATTTGACTCATACTCAACCTGATATATATTATGCAGTGACTGTGGCTTCTAGACACTTGAATCAGCCTCATGACATCCATTGGAGGGAAGCAAAGAGAATCCTAAAATTTTCAAAAGGAACAAAAACTCATGGGATTCGCTATGTTGCACAAGCTAGCCTAGAGTTAGTTGGTTTTACTGACTCTGATTAGGAAGGTGACAAAACTGATAGAAAATCAAATTCTAGATATGTGTTTATGCTTGCATATGGACCAATTAGATGGTCAAGTAAGAAGCAAAGTGAAATTTCACTTTCATCTACAGAGGCAGGGTACAGAGGAGTTGCGAATGCAACTACTCAATGTTTATAGTTGCAGGGAATACTTGGAGAGTTTGGGATAAAGTCATAGAATTCTACAATCATATAATGTGACAACCAGAGTAAAATTCAAATCTCAACTGATCTAGTACTGAGGCAGCGCACCAAAAACATCAAGATCCATATGCACTACATCATAGGACTTATGCATGATGGGGTCATTGATCTGCTCTATTATGCATCATCTGAGCAAGTAGAAGACATATTCACAAAGATGTTTTTAGAGAGGAATTTCAACAATATTAAGCATTTAATTTATATAGTTGATCATATGGTGAAGATAGATTGAATACCATATTTCATACAGTTTTGTTCATGTCCATGTTTAAGGGAGGATTTTCCCCTTGTGTTTTTGCATCTTTCCTTGTTTTGTATGGACAAGCAGTATGTAAAGGGTGACTAAGCCTTGTTTCTAGGCCCTATATCTCTGATATTTTTATGATATTGTACATAAATTCAGGCTTAATATGGGGTGTTGGAATAATCAAAACCCATCCCAATACTTAGGATAAAATAATTAATCTTTTTATTAATTTCCTAGGTCCTACACTAGCTAGTTTGCACCCAATTCCATTTCTGAGGTCAAACTTGCCCAAAATTCCTCCTGGAATGAATTAAAAATATCTTGGATAATATTCAGACAACTCTATAGTCTTCCCTGATTAGCAAGTGTGCAGTTTCTCTTTTTCAGGAGTTTCCAGTTTTTCTGCAGTTTTAAGGAAAAAGCTAAAGCTAGTTTTAAGGTAGACTTCCTTGTTTTTTGCACCAAATCACCTCCCTTATTTTTCTCATGTAAAATCATGATAAATTCCACTTTCCATCACTTATGAGATGTACATAATCATTAAGAAAATTCGTGAGCATCTTGACTGATTTGGAAAGTGCTTTATGCACCTATGGGAGATTTTGACTAGTTTAGTATGCATGCTTTTGTACTGATTTAAATAACATATTTGAGCTTTCTAATCCTTGGGGTATATACATTATGAGAAGGGTATATCTATTTAATTATGGCTGGTGTAAATTAATATCAACAACAATTTGTGGTTTATCACATATTCAGTCTCCTTCTTGAGTGTTTCTTACATATTTTTCAAGTAATTTTGTGAGTTCAATTGATCTAAACTTGGGCCTAATTTTCACACCTCCACCCAAATGGTTTTTCCCGAAATATTTCCAATTTCAGTTAAAAAAGTCACAAACCAAAGTTTGAGTGGTAAGGTTGTGATTTTACCCAAATGGGAACACTAGATGTCTTCTTACCTCATGTGTAAAAATTGGGTTCTAATGTTTCAAGGGAATATAGGTTGTTCCCCAAAACCAACACCCTGCAAGAATAACATGTCACCACCACCATTAGAACCAATCATTCAAAGCATTCACTGAAATTATTCGACCAAAGAAATGACCAATAATGGTTTACCTGGTAAAATCCATAATCTGCCCAATCTGAATGTCCTCCTTAACCACCATCCTCACCTTGTCCTCCCTTTTTAGAAGCATGCATGTCCTTCATTTTTTTTTGGAATAACACCCAAAATCCCCCTATCACCAACAGAATTAACACTTGAAATAATATCTAGGTCCAATACTTGTCCTACAAAACCATTTCCATTAACCATTGAACCAACACTACAAAAACCTACAAGATCACAACCATGCTTCATTCTGTTAGGATTATTAACCCTCCCTTGGTCAAATATCTATTAGAATAATTATTTCCTAACTTAGGAACCTTAAATTAATTAAATGGGTCCACTAGTGCAATTGGGTCCACTTGGCCCAATGGGGCCACATGTACTAGTCATTGAATTGTGAGGAACACTACTAGAGGTTAAATTCCACGTACTACATGTGCATGCATCAGTTAGGGCGCCTTCTAGACCAATCCCTACATTTTAGGATCCACTGGGAGTCCCGACACCAACCTACTTCAGTCAGTTAGTGTTAGCACTAGTTAGTCTTAATTAGCCCCCAGTTACAATCAGTTACTTCACAGTCAGTTAGGGTAGCGCTACTAATGCATGGATAATGCATGGTTGCATGGGGAGGAGCGCTTTACCTACCTACCACACTCAGTTGCACTGAGTTAACTAGTTGTTAATGCTTGTTGGAGTTATTGGTCATCAGGGAGTTGTCTATTTGGACTATGATATTGATTGGGAGACCTTGAGTTAGAGATTCAATTAGATACAGTCTTATCCACTTGGAGGATTTGAATTCATTACTCATGCATTTGAATTCTACCTATTTATAATACATTGTAACACCGGATATTATTATGATGAATATATTGTAAATTCCTGAGCAATACTTGTTTGTTTCCTGTGTGGTTTGTTTTGCTTAGTTTGTATGTTCATTCTCCATTCAATTGCTGCAACATTATCAGAACTCTCTGCTTGAAGATATTAATGGTATTCAAATTCTAAGAGTTGTCTATTTGGACTATGATATTGATTAGGATACCTTGAGTTAGAGATTCAGTTAGATACAGTCTTATCCACTTGGAGGATTCGAATTCATTATTCATGCATTCGAATTCTACCTATGTATACTACATTGTAACACTGGATATTATTATGATGAATATACTGTAAATTCCTCACAAATTCCTTAGCAACACTTGTTTGTTTCCTGTGTGGTTTGTTTTGCTTAGTTTGTATGTTCATTCTCCATTCAATTGCTGCAACATTATCAGAACTCTCTGCTTGAAGATCTTAATGGCATTCAAATTCTAATATGGTATCAGAGCCTTCTCAGGCAGGTTTCATGCTTGTTTCTCCCCATCAAACATCAGAAGCAGTTGGGTTTCCACAGAAGTCCTGTATGAAAATTTGCTAGCTTTGGATTCATTCAGAGCAGCGGAGAGGGTGCGACAGACCCTAAAAACATGTTCATGCCGGGAGGAAAAGCATGATTCTAACAGCTCATATGTTTTAGTGCTATTTTCATTGAAATTGACAGGTGCTACGTAGCTTGAAAGAACTATTTGCAGTCCCTTGCTGGAGCAATTATGAGTTCTCAAACTCCTGAGCCATGGATCCTCACAACTTCCAATTACATTGATTAGAGGATTGATATGCAGCTGTCCTTGCACAAGCATGGCTACCACAGGATCATACATGGATGGGAGGCTGAGCCTCATCAATTGGTAGAGAGGAACAAGTTCCTAAACCATTGTGATGAAGAATTCGGGTACTTGTGTACTTATATTTCCAAAGATCTCCTCTTTCATCTAGAAGGATTGAGGACTCCCAGAGAATCTTGGGAGAAGCTTGATAGCTTGTTTAACAAACAAGATGAGCTTCAGGGACACATTCTAGAGAATGAGTTAGTATCTTTACATCCCAACAGTTTTGAGACTATTGAGAAATTATTCTCCAAATTCAAGTCTCTAGTGATACAATGCAGACAGTACAGGATAGAGTGGAAGGATGAGAAGAATTTCCTTTCCATACTTAGCAAACTAGGTCCTCAGTACTCTGTCTATGTCTTTATGTTTCATTCCAAGCGGGATAGCTTTCTTGATTGGAAACTTCGTTCATTAGATTCATTCTTTGAGTCCTTAATCAAAGAACAAGATGAATTGATTCGAATGGGAATCATCCAGACTTCCAAAGATCAAGCTCTCTTTGTTATTGACTCTTCCAAAGCACAAGCAAAGGGGAAATCAAAGAAGAAGGAGCCAAAGGAAATTGATTCGAAGCCTAAACCAAATCAGCAAGCTTCTGAAGGGGCCTCCGGCTCTAAGAAGAAGAAATTTGAAAAGAAGTTATGTCCGTATTGTGAAAAGGGATACCATCTTGAAGAACATTGTATGAGGAAGCAACTTGATGAGATGTCCACTCTTCTCAAGTAGCACAACATTTCTCCTCCAAGAGCAAAGAAGCCTGATGAAGAAGCATCGACAGAAGATGTCAAAAGGTGTCCTTCTTTGAAAGCAAATCTCTCTCCATCATCAACATACATTATATATTCTGGAGCCTCCAACCACATAGTTGCCTCCAAAGAATCCTTCTCTACTCTTTCACTATCAAAGGGGCCTAATATTCACATGGGAGATGATTCCCATATTCCAACAGAAGGAAGGGGCTTAGTTAGCATGAAGCATGGTGAGTTCAAGAATGTCTTATATGTGCCCTCCCTTGCTGCTAATCTGTTATCTGTTTACCAGATGAATCATACAGGCTCTCCCAAGAGGATCACATTCAATTCAGACTCAGTTGAGATCACAGAAAAAGCCACTGGAAATCTTGTAGTGAAAGATATTACAAATCACTCTACCAAAGTTTATGAGTTTTCACATTTCTTACTTGTTTCTCCTCCTACAACTTTATTGTTTCATGCTAACAACACTAGCGAGATTTGGCATGAGAGATTTGGCCATCTCAATTTCAAATATCTGAAGCAGCTCCACAATGATAACATGGTTGAAGGTTTTCCCTCCATCCAAACTTTCGATGGATTATGTGTTGGGTGCTTGGTAGGTAAGCATCCATAAAAGAAGTATGATGTTGGGAAGGCTCATAGAGCCATCTCTACACTTGATTTGATACATAGTGATGTAGTTGGACCTATGCCCACAAAATCCATTAATTGTTGCAGTTATTTCCTGACCTTTATTGATTATTGTTCTAGGTGCTGCTGGATCTACTTCATGAGAATAAAATCAGAAGTTTTTGAGACTTTTAAAATTTTTAAAGCTATGGTTGAGAACAGTTTCAATAAGAAGATAAAGTCAATAAGATCCGGTGGAGGAGGAGAATATGTCAAAAGAGATTTCTATAATTTCTGTGAATCAGAAGGGATTCGAATGGAACACTTAGTTCCATACACACCACAACAGAATGGTGTGGCTGAGAGGAAGAACAAATCACTGAAAGATATGGCAACATGCCTTCTCCATGGCAAGCATCTACCTCCTTCTCTTTGGGCTGAAGCAGTAAACTATGCTTCGTATTTGTAGAATAGGGTGCCCCACAAGTCAGTGGTTGGGGTGACTCCATTCGAAGCATTGCACGAATATAAGCCCAATGTCTGTCATCTTAGAGTTTTTTCTTCCAAAGCTTGGGCCAGGATACCACTTGACAAGAGAAAGGCCTTCCAAGCCCAAAGTAGCAAATGCATTCTGTTGGGATATGCAAATGATGCAAAAGCTTACAAACTGATGGAGGTTTCTACCAGAAGATGCTTCATTGAAAGAAGTGTACAGTTCGAAGAAGATCAGCTGCATGATACTCCTCTAGAAGCACATGAAGGTATAACTATTTCTCCTCCTATTTTTTATGATGATGATGATGTGCTACAGCTTTCATATTCAGATGAAGAAGATCACATACATCATGATCCTGTTATTGAGACTGAATCTCAAGAGATTCTAGATCCAGATCCAGTACCCATTCCTAATCAGAAGAATAAACCCATATGGGCTCAAAATCTTCTTGATGTAGCTGGAAGTGGTGCTGGAGTTCCAGAAGACAAAACAAGAGCTAGGTCCCAGTATCAGAATGAGCATGTTGCACTATCTCTCACAGATTTGCTCTCTACAGAATGGTGCAGCAAAGTTCCAGGTCATTGCTACTTGATGATGGCGAATGATTAGCTACATGGCCCACAGAAGCAGAGATTTGATCATTCCCTACCTTCTCCATCCAGCAGAACCAAATAGAGTCATCAGTTCAGAAGTACATTGAGAGGTCCATTGATTGGACCATGCTACTGCATAGAGCTACAATTTTTTGCAGCAATGTTTTGATCAAGTTATTTTTCTAAGGAGGAAGCTTATTTCTTCTAAAGATAGCTTGCATATTTCTACTTTCCTGCTTATTTTTTAGGGGGGGGGGGTTTCCCATGAGGTTTTCCCCTGTTTCCTCAGTTGTACTAAGCAACATTTTTTATTACCTTCTAGATTGTATTTGGGTGACCTATGGTCTTGTTACCAGGTCCCATAGTTGTCCAAGTTAGGATTTAGGGGGGGTGTTAGGATTATTAACCCTCCCTTGGTCAAATTTCTATTAGATTAATTATTGCCTAACTTAGGAACCTTAAATTAATTAAATGGGTCCACTAGTGAAATTGGGTCCACTTGGCCCAATGGGGCCACATGTACCAGTCATTGAAGGGTGGGGAAAACTACTAGAGGTTAAATACCACTTATTGCATGTGCATGCATCAGTTAGGGGGCCTCCTAGACCAATCCCTACATTTTCGGAGCCACTGGGAGTCCCGGCACAAACCTACTTCAGTCAGTTGATGTTAGCACTAGTTAGTCTTAGTTAGCCCCCAGTTACAATCAATTACTTCACAGTCAGTTAGGCTAGTGCTAATAATGCATGGATAATGCATGGTTGCATGGGGAGGAGCGCTTTACCTACCTACCACACTCAATTTCACTGAGTTAACTAGTTTTTACCACTTGTTGGAGTTATTGGTCATTGGGGAGTTGTGTATTTGGACTCCGATATTGATTGGGAGACCTTGAGTTAGAGATTCAGTTAGATACAGTCTTATCCACTTGGAGGATTCGAATTCATTACTCATGCATTCGAATTCTACCTATGTATACTACATTGTAACACTAGATATTATTATGATGAGTATACTGTAAATTCTTGAGCAATACTTGTCTGTTTCTTGTGTGGTTTGGTTTGCTTAGTTTGTATGTTCATTCTCCATTCAATTGCTGCAACATTATTAGAACTCCCTGCTTGAAGATCTTAATGGCATTCAAATTCTAATACATTCTACCTCTATCTTATAGCAGTTTGGATAAGGAAGGAGGACAAGTTTCAAGACACATAGAACAAAGGGATATATTACCAAGTGGATTATCTTATTTTTTGGCTTCATTATTAGATATTACAATAATATTTGTGCCCACATGATATGATACTATAAGACAATCTCCCTCCTTGAGAAAGTTAGGGATACTATCTTATCAATCTAAAGCAATGATGGAACATATGGATGCATTTTATAAGGTTATTCCAACGTCCTTCTTAGAAAAACAACCTCTATGGAACAAATTCATGATATGAAGGCACAAAATACAAGTAATCCATATTATGCAAGGGGCATGAATACTCAAAAAACATTTTGTCCTTTTGTAGGATCTTCACCATAGTCTCCCAACTCACCCTCCACCACCTTGATGTTTAGGGATTTTGTAGACACCATATACTCATTCATTTCTCTTTCATATATTGACATGGCATCCACTTAATTTTTTTACAACAACCTTGCATAGTGATCTTCCCTATTCTTTTTCTTCAATTCACCTAGGGTTTCTTAGCTCAAACTTCATTTTTATCCTCCCCTCGTCATTCCCTATTTGTTCAATAGTCCCACTCTTACCTACAAATCCAACATAGTTCCCATTTCACTTTTTCTTTAACACTCCATCCCTTCGCGTTTCCAATTCAGTGTGCTTTCAATGATCATATATTCTCCAGATATTCCCATCTGTGTAAATCTTGGAGATAATCTCTAGTTACAATAATGTGAAAACCAACAAATTAGACCCATAAGTCTTGTCTCCAGTCTTTTAGAGAAGTAAATTGAGATGTATTGATGGTAATTGTTGGCCCAATATACTGTCATAAATCAGAGCTTAAGTTTTAAATGCCAACCCAGTGTCTTAAGACTTAGAAGCACATCCAAAATTTATGGACTTAGAACTAGACTAGTTTAAAATCTACTATGCTTCATAAATAAACCTAAAACTGTTTAAATGATGTAAGTTCAAAACTACCAAAATCCATTACAGAAAATGTATGCATTGGAATTTTTGAACTCAACCACATCTAAGACATGAATTATAAAATGTAAAAATTATAAAAACTAAAACAATGCTATTCCATTGTTGAAAGCATAAAACATTGAGTTCTTTTACAAGAACTGTCAATCCACAATATATTTAATTTTTTTCAACAACAGAATATTTATAAAATAGAACTAAAACAATTTCTATAGTAACCTAGGCAACGTATGCTAATGTCAAATAAACCCTTCATGCATCACGTAAAAACTCATTTGAATTTAAACTCATTGTAATTGGATTGCAAAATATTGTTTTACATTTTAATTGGAATCTACAACAATAGAAAATATATCTACAGGAAAATTGAAATATGCCGAAATGCATCTATATGAAAACTAGAACATACCAAATGCAACAGTAAAGGAATGGGTGTGCAGGCTTAGCAAAGTGGGCCCTCCATTGCTTCGTTGACACACAACGAGTTATTTAATCACCAACAGCTAAATCGATTTCATAACATGCCAAAACAAATTTACTCACAGTTGTTTGAAGTCTGAATTCTATTGCCAAAAACGCAAAGTCTCACACAGTTTGCCAGATGGGAATTACATGGAAAATCCCAAATATTTTTACTACTTGTTCTAAAACTGAAAATTCTATAATCTTGCTAAAAATCATAATGGCATGTTTCCATAACCCCAAGCTCGTCCTCAAATCCACGAAACTAGGAGAAAATCTCTGCAATATTGAAACAACCTTGTTTTTATGCTTCTTGGTAGCACAGGTGGTTGTCTTTGTACCGCATTGACTTGACACCTATGAGAGCTATCTTGTGAAGTTGTTGAAAATAAATCCATCCTTGGAAATCAAGGATTCTCTCGAGTCTTTCAAATCATGCCCAAAAATCCTATAAATATCCAAACCTAGGAGCATTTACAGGAAGTTAGCAAATCCTGTAATTCTATTAAAATTTAGATTTAAATGATTTAAAAACTTCAAAATTCGATTCATTTAAGAGTAGCAACAATTATACCTTAGTTTTATGAGCTTCAAGGTTTTGTGGGTGAAATATGAAGGTTTAAGGATGGAACATAAGGGATTAAAGAGATGGCTAAAAGGGTTAAGGCATAAAAAATAGGTGTCAAAATAGTATCCAACATCTCCCCCAAGAGGAAGGTATTGCATGTCCTCATGCATAAAGAGTGTCTTCAAAATTGAAACTGCATATTCCAATGCACAAAATTGTTGTTTCTCTACTGCTATTAATCCTCTGACATTTCTCCTATTTGAGATGATGCATCAATACTAACCTGAGTTGCTTGAAGAACCTTCAATCTCTGATACTTGGATTTGAGTGCCCTCTTTTTCTGATACCATTTATATGCTTGTTTAGAGATTTGGATATTCTAAACTCTAAGTTTTCTATTCTTTTTCCTCAATCTCTCATTTTCCAATTCTGATTCCTTCATTTCTAGTTTTAACTTTTCAATCTTCTTAATATTCTTAGAAATATTCTTCTTCTTCTTACCTGTTATAGGCTATTTGGAAACAATATCTATTCCAATTTCATCATATTTGTTCTTAAAGTTTTCCTTCTTATGCTCTAATCACTCTTATTTCTCTTTTTATGTGGTTTGTTGTACAGAGATAGGAGAAATAATGGCTATGTAATCATTATCTTGCTCTTGTTTGTCAGTTGGAGTCTTCTCAACTCTCTGAGTATCTAACTCCAATATTTCTTTTGCTATTTGTTGATCAAAGATGATATTTAACTCTTCATTAATTTTCCCAATTTCTCCTATTGGATTTTCCTCTTGAATTTATAGGGATTTTATGTATACATAGTGCCTCTGTTGTTCCTCATCACTATTTTCTGTTTCTTTCTTTTTCTCTCCATGCTGATGTTTCCTTGGCCTTCTTTCATAAGTGGTGAAGATGTTATCCTTTTCTTGGAATTGCAATTCTTCTTTTACCATGCTTCTGGTTCTTATTCTTCTCTTAAGTTGTTTTGATATTGTTGCCTCAGATTCTTGTATATCATCTTCAATGTATGTTAGCATTAACACTTCATCTTCTTTAAATCCATCATCCAACTGCTCCTCTGGTTCTTCAAATTCATTATGAACTACAAACTTCTGCCATGTCAAACTTTGTTTTTATAATTCATGTGTAAGGATAATTTTGATGAGTCCACAATGGAAAAGGATTGAGGTGGTGTCTTCATTGCGTTTTTGAACAACTTTGGCCATTTTGGAAAGGCTCTGTAGAAAAAAATAAGGTATGTTGATCTCACAATCACCCCTCAAATGTTGCATTAGTTTAATATGATAGAGGTATATGGCACTAAATATTCCTTCACAAGTAAGGAATTTCTGGATAATATATGCCACTTCATCCCAATGATGAATTAATCAACTCCTTGGTACCCCCTTCTTCCATTTCATTGAGCCTGCCCTTGACCTGCATAGGAAAGGTACCCATGCCTTCTCTTCAAACTCTTTTGTTTTGAAGAACCTCTCCCCCTGCTGAGGTAATCTAATAGTGTGTGCCAAGATATCTTCAGACAACCTGAAAGTAAAATTTCTTATTTTGGCCCTCTCTCCATCAAATGAACGGGAAAATTCCCAACTAACCTTTTCATTATATCCATCAAATTTCTCAAAGAAGGGAATCCACTAGTTTCCTTCAAAATTTTCCAAACATTTTTCATGAATAATAGAGGAGTCAAATTTCCTTGGTTCTATCCTAGAAACCATTTTTATTTTATTTTTCTTTCAGCAAAGATTTCAAACAGAACTTAACTCAGAGATTCTTATCCTAGCTTGCAATGTCACTTAAAAGCTATGTTCTGCTTTCAATTAAACTTTGGAAAAACATAAATTTCTTGTTGCAAAATGGTCTTACCTCTCCTCAAGCGACTCCTTTTTCACAATGAAGCCCATGTGCATGTAAACATCATTCTGATATATTTGTTGTCTACATAGAGAATGATTCCAACCTTCAGATATGCCTGCATAATTCTACCTCTCAACAATTTTATCTCTGTAATTGGAAGGGGATTCCCTAATCGTGAGACTAGAACTTTGAGAAAAATGACTCCTATGCTTTCACAAAATTCCTCTGCAAGCATGAGAATGGAACAAAATACCTCCTTTGTTTTCATAAAATGTCTCTGAAATCGTGAGAATAGAACAAAATACCTCTTGTGTTTTCATAAACATTCTCTGCAATCGTCAGAGTGGAACAAAATACCTTTTGTTTTTCACACACCTCTACAATCATGAGAGTTTAAACTAGAAATGAGCAAATAAACTGAGATAATGAAAATGCTAGTAGACTACCTATGTATTCATGAAGTGAATCTGGGAAGGATAAAACCAATGATAATGAAAACACTAGCATACTACCTTTGTATTCATGAAGTGAACCTGAGAATGAGCAAAGAAATTGAAAACGCTAGCAAACTGCCTTTGTAATCATGGATTGAACCTTGAACTTCGAAATTTTTTGCAGACTGCGTGGGGATGAAGGGATGCATGGGGATTAAGGAATGGTTCTTTTGTAATGATGTTTAAAAGTTGTGTTTTCCCACTTCGTTTGCAATTATATCCCAAACTACCCATTATCTCTATGCTTATGAACCAAAAAAGAATTTAAGGAAAAGTATCATGTGTTGCTTTTTTTTTTGAAGTATACAAATGAAAACCTTAGGAATTATATGGCATTTCATAATTTTTTTCTTGTGATTCATAAAAATGAAATTTGTAGATTTCCTTTAGAGTGCAATTTAGGCATAAGACCTGCAATGTTTTTTTTTAACTACCATTTTTTATTCCTGGGGTAGGGGAATGAACGAATAGATGATCCAAGTGGTGAGGCTGAGAATGAATGGGTAGATATTCAAGTTTATAAGGGTAAAAGGAATTTTTTCACTTACTCAAAAAATGAAGAATAATGCAACTTTTTGAAACATTAAAATAAAAAATCCCTATAGACTTACTTGTTGATCCCCTGTGCTCTTCATGCGGCTTTGATGTGACTGGTTTGGATTACTGAAACTTATTTGATTCTATGAATATCTTCACATGTTCTTCTGATGCAATTATTTCTTGGTTCTTGTATCTTGATGTATCTTTCTGTTGCAAGGTATGATGGCTTGTCATGCTTTTGTTTCAGGTCCCACTGTTAGGCTTAAAAATCAGGTCCATCTGGAAACTGAAATGCTTACTACAATTTCTTCTCAATATCTTCTTAGGTTCTTCTACTGAATATACTTTTCCGGTCCCTCTTCTTTTGATCTGCTATGCTTTTCAGGTCCCTCTGCTTTTGATCTGCTATGCTTTTTAGGTCCCTCTGTAATTCTAAGAAATTATGCTTTGCAAACTGAAATGCTTACTACAATTCTTCTCAATCTATTCTCAGGTTCTTCTGTTGAATATACTGTTCAGGTCCCTCTTCTTTTGATCTGCTATGTTTTTTCAGGTCCCTTTGTAATTCTAAAACTTATGCTTTTTATTGAAATGAAACTATGCTAAGATGAAAAATAAAATTGTGACATCTATAGGAGGCTTGGAGGGTTTCCAAAAAAATAGCACTTGATATGCTTCTCCCTCTCAGCCCTATTTTTTAATTTTTCCTCAAGTCATTGATACTGAAAAAATGATATGTAAAGCAAAATAGGAAAAATATTTTTGAGAATTTGCAATGGCCAAGTAAACTTGGTTTTCCAATGAAAACTCAAGTTTATGTTGTGTCAGTTTCCTAGTTTTCACAACTAAACTTTGTTGTTGTTTTTTTCTTTTATTTATTTATATTTTTTTTTAACATAAAAAATTATTTGAGGAGAAAGTGAAGGAGAAACACCAATGTTTTTTTCCAGCACCTCCATCTCTCTCTGTTGAGAAATATGTTGTAGGAAATCCTCTTTGTTGACTGGCTTATGGTAGATTTTCAGCATGTGTCCATTAACAATGAATGCAATTGCTTCATCATATATGGTTTGTAATTTGACTGAGCCATTGTCATATACTTCTGCAATATCATATGGACCAAGCCAATGATTTGTGAACTTAGATTTAAATTTTTTTAACTTGGAATCAAATAGTAAGGACTAGTCTCCTACCTTAAACTGTTTTTTCTTGATGAACTTATCATGCCATTGTGCTCTTTGTTGATGTACAAAAATTGTTTTTTCTACTGCAGCTTGTCTCATCTCATCTAATTGATTTAACTGCATTATCCTTTCTTTTTGTGCTTCAGAAACATCTACCCCTAGATCAGCTGCTAATTTAAAAGTATGAAATTGAAATTCAATTGGCAATAATATTTGCTTACCATAGACTAGTTGATAGGGAGTAAAACAAGTATTGTTCTTCCAAGTAATTATGTATGCCTATAGAACTTCATGAAGCTTGTCTGACCAATATTTTATATGCATTTGAACTGTCTTGGTCATGATTGTTTCCAAAGTTTTATTGGTGGACTCTACTTGGCCATTGGCTTGTGGATGGTAAGGGGTAGATTTCATGTGCTTGATTTTGTACTTGTTTGCTATCTCTTGCACCAGCTTAGAAGTAAATTGTGCTCATTGATCCATAACAATCTCTCTAGGAACTCCAAATCTAACAAATATTTCTTCAAAGATAAAATTGACTACTGTTTGTTCTGTGGCTCTTGGTAGTGCTTTACCCTCCATCCATTTTGTAACATAATCAGTACATACCAATATATACCTTTTTCCTTTTGATGGTGGATTGATTGGTACAATGAAATCAAGAGCCCATTTTTCAAATGGCTCTATGAGAACCTATGGATGAAGTGGCATCTCGTCATATGGTACGGGTCTTCCCATCCTTTGACAAATATTACATCTTCTAACATATTTCTTGCAGTATTTGAAAATAAATGACCAATAATACCCTAGGTTGAGTATTTTGTATGTTGTTCGTTTATCTACAAAATGGCCACCACATGGCTCATCATGACAAGATTTTGAAATGTCTAAAACCTCATTTTTCCTAACACATCTTCTAATGATAAGATCATATCTTGTATAGAAAATATCTCCATTC
This sequence comes from Pseudotsuga menziesii, assembly GCA_001517045.1. Classification (NCBI taxonomy): domain Eukaryota; kingdom Viridiplantae; phylum Streptophyta; class Pinopsida; order Pinales; family Pinaceae; genus Pseudotsuga; species Pseudotsuga menziesii. The sequence goes on from LPNX010708781.1 coordinate 147,479, forward strand.
ACCCATATGTGTCTAGCACTTTATTTAAAAATTATTTTCTTCTCTTTTGATGTCATAGAGGGAGGTAGTTTTTCCTGATGATAAGTATTTAGCTATATCAGCATACCATGGAGTTATAACAGAAATAGAAAATAAGTGTTCATCCAGAAAATTATCTGAAACAGGAACAACCTCACTAGAATTATTTAATCGGAATAGAAATTCTGCCACTTTATTTTCCCTTCCAGGTCTATCTAGGATAGTAATGTTGAATTCCTACATCGATAAGAGCCACCTTGTCATCCTTCCATTAGTGATGGGCTTGTTCATTAAATACCTTAAGGAAGAATGATTTGTATGGACAAAGATTTCATAACCAATAATGTAATGACGAAATTTGTTCACAACATGTACTACTACCAACATCTCCTTTTCAGTAACTGTATAATCCAATTCTGCAGGGGTTATATTTTTGCTAATATAGTAAATAGCATAAGTCACAAGTTTTTCTTTTTGACCCAAAGCTTCCCCAATTGCAGTGTTTGATGCATATGTAGAGATGTGAAATGGAAATGTCCAATTAGGCCCCCTTAAGATAGGTGTTGATAATAACTTGTCTTTAAGTGTCTGAAAGGAAACTTGACAATTAGTATCCCAATGAAAATGTATATCTTTGGAAAGTAATTTGAATAGTGGCAAAGCTATTTTACTAAAATGTTCAATAAACCTTCTGTAATAGCCTGCATACCCAAGAAAACTTCTCACATCTTTCTGATTTTTAGGTTTTGATAAATTTGCAATGAGTTGTATCTTTGCAGGATCCACATTTATTCCAGATGATGAAATATGATTACCTAACACTATCCCTTCATTTAACATCATGAAATATTTTTCATTACTAAGGGAAAGATTTGATTATATGCATCTCTTTAGGATTTTCTCTAAATTGTCCAAGTCATCTTCAAAAGTGTTGCCATACACAGAAAAATCATCCATATATACTTCGACGCATTCATAAATTACATCAACAAAAATAGCCAGGACCGCTCTCTGAAAAGTGGTTGCAGCATTACATAGACCAAAAGGTAAAACTTTATAGGCATATCTACCATAGGGGCATGTGAAATTAGTTTTGTTCTGGTCTTCTAATGCAATTTTGATTTGATTGTATCCACTGAATCCATCTAAGAATGAAAAATATGTTTTTCCAGCTAGTGCATCCAATACTTGATCAACTTAATGGTAATGGAAAATAATCTTTAAGTGTTGATTTGTTTAACTCCCTGTAATCCACACAAATTTTCCACTTTCCATTCTTCTTAGGAACAACAACTAATGGAGAAATCCATTGACTGTCATAAATAGGGTAGATAAATCCTACCTTTAATCACTTTTGCATTTCTTCTTTGACTATTTCTTTTGGGATGGGGTTCATTCTTCGTTGAGGTTTCCTTAGAGGTCTTATATGATCATCTGTGTAAATATGGTGAGTACATGTTTCCTGATGAATCCATGACATGCCAATGTACTCCCAAGCAAATGTTGTGTGATACTTATTTAGTAATGCAATCAACTGTTCTTCTTGTGAGAATGTAAGATGTGCACCAATATTTAAGTATTTTCCAAGACTGATTTCAATGGTTTTGCTTTGAGCATTTGTTATGGAATGAGCATAAAAATATCACCAAATGATGTTTCCAAAGAATCAATTGTGCGATTTTCATGAAATTTTTGGCCTAAAACCTGATCTACAGCAATATATTGCATGTTCCTTAATTGTTCAGAGATATTAGGTTCAGAAATAAAGTAATCTATAAAATCTTCATTATTCTCCTCTCAAAAATTGAAATCTTGATTAATACTTAAGATAGGATGAATTACTTCTTCTTGTTGCTCTTTTGTTTCATTAATCCAAGATAACAAATTTGTCATAGAAGGTCTTTGAGCAGAAGGATATAATGTAATATGTTTCCTTTTTGTTCCATGTGAAATGATCATTTTTCATGCTCTACGACCAATAAAAGCATCAATTGTAGCTAACCAGGGTCTTCCAAGAATCAATGGATGTCCCCCTAAGTTAGATTTTGGTTGAAGAACCAAGAATTCTACTGGATACTACCAAGAATCTAGAGAAACTATGATATCTTCAAGTATCCATTCTGGTGCTATTTTAGATCTATCAACTACCTCAAGGATTGCAGTGGTTGGTTTAAGATTCTTCAAATCTAGATATTTCATTGTTTCTGGTGTCATGACATTAATAGATGCACCTAATTCAATTAATGTTTTTGAAATTCAAAAGTTGTTGATAGTTATTATTTCCATTGGAATTCCTGGATCAACATATTTTTCAACAAAAACAGTATTTGACATTAAGCTTGCTAAATTTCCAATTACATGAATTGTTGGTGGATCCTTCTTCCGTCTGCCATTCTTGTTTAAACATAACTCAATTTCTTTTGTATAGATTGGTGTATCTTTAATAGCTTGCAATAAGGAAATTTTTACACATAAATTTGTTAATTCATCTAAGACATCAAATTCAGGAAGATAAATTGAAATTTTTTCCTTAACTAACCTTTCTGGAAAAGGAGGTGTTTGAGGTATTATCATTTTATCCTTTTGAGTTTGTTTGTCTAGCTACAAATTTTATTTATTAGATTTTTTTGGAATTTTCTCTTTTTTTTCTGATTGTTCTTCTATGATAATAGGGGATTCATTTTCCAATATTTTTCCAGACCTTACGTGGATATTTTGGATAGGAAGGATTGAGTATGAAACTGTTGTTCCTTAATCAATATTAAAGATGGGTTTCTCCACTCTATTATTAGGATTTGGTATTGGCTAGGCTAGTAATTGTGTTGGTCGAGGTGGAGGTTGGTTATATGGGAGTTGAAGTTGTTGAGGTTGGGTCAGTTGAGGAGCAGGATTTGACTGTGGAGGAAATGAAGGTTGACTCTGTTGGTATTATGGGTAAGAAAAAGATTGTTGGTAAGGATGTGGGTAGGCCTGCTGATATGTTTGGTTTCCATGAGCATATCCTTTCCAATTTTGAATAGGTTGGTTTTGGTTTGGCTGAGGAGACCAAGTCTTCCAAGGCATAGGTGCATTCCATGAATTTTGAATAGGATATTGATAACTTGGAAAAAATTGTTGCATAGGGTCTTGAGACATACCTGGAAAACGTGGCTGCCATGGTCTTTTCTGTGACATAAGGTAAAGAGACTCCATGATTTGACTTTCTTCCACTCGAGCTGCTTGTAATTATTTCAACCTGGAACATTCATCAGTCTTATGATTTTCTGCACATAACCCACAAATCTGAACATTATTTAAAGGACATTCTTTCAATGGATGTTTCTTCCTACATTTAGGACAAAAACTTGATAGAGATTGATATTGTTGTTGTATTTTCTTAGTTTTTAAGACTTTTACTTGTGTCCCTAAATTACTCAGAAGATCAGCTTTAAAATCCTCTAACAAGCTTCAAAACTCAGCTCTTGGTATACTCCCTGTTGTTGATTTAGTTTTCTTTGAAGTGATATCTATTTTCCCTTTTCTGGCTCTTCCTCTTGAATGCTTTTGACATAACTCCGTAATTTCATCAAAAGGTAATTAGGAAACATCTCCCTTTCCCATTACATTAAGAACATCAAGATACTCATCTTGGATACCTTTCAAGAAGATTGTTCTGATGATGTCTGAAGTCAAAGAAGTATATTTGAATTTTTGTAGATTATACAGAAATATTTCAAGATATTCTTCTAAACTTTCATCTTCTTGCTGAGAAATATTGAAAATATCATCTTTTGAATCTGTAGATCTACAATATACTTAATTTTTTTAAGAAAAATCTTTCTCATGTCATCCCAACTAGTTATAGTATGTTCTCCTAATCCCATGAACCATTTCAGTGCAGTAGTTTTAAGAGTAGCAGGAAATAGGTGAAGCTTATGTGTGTCATCAGCATATCCATAGGTACGACATAAAAGATAAAATTAAAATTAAAATGAATCAAGATATTCAGAAGTCATACCATAAAAGTTAGGTAAAGTAGATGGTGGAATGTTTTTCATTTTTACCTCTTCTCCTAGGATGATACTAGTATCTAAGATTGGAAATCTAAATGTAGCCTTTCCTATTCTTCTTCATTTCCTATGTCTTCTACTCTTTCATTTCTTCTATCTTCTCGTCTTTTGTTTTCAGCTTCTAATCTTTTTTTTTTTCTTTTTTTCTTTCTGGAGTTGGTCCTCTAAATACTTCTTCCTCAACCATTTCTCTTCACTTGTTTTCCATCTACATCCTTCTTTCATACTCTCTACGATGTTCTACGTTAGTCCTCCTTTCTTAGAGCTTTCTTCCTCATTCAGTTTGAAATTATCAACAGTTGTTGTAATGAATCCTTTCTTCTCAGATGAAGAAGTCCTTGTTCTTTCTATTTTTTGGGGGGGGTTTACAAATCTTCCTTTTTCGTCTCTCTGTATTGACATAAAAAAAACTAAATTATGTTTGTGTTTTTGTGTTTTTTTAAGGAGACTAAACTTGCTAAGTCTATTTCTAAATATGCTTCCCCAACAACGGCGCCAAATGTTGGCCCAATCTGCTGTCATAAATCAGAGCTTAAGTTTTAAATGTCAACTCGGTGTCCTAAGACTTAGAAGCACATCCAAAATTTATGGACTTAGAACTAGACTAGTTTAAAATATACTATGCTTCGGAAATAAACCTAAAACTGTTTAAATGTTGTAAGTTTAGAACTACCAAAATCCCTTATAGAAAATGTATGCATTGGCGTTTTGAACTCAACCACATTTAAGACATGAATTATAAAATGTAAAAATCATAAAAACTAAAACAATGCTATTCCATTGTTGAAAGCATAAAACATTCAGTTCTTTTAAAAGAACTGTCAATCCACAATATATTTAATTTTCAACAGTAGAATATTTCTAAAATAGAACTAAAACAATTTCTACAGTAACCTAGGCAACGTATGCTACTGCCAAATAAACCCTTCCTGCATCACATAACAACTCATTTGCATTTAAACTGAATGTAATTGGATTGCAAGATATTGTTTTAAATTTTAATTGGAATCTACAACCATAGAAAATACATCTACATGAAAATCGAAATATGCCAAAATTTATCTACAGGAAAACTAGAACATACCAAACACAATAGTAAAGGAATGGTTGTGCAAGCTTAGCAGAGTGGGCCCTCCATTTCTTCGCTCACACACAACCAATTATATAATCACCAACAGCTAAATTGATTTCATAACATGCCAAAACAAATTCACTCACGGCTATTTGAAGTCTGAATTCTATTGCCAAAATCGCAGAGTCTCACGCAGTTTGTTGAATGGGCATTACATGGAAAAATACAAATATTTATACTACTTGTTCTAAAATTGAAAATACTACAATATTGCTAATGGCATCTTGCCATAACCCCGAGCTCATCCTCAGATCCATGAAACTAGGAGAAAATATCTGCAATATTGAAACAACCCTATTTTTATGCTTCCTAGTAGCACAGGTGGTTGTCTTTGATTCGCTTTGACTCGGCACTTGTGAGAGCTATCTCATGAAGTTGTTGGAAATAAATCCATCCTTGGACATCCAAGATTCTCCTGAGACTTTTAAATCACGCCCAACCATCCTACAAATATCCAAACCTAGGAACATTTACGTGAAGTTAGCAAATCCTGTAATTTTATTAAAATTTAGATTTAAATGCTTTAAAAACTACAAAATTCGATTCATTTAAGAGTAGAAAAAAATTATACCTTAGTTTGATGAGCTTCAATGTTTTGTGGGTGAAATATGAGGGTTTAAGGATGGAACATAAGGGATTAAATAGATGGCTAAAAGGGTTAAGGCATCAAAAATAGGTTTGAAAATAGTATCCAACAGTAATGCAAATAAAATATACACTCAAAGTTACCTTTGTCACCAGTGTTAATCTACATGCCTATAATAGTGAATGCACAATTAGTGGGGGCTATCCAAATCTATGGTGCAAGAGGCCAGTCTAGAATATATTTATTTAAGGTTTCAGAAGCCATAGCCACTAAGATCATTGGTAACCTTTAGCTATGTTCGATTGAACACCAACTTGGATATAAATCTTATCATTTTACATGGCACTATGTACATCTCAAAATAATAATAACAATAACAATAATAATATATTTTTAACGTCACCAATTTGGTGTATGAGACCCCCTTGTGCCATGATATAATTTCTGAAGTCTACATAGGTGTACATGAACAAAACACATCACACATGAGAATTGACCCTGGGTAGGGAGTATAAGAACTTACCCTCTTAACAACCCAAATTAAATCCAATTAACTTGAAATAACAAACTTGGGACAACCTCCTCGAAAGAGATTTTTATGGCCCTTGTGTGTGTATGTTTTGTCATTGCACCTTCTTTAAATATGTTTGAATAGAATTAGGCAATGTTAAATTCACTAGATATCTGGGGTGTGATCAATTTTGAGGAGTCTTTGTTCAATTGGTTTGAGAGGAAAGTTAAGTATAATGGTATGCCTTTATTTGTGATCTAGAAAATTTGGAAAGCTAAGAAATGTTAGAATAATCAACCCATAGTTACCCATATTTGACAGTAATTAATCATTTTTGTCTTATTCCTAGATTCCTCACTATGCTAGTTGGCTTCCACTTGCATCTAGAAGTCAACAAATGCTAAAAATAGGTCATGGAGTGCTTTGGAATCATCCTGGAAACATTTTTAACAACTCTGCTTTTTCTGAAAGTTTCCTTGCTTTACAATAGTTTTAAGGAAAAAAGGAAAAGCTAGTCTAGGAGTAGCTGCCTTGTTTTTTTCCTTCACCGTCCTCCTTCTTTTTCTCCAACCAAAAGCATGGATCTGATCTCTTTCCATCACTTATCAGCTGGAATATTTGATTCAGCCAATTCATGAGCATCTTCTTAGATTTGGAAAGTGTTTTATGTGCCTATGGGGGATTTGACTAGTTTTAGTAAGCCTGCATTTTGACCAATTCAAATAGCATCCTTATGCTTTCAAATCTATGATGTAATTATATATTTGGACAAACTTTTACTTGATGAGTTTGGATGATGTACACTTATTCAATATAGGTTTGTTTTTTGCTCCAATTTCAGTCTCCTTTTGTGTGTATTTTGCATGTTTGATTAGCAATTTTGTGAGTGTAATTGTTCTACTGCTTGGGTTCAATTTCCACATGGTATCAGAGTGTTGGGGCTCGGACCTTGAAGTTCCTTAGTTTTGGAAACTCCACGGTTTTGGTGCGAAGCTTGTAAGCGGAGTTGCGGTCCAAAATAGTCTTAGGGGCTTCGGGGTTGGGTTGAAGCCCCTCTTTTTGTAAATGACCCATGGTTTAAGCACAATGTATTGTAATAGTACACTTGTATAAACAGGCACTTATGTAAAAGATTCAAAGGGTTGTTGATGTATGATTATTTGATGCGAAGAAGTTAAGATCTATTTCTTAGGTTTAAGGTTAAGTCCCAGCTGAGTGCGTGGACGACCTTTGCAGCTGAGTGCGCAGAGGGTTTTGAAGAAAGGTTAAGTCTCAGCTGAGTGCGTGGATGACCTTTGCAGCTGAGTTCACAGAGGGTTTTTTAGGAAAGAGCCTGCAGCTAAGTGCGTAGCTCTGGGTTGTTGAAGAGATCTGCAGCTGAGTGCGCAAATCAGAATTGTGTGTTTTGTAAAGAGTTGAATATAAACGCAGTTCTGTGGACGTAGCCCCTACATTGGGGGTGAACCACGTATATCTTGTGTTGTGGTGGCTCTTGTTATTTTGTTTCTGTTATGTTTTATGCATGTGATAAGTAGGTGAATGATAAGTAAGATATATTGCTAAGTAGTAACTTCGTTGTGAATTTCCAGTTAAGGGTTAAGCAAGAAACTATCTTTTATCTAAATTGCAAAGCTATTTAAGTGAATGTCGAAGCTCTGTATTGCATGATTATTCTTTGTTAAGGCTAAAGGTACAGTAATATCCCTCTTTTTCCTGTAGAAACCTGATTCTGCGGCACCCCATAGTTGTTTCGGGTGAGACTGCAACCTGTTCGCAGGTTGTTGCCGAAAGGGCCAACACTGTGGGTCTCTTTGTTGGTGCGAAGATAAAAGGATAAGAACCTGGGTCTGCCCTAAGCCCAACAAATTGGTTCCATTGCCGGTTGAACTAGTATCTGCTTCAAGAGGGATCTACGTCGTACCTAGAGGGATATGTTTTGGAGGCCCTCAATAAAAGAAATCAGTGACTAGATTGAAGATACTTATCTAAAATTTGTTGAACAAGAAAATAAAGATTCTCGTCGTAGCTCAGACGACTTCTTGCAAAGGTACATTTTTACTGATATTTATGAAATTTTCTTTGGTAGTATCCACATAGAATTGCACCAGTGGTTATCCAGGTTGACAGAAAGAAAGAAAAACCTCAAAGAAGACCAGTCTCCTAACTGGACCCCAGAAAGAATTACGTTGTTGAAAAGTGTGAACAACGCGGTATCAAGAGCTGTTGACTTCTGGACAATGCGAACCCTTGAAGCATTTGTGACAGAGTTCGCCATCGACACACATACTTCTTTCAGCGAAGCAGAAAGACAGTTTTTCAAAGGACCTAGGGGTAAGTACCTAAATTCATTAAGTCTGAAAATTAAAATGCTCTTGGCTGAGAAAGGCATATTGCTTATCGAATCAGATTGCTAGATTTATTGCTACTAACCTATGTTTGGAAGCGAAAGTGACTTCGACGAGCAAAGTGGTTTGCTTCGCAATGGTAAAAGATACAAGAGAACTCTTGGATCCTATACCCTAGGCCAGAATACCGATTATACCTCATTAAGTCCAGAAGAATATGAATCTGAAGAAACCCTTGTTGTTAAAAACCCTCATATAACTCCGCAGCGAAGATCTGTTATCCCTGAGAACCCGTCGCAGTCTGAAAGTAACCCTAGCCTGAGTAGTCCTGTCGCAGATCAGTCTACCTCAAAAAGTTCCCTTCCTCCTGTTACCATTCTTCCCCCTCCTCCTCCCCCTCCTCCCCCCCCTCGATCCAATATGGCCCATGTGAATGATGATATCAAACTCCCAGTCTTTAAAGGAACTGGATCAGAGGATCCAGAGCAGTTTTGGTTCTTATGCGAAGCTGTCTGGACTGCCAAGAATATTATGGATCAAAATACAAGAAGAGCGCAGCTGGTCACATCTTTCAGAGATCGAGCTTTGACCTGGTTTATGAAGTTTTCCAGTACTCAAAACTATGCCTTGGCTGATATTAAAAAAGCAATGATCAAAGAATTAAAGAAGCCTAAATCAGAGTCACAGTGTATAACTGAACTGAAAGAAATTCAGCAGAAGCGAGGTGAATTAGTTTGGGACTTTGATCAGAGGTTCAAGGTTCTGCTGGATCAAGTTAGTTTCACTATTGGACTAGAACAACATAAAGAATGGTTCATTGTTGCACTATTGCCTCATATCAAGACTCCACTTATGCAACAGAAGGTTGCTGATTAGCAAGAGGTGTTGGAAATTTCTATGAAACTTGAAACAGCTCCTGTCGGAGATAATTCTAGAATAGCCAAGATATAGGCGCAGTTAGTAGAAATGGCTTTGGAGCTTCATGACATGAAAAAAGGGAAATCTCTTCGAGAAGAGTTTTGGTGTACACGATGTAAGATAGAAGTTCATGACAAAGAACAGTGTCCTGCATTAAGAAATTACCTGAATACTGGTGCACCAAACCTGTTTAACCCTAATGTCCTATATTGCGAGACCTGTACAACAACTAGCCAGCATCGACCTAAAGATTTCTATCTACTGCAGAGATATGTTCAAGTACCCAAGAATCCCTACTGCAAGTTATGTAAGTCAGTTGGACACAACGAAGACGAATGTCGTAGCTTTGACCTCATGAGAGAGCGAACCTATGATGCTTATAGGGTACAACGCGATGCACAAGGCAATGATGGATATGGCTACCGTGGTGGTACATCAGGTCGAGGTAATTTCAGCGGTCGTGGTCGTGGTGGTATGCCTGGAAGAGGTCAAAGCCAGGTTATTTTCTATAACTGTAATCAGGCAGGACATCTAGCTAAAGACTGTCAGAACCCAACTACTACATGTCGATATTGCAGAGCAGTCGATCATGTGATTGAGCAATGCCCACAGTTGATAGCCAAGATAAAAGAAAGAAATGGCGCTCCTACTCAGAATGTTCAGATGATTGCTGTAGAGAAAAGACCTGTCCCAACCATTAACGTTGTTACAAGGAGTGGAGCTACGATGCAGGTGCAGAATAAAGGGAAACAGCCTGACGAGGCTTGGGTCCGCAAGACCCTAGAGAAAATTCCAGCCTTCGATGTTGGAAGAGAAAAAGGTACATTTATGGAAGCTAAAAAATACTTTACTGATCTGAGAACATCAGTAGCAACTATGCAACAGCATCAACAGTAGTTACAATTTCAAGAAGCTTCGCTGGATCAAGTAAGTACACTGTCATCATTTTTACAGAGTTGTATGAAGCTATTAAGAAATCAGAATTCTTTGAATGAGTTACAGAAAGTTATTGCATCTTGCGAACCTCAGCGAAGCTCTGGTAGAGAAAAAACTGTTAATAGAGTTAGAAGGATTGGAAGAGAAATGAGATTGCATGCTCAGATAGGAGATTCCCTAGTGTACCAGTGGATATTGATGGAGTCAGTACCTTAGCAGATTTTGAAGTCATTGAAATAATTGATGATAGCAAACCCTATCCAGCCTTGCTAGGAATTGAATGGGAAATAGACAATGATGCAGTAATCAACCTTAAGAATAGACAGATGACTTTTGAAGGAAAAGGCTTGAGAGTCATAGTGTCGTTGGACCATTCTCAAGGAGAAAGCTACACAGATCCAGTCAGAGATGAAGATCAGGATGTTTTGGATCATATTTACAACATCACAGCTAAAGAAGAAGACTATGTTAACCCTACTACTGAAAGTATAATAGATTAGCAGTGTGATAGTTCTTGCATGACTGATCCAGACAAAGGCTTAGAGAATTGGCAGAATAGACTTTATGAGCTACATGGACATCGATGTGCAAGAATTACCAAGTCTATCAGATGGCTTGGCTCACAAACAAAGATATTACCTACTTTTGATGGCTCGACAAACCCAGAAGATTTTATTGTACAATTCTCAGAGCAAGTACCAGATTTACAGAAAATGGAGACTCTAGATTCAGTATTTAGAGCCACAACTGCCAGATGGTGGAATGGTCATAAAAAGTATATTCATAGTTGGGGAACTTGTTAAAAGTTTCTTCTCCTGAGATTCATGGATCAACCTTAGAACGTACGAAGCAGATTTAATGGGAAGACTAGCCCTCAGGAACATTTGGAGCAGTGTTATGAAGCATGGAAGCATGTATCTTGTGAAGAATGGGTACATAGGTTTGTACACACTCTGGAACCTGTAGCAAAGAACTGGTATGCGAAGGTGGAGCTTCGCCATGGTACTGTAAGTTGGGATAGTCTTGTTGATAGTTTTGTGCTCACATTTTCTATTAATGAGGTTTTCCCTGCTTTGGACGTAGCTATTAGGTTGATCCATACTACAGTGTTTGATGATAAAGAAATAGCCGAGTACCAACCTGATTGGAAGGAACAAGAAGCTAATGCAGTAGAATGCTATAACCTCGCCATTGATGATGACGATGACCCTCGCAACATTAATATTCTTGAGTCAGAAGGACACTGCAAAGTACATGGACCAGCAGTCGAATCACCTGAAGTAACTCAGCCCTTGAAGACAAGGAAAGTAAACATTGGATCAGAAGAAATGCCTAAGTATGCTACCATTGGAGATTATTAGGACAAAGAAATGGTAAGCAAAGTGATTGAACTTCTCCATGAGTATCAGGAATTATTTCTGACGAAGTTTATCAGAAATGAAAGGTATCCTTGGTGATATAGGAGTGATAAAAATCCCTTTGAAAGCTGATGCGAAGCCTGTGAAGTAGCGCCCTTATAGGCTGAACCCCAAGTATAAATAAAAAGTTAGGATGGAGCTAGATAAGATGCTCACTGTAGGAATCATTGAGGGTTTCGAAGAAATTCTGTCATGGTTTCAGGATGTGTCGAAGGTATGTATTGTGTCGAAGACCCTTATTGTGGCACGACCAAAGTTACTAGTTGTGCCGAAGAAGAAAGGTGTGTCGGAGCTTAAAATGCAACCATTGGAAAGAATCAGATTTGGCGGCGCTGGTACGTTAACTGCATTAACTTCCTGTAATGATGAGATTTTGGGAAATCTAATGCCGTTTGGACAAGATCTACCGCCGTTCGGTCAGATTTGGTGTCTTCAATGCACAGTTATGGTAGATTTGGCCATTGGATTCTATAAGAAGACACCCAGGCCTACAAAATTTGCATTACACATTTTATTGACTTTTACAGTTCAGTCCATGTCAGCTGATCGCGAAGTCCAGGAACTGTTGAGAGAATTCAGACCGAGGGGTCTGCAGAACCTTATGAGCAATCCACCTGCATCTGCACCTTGCGAAGAGACTCCCCCAACGCCGAATCAACCAATGCAGACACGATCAACTAGAAAGAAGTTTAAGACAGAAGTTCGCTCTAAGCGGAATGAAGAAAGACACAATCCATCAGGGAAGACACTGGAGGATCCCGAGATGAATCCTTTTGGTTCCGCAAAGGTCCCACCTGAAGGTTTTGAAGACTTCGATGAGGATGAGAATTTTTCATTGCAGTGTCCACGATATCTTCCGCCTGTTCAACCAGGAGTTCAGCCACCTCGGCGGATAGCCAAGTTCACATTGCGCACCCCTTTGCTGCCATAGGGTGTGCAGTTGGTGAGAATGGAGGCAGTTCGAGGGATGGGGTCAATGATAGATTTAGAAGGCCCAATGATTCCCATGACCATCATAAGTATTACGAAGAGAAAGATGACATCGAAAGATATTTCGATAAGGAAGATAGCAGAATGAGAGATGGTCATAGGGAACACAGGCATTCTACTAAGGATGAAAGGATGAAGGATAGAGCAGGCCATGGCAGTGGTAGAAGTAGCAGAAGGGATGACGATGATGATAGGCATATAAGGGAGAAAGACTGCAGGAGGATTAAAGATGATGCTTACAGAGCTCGACAGAGTGCAAAAGGAGATAGTGGAGAAGGAGCAAGTAGCCGAAGATATCATGCGCAAACTCAACAAGCAATTTACTATCTTCGCCAACAAGATTCTTCCACTAGAAATGCAGCAGAGTGTCCCAGGATGGGACACTGGTGAGTCTTAGGGGCCTATTGGGGCTCGGACCTTGAAGGTCCTTAGTTTTGGAAACTCCATGGTTTTGGTGCGAAGCTTGTAAGCGGAGTTGCGGTCCAAAATAGTCTTAGGGGCTTCGGGGTTGGGTCGAAGCCCCTCTTTTTGTAAATGACCCATGGTTTAAGCCCATGGTTTAAGCACATGGTATTGTAATAGTGCACTTGTATAAATAGGCACTTATGTAAAAGAGTCAAAGGGTTGTTGATGTATGATGATTTGATGCGAAGAAGTTAAGATCTATTTCTTAGGTTTAAGGTTAAGTCCCAGCTGAGTGTGTGGACGACCTCTGTAGCTGAGTGCGCAGAGGGTTTTTGAGGAAAGATCCTGCAGCTAAGTGTGCAGCTCCGGGTTGTTGAAGAGATTTGTAGCTGAGTGCGCAGATCAGAACTGTGTGTTTTGTAAAGAGTTGAATATAAACGCAGTTCTGTGGATGTAGCCCCTACACTGGGGGTGAACCACGTATATCTTGTGTTGTGGTGGCTCTTGTTATTTTCTTTCTGTTATGTTTTATGCATGTGATAAGTAGGTGAATGATAAGTAAGATATATTGCTAAGTACTAACTTCGCTGTGAATTCCTAGTTAAGGGTTAAGCAAGAAACTGTCTTTTATCTAAATTGCGAAGCTATTTAAGTGAATGTCGAAGCTCTGTATTGCATGATTATTCTTTGTTAAGGATAAAGGTACAATAATATCCCTTTTTTTCCTGTAGAAACCTGATTCTGCGGCACCCCATAGCTGTTTCGGGTGAGACTGCAACCTATTCGCAGGTTGTTGCCGAAAGGGCCAACACTGTGGGTCTCTTTGTTGGTGCGAAGATAAAAGGATAAGAACCTGGGTCTGCCCTAAGCCCAACACAGATCCTTTGTAGATCAATTTATCTCCTTCCATATTGCTATTGCAGGTTCGACATCATTGACTGGGAGCGCATTCTACTGACTGGAGGGCACAATTGCTGAGACATGGACCAATCTCAAAGGATCATCTTGACTCCATTAAATTTCTTCGAATGAAAAGCTGAGATGGAGATATTGTTGAGAGCGAAAGGTCTCTACAAGGTTACCACGCCAACTAAGGCAGATCGACCCAATGTAGCTACAAAGAAAATTAAATGGCACAACTGAGGGATGAGTCCTATGGTCTTTTGTGCTTGAGCATTTCAAGAGACCTCCTCTTTCATCTTGATGCATTGACATCACCTAATGAGGTTTGGGAGAATCTTGAAGAGATTTTTGGAAAGACATATGAGATGAGAAGACATCAACTTGAGAATGAATTGATCTCCTTGAGTCCCAGTAGCTTCGAATCATTGCAACTCTACTTTTCCAAGTTTAAGGCCCTCGTTTTACATCTAAACGAATGTGGAATTGAAAAGAAGGATGATCAATTATTCTTGACCATACTCTCGAAGCTTGGTCCTGACTACTCAACGTTTGTTTCGACCTTCCATTTCACCAAGTTGACAGCACGAGCCTGGAATATGCCTAAGATTGTTGAGTTCATTGAATCCCTCACCTAAGAGCAAGATAAATTGGTAATTATGGGCACCATCAAACCTTCCAAAGACCAAGATTTGGTTGTTGGAGATTCAAGGGTGGATTCAAAGGGAAATAAAAAAAATCCAAAAATCCACCTAAGCAAAAGAGAGACAAATCAAACTCTCAAGAGGAGCCCTCAGGCTCTAAGAAGAACTTCCAGAAGAAGAAGAACAAAGGAGAAATGAGAAAGTGCGCATAATGTAGTAAGGGCTATCATCCTGAGAGCTCTTGTATGAAGAAACAAATTGACATGTTGACCCAACTCCTGGAGAAGAACAAGATCTCCCTTACTTATTGCGCAAGAAAGAAGGAAGGAGGATCAAATTCAGAAGACAAAGAGAGAGTACATGCCTTGGTTGCTAGCACCTCAAGTTCACCTAGCTTCATCATTGATTCTAGAGCTTCCAGACATATGGTTTCGACAAGGGATACTTTCTCCTCTCTTGACATTTCAAAAGGTCCAAAAATTGTTTTGGGAGATGACTCTCTTACTGACAATATGGGGAAGGGAAGGATTAATTAGAGGAAATTTCAATTTAAAATGGTCCTTCCAAAAATAATACAAATTACATGTCATCATGTATTATCCAATCAAAATGCTTTAAAATTCAAAAAGGGAGCACCTCTTAAACAAATTTTTAATATAAATTTGGGGATAGGTATCATAAAAAAAACTACTTTTTTGTTCGTATTTTTGACATATCTCCCTGTGTTTTACTCAAATTTCGATTGGGAGAGCTTGTTGGATGCGGAATTAAATTTTGCATCCAATGAATACCCACTCAGCATACTTTTGACAAGCCCCGCTATCCTAAAAACAAGAAATACCTAAAAAACGTGACGATGATGTCATCATCACGTTTTTTCAGGTATTCATCATCACGTTTTTTCAGGTATTTCTTGTTTTTGGGGTAGCAAGGCCCATCAAAAGTATGCTGAGTGGGTACTCATTGGATGCATAATTTAATTCGGCCTCCAACGAGCTCTCCCGATCGAAATTTGAGTAAAAACACAGGGATATATGTCGAAAATATGAACAAAAAAGTAGTTTTTTCTTTTCTTCCTCCAAAATTAATAAATATTATTTTATTAATTTTCTTTAGGAGGCCCATTTTGAGTTGAAATTTCCTCCAACGGATATTGACCATGGTTCCTTCAAAGATGTGTTGTATGTTCCAGGTCTTGCCTCTAATCTCTTGTCAATGTATCAGATGACTCACACTGGGTCTCCAAAGAAAGTCATCTTCTCCCCCAATGAAGTTGAAATCTCAAAGATTCCAAATGGTAAAGTCATAGCAAAAGGTGTTGTGGATAACACTTTGAATGTATCCAAGTTTTCCCTTTTTCTCCCCTACTCAAACCCCTATTCTCTTTTCAATCGTGCTAATGAAGCAAGCAAACCTTTGTATGAGATATTTTTCCATCTTAACTATAAATATCTTTCTGATTTGAGTGACAAATATATGGTCATAGGGTTCCCAAAGATCAAGTTTTATAAGGGAGTTTGCCAAGGTTGCATCCTAGGAAAACACCCAGAGCACAAATATGAGAGAGCTAGTCATGAGAGAACCTATGCACCCCTTGAGTTAATACACAGTTACATTGTTGGTCCATTCCCTCATATGTCTATGAGTCAAGCCAAATATGCACTCACCTTCATAGATGATTTTTACAGGTATTGTTGGGTCTACTTCCTAAAGCACAAGTCTGAAGTTTTTGACCTCTTCAAGGTCTTTCGAGCCTTGGTTGAGAACCAGTCTAGGAGGAAACTCAAGATCCTCAGATATGATCATGGTGGAGAATATGTCAAGTATTATTTCATCCATTATTGTGAAGACGAAGGTATCCAGATGCATCATTCTATTCCTTACACACCATAACAAAATGGTGTTGTTGAGAGAAAGAACAGATCACTTAAGGAGATGGCAACTTGCATGATGGAGGCTAAAGCTTTGCCACCAAAGTTTTGGGATGAAGCTATAAATTGTGCATCATGTATCCAGAACAGGGTGTCACATAAGAAACTTGATGAAATCACTCCTTTCGAATCTTGGAGTGGGCACAAGCCAGATGTAACCCATTTTAGGAATTTTGGCTCAAAGGCTTGGGCTAGAATTCCAACTGAAAAGAGGAAGGATTTGCAACCCCAAATCCAAGAGTGCCTATTTTTTGGGTATTCTAAAGATTCAAAAGGGGACAAGCTGATTAACTTGATCACTAACAAATATTTCATTGAAAGAAGTGTTCAATTTGAAGAAGAGCCTTTAGCAGCAGTTGAAGTTGGAGAGTCTTCTTCATCACCACAACCACTAATTGTAAGTGAAAAGACTAATGAGTTTGTTGATTTCCTGATAATGATGATTTAACTGTAGATCCTAACAGTCCTAAAAGACCAAAATGGGCAGCAAGGACCATTCATGCAGCTGGGGAATTAGCTGGGAGTCCTAGTGACACTAGGAGGACTAGATCTCAATTTGAGAGTGCCCTTTGTGTGAAAGATAAAATATTTGCTAAGAAGTGTTATCTGATGGTTTAATATGATCCTCAAACATATGAAGATGCATCAAATGATCCAATATGGCAAACAGCCATGAAGGAAGAATTATGCTCGCTCCAGAAGAACAACACATGGGAATTAGTTGATCTCGCCCAGTGAGAAAGCTAGTAAAGTGTAAGTGGGTTTATAAAACTAAATTTGCTGCTGATGGTTCACCTTTGAAATATAAGTCATAATTGGTAGATAAGGGCTACTCACAGGTTCATGGTATTGATTACAGTGAGACCTTTGCACTAGTGGCAAAGATGGATTCCATAAGGCTATCTCTAGCCATTGTAGCTTCAAAGCAATGGGAAGTACATCACATGGATGTGAAGTGTGATTTTCTAAATAGAGATTTGAATGAAGAGATTTATATGCAGCAACTTGAAGGTTTTGTGTCTAATCCATCTTTAGTGTGTAGGTTAAAGAAACCATTGTATAGGCTTAAGCAAGCCCCCAAGGGTTGGTATGCCAAAATTGATGGCTTTTTGTTGTCACTGAATTTTGTACGATGCAAGTATGATCCGAATGTTTATTTGAATTTGATTCATGGTTCTTTAATTATTATTGTTTTATATGTGGATGACATATGGATTACAGGAAGTTCAAAGAAAGAGATTGTCTCCTTGAAGGATGCAATGAACCATGCATTTTTCATGACAGATTTTGGATTGTTGATCCAATTATTGGGTCTCGAAATTGCTCAATCCCAACATGGAATCAAAGTTCATCAATCCAAGTATGCTTCAGATCTGCTCAACAAGTTAAGTATGAAATATTGCAAGCTAAGAAAGACTCCTTTCCTTTTAGGAGTTAAGCTTGAGGAAGCAAGTTCTTCTCCTTTGGTAAATAACACATTGTATAGGCAGTTGATTGGGTGTTTGCTTTATCTTACACATACTCGACCTGATTTATCTTATGCAGTTAGTGTGGCTTCAAGATACATGGATCAACCTCATGAGATCCATTGGAGAGAAAACAAGAGGATCCTAAACTTTGTTTAAGGAACAAGGACTCATGGGATTTTCTACAAAGCAAAATCTGACTTAGAACTAGTTGAATTTACTGACAGTGATTGGGAAGGTGAGAACACAGATCGAAATTCTACTTCAGGGTATGTGTTCATGCTTGCAGATGGTCCAATCAGCTGGTCAAGTAAGAAGTAGAGTGCCATAGCACTCTCATATACAAAGGCAGAGTATAGAGGAGTTGTGAATGAAGCTACTCAATGTTTGTGGTTGCAAGGGATACTTGGAGAATGTGGTTTCGAATCAGAGACTTCCACTATCATCTATTGTGACAATCAAAGAACCATTCAAATCTCCACTGATCGAGTTCAAACATAGTGAACTAAGAACATTGATATCCATATGCACTATATCAGGGAGCTTGTGCACGATGGTACCGTTGCTCTACTCTATTGTGCATCTTTAGAGCAAGTAGCAGACATCTTCACCAAGGAATTTTGTGAGAAGACCTTCAATAATTTCAAATCAATGTTGGGGATTGTTGATCATGTGGTGAAGTATGATTGATAACAAGATTTCCAAAATTTTGTTTCCTTTCCATGTTTAAGGAAGGATTTTCCCACTGAATTTTTGTCTCTTTCCTTGGTTGTATGGACATGTAGTTTGTAAAGGGTGACTAAGCCTTGTTGCTAGGCCCTATCGTTTTCTGATATTTACTCATAAAGTCATCCTTAAGGGGGGTGCTATAATAATCAACCCATAGTTACCCATATTTGACATTAATTAATCAATTTTGTCTTATTCCTAGTGTTAAGTCATGAATTTGTTTTCTTTAGTCTTATATTTTGTTTGTGTTTTTGAAGCTTGCTCATTTGCTTACTTCTAGGAAATTTTGGTTTAGAGTGCAATTTTGAGTTTATGCCATTAGGTTTTCATCATTTTTGTTTTTTCTTATGTCCTGAAGGGTTCTATAGGGTATATGTTGATTAAAGGTTTCATGAATAGCACTAAGATCAAGGTTTATCATATAAACCTAATTTAAAGTTGAATTAGTGGTCAAAAAACACAAAATTTGATTTTTGAACTTTCTTGTAGCACAACGGTTAAAATAATGCACTGGCACGCTACAAGAAAGTCACGGGTGTTAAATTTCTCATTTTTTACGTCAAATTCTCCAATGATTTCATTCTTGGGATGACTAATCACATGAATAAGCAGGTTTGATACGTGTCTCATCAGGGTAATCATGTAAACAAGTGTTGGCTATGACGTGAGGGAGATCGTGGCAGTTAGAGGTAAATGCATGGCAAATAATAACAGACAGTGAAATGAGGCGAGATTGATGGGAAAGAGGTTCTCAAATTGAGCATTACGAAGCTGGTGGAAACGTTGGAATGGAGACACATTGCTAAAAAATCAGAAATTGGAAGTTGAAGGAAATTAGGGTTTTGCAGCGTGACAATTAGAGGTGAGCTGAAGACTTGAAGACACCTAGAGCATTCAATTCGACATTCAGCTAGTCCAAGAATCAACTTTTAACACCTGCAGCAAGCTGGGAGTGAGGTATCACACGTGACCTTGGTCGTGACCTGTTAAAGTTGGGGTTTTTTCTGCTAAGCCTGACTATAACAAATTGTTAGAGGAAAACATGAATTCATGTATTCAACAAACTCCTAATGGTGAAATATTAGTCCAAAGGTCTAAATGAGCAACATTTGATGTTAATGAAGTTCAATAATAACCATATCAAATATCTTTGGTGCTCAGTTTGACCTAAATTATCCAAACTTGGCACAAAATATTCCCTGAATTAATACTAGAATAGACTGTAAAAAAATGAGGACAAGCAGCCAGTGAGAGTTCGAGGGAGAATTGATTGCCAAGACAGTGAAAACTTGAAGAAAATAGGTTGTGAAGTCACTAACAGGTTCTGAAAGCTACACAGAGGATGAAGAAGAGTGGGAAGACTAACAGAGCTGAGCCTACTGAGCTTAATTGGATAGACAAATTTCCAGGATGTGTTGAACTCTTTGAGAATGCTGGATGGTTGAACTTCTTTAAAAATATTGATGGATATAATACTGAAGTTTCTCACAAATTTTTTCAGTGTTATAAAAAAGATATAGTATCATTTGATACTCTGAAGTTTAAATTAACTGTAGATTTGGTGGCTGGAGCAATAGGGGTCAAGAATGAAGGAGAACTTTGGTTCAAAAAGGTGCCATTTACCTTCAATGCCCAAAGGTATCTATTGCTTGGCATTGTTCCAGATTGGGGCAAGGGAGTGCCCATCCATAATTTCAGAGCTGAATGGGTAGAGCCTATCAAGGTTCTACAAACCTATATTACATGTGAAGGGAGGTATGCTTTTGTCTTCAAGTATCATTTCAGGTTCCTTCAACACCTTAGTAGTGAATCAAGGATGAATCTCCCTTTCTTCCTACTAAAGAGCTTGCAGAAAATGTCCAGCAGGATCAAAGAACATCAGGACCACACTGCACAGTCCATCTTTCACCATGGATTGATTAAACTTATTATTAACAATGTTCTGCAGAAAGAAGGAAAGACTTGGGACTACTTTCTCTTTTGGTCAGGGTTCCAAAATAACCAGGAAGGACAGCCTACCAGAAAGCAAGTAAATAAGGGACAAACCCTAATTAGAAAATTAAGACAAAAAGTGAAGGCTGAAGATCAAGAATGTGTCAAATTAGAGGAAGTGGCAGAACCTTCAAAAGGAGAGTATGAATCTCAGCAGCCTCCAGATGACAGTGAGAACAAAAATTTGTTGTTTATTCACAAGGAAACCCAGCCTGTTCAAAATGAAGCACCAGCAGAAACACTCATTTATGAAAAAATTGTTTTTACAGAGAAGATTTCAGGAGATGAAGAAAATACTAAGGTCCAACAACAAAGTCCAATTACCATCTTGTCTGAAGATGAAGCATACTTGTTGGAAGGGGATGAGTTGACTGTCAATGCTAAGACTAGGGTTGGCACACAAAGGGAGTTCTACAGTCAGGAGGATAAGGCAGTAATACCAAAGAAAAAGAAGATTAAAGTTAAGGAATTTGCCTCTATCATCCATCAAGGAAAAAGTTTAAAAATGGTAGGAGATCTTGCTCCAGGCTGGAGACCCAAAACTAGACCCAAAAACAAATTGAGGCTAAACATGAAGAGGTTATTAAACCCTAAGTTGAATACAGAAGGGATAACTATGATTGATACTTCTTACTCGGATGAAAAGCTGGAGTCTAGCAAGGGTGACAGCAAAGGGAAAAAACCATTGAAGACAGAAGAAGAATCTAGCCTCACTGAAACCAAATTGTCTGCTGTGTTTTTGGAAATACGAGGTAAATTGTTGAAGGCACATCAAAAAGATGAAATAGAGGTTTCCTATTCAGAAAACAAGCTGTTGATGGATGAAAATGCTCCTGCTGAAACTAATAATCAAGAAAATCCAAGTGTTCATAATACTTCCACGGAGCTGATGCCTGAGGATGAGGAAATCTTCAGAAAGCTTAACATTCCATGGCTGCCTAGTGAGCTACAAATTACAACAGGAAGCAAGGAATTTGACTCAGAGAAAGAAAACCTACAGAGAACTATCAAGCAGTATAAACATCAAATAGAGTGTATGCAAGAAACAAACGATGGTTTGATTACAGCTAATAAAAGACTCAGGGAGGACCTAGAAGAGGTGAATGATCACTACCAAGAACTTATTGCAGTCTCCAAAGAGGCCTTAAAAAGGAAAAGAAGTACAGATTTACAATTTGCAGGAATAAAACAGACTATCAGAAATCTACAACAGCAGAATGAGGAGCTTACTAGAAGAATGACAGAGATGGAAGCTGAGCAGCATAAAGCTAGGAGAAAGGCCCAAGCCTTAGAGGGGATAGCTCTGTTAGCAGAAGCTACTAAAGATCTATGAGCATTGTTAGCAAAATTAGTTACTTGTTATGTTTTGAAGAATACTTTATTTTTTGTAATTATTATTTTGATAATACCCTCTCGATGAGTAGGCTAAAAAAACAGTTAGGGTTTAGACTCTAACTGAATTTTGAAAAATAGTATTTATGAAACTCACAAAGAGAACAAAGAGAACAAGAGGTTCGACTTTTGGATAGCTAGAGGAGGTCTCTTGACTTGTTGATAAGCTAAGTACTTGACTCACATGTGTATTTGATGAACTGATTATGAAATATATGCTCCATTTTACCCTTCAGTTTGTTCTTTGGCTTCATTTCTAGCTTGTTTAGCTACACAATTGATAATTTCATTGCTGGTTTATAGTTTTTATGCTTGTAGTGCTTGTCAGTTGTGGATGAACTTCAATGTTATGTTCTGTTGGATACATGGTTATTATATTATGCATCTCAGTTCTTCTTTACTTGTGATTTAGTTCCTATTTGGGTTATGAATGTATTCCCTCTTGTCACCAAACTTCACAACCAGAAAAACCTTTCAAAAACCCTAAAAACCTAGTTTTGTTTGATTGAATATTTGAGATTGTGTTGGCTTGTTTCTTTGTAGTCTGGAAACAATTTCTGGCACAAACATCTTTGGCGCCGTTGTTGGGGAATGAAGTTGAAAACAAATTTTTTCCCTGGGATACTTATCATTTCACTGGTTTTAAGAGGTGAACTTAAATCAGCACATCTTTAAGACTACTTTTCACCAGTTTGTCACAGTGGCTACTAGGGGAATTGGAACTAGAAACAGACCTATTTCACCATTGCAATTGGGTGTTACAGATCCTGAATAGATATTGAAGACAGCAAGGAATATTAGAAGGTCTCATTCATTACCATCCCTATGTGACCCTGACCTATTGGATGGTTCATCACCTTCATCTGTGTTGAGAAAAGGAGAAGAAAGTTCACCTTGGTTAAAGCCTATAATTCCTGACAGTAGTTTCCAAGTTTTCACTGATCCTCAATCTTTCAGAAAAGATAAACCAGCCTCTCCTGGTAAGATACCTTTATTTCAGTTGAAAGTAGGTAAAAACCCTTTTCAGCCAAGTTCCAACCAAACCTCTCCATCACCAAAGTCAGTCAGCCTTAAAATGGCAGCCCAAAATCAGCCTATAGACACGATGGATCGAATGGTTGCAGCCAGATATGCACCATTGGTTTTGCCTCATCATTTAAATGCACTGCCCAGAGGTGATTATCAAAAATACTTTCCCAGGTTTAATGGACAGGGCGAAACTACAGCTGAAGAACACTGGGAAGCTTTCCTTAGCTATGCTGATAACCAAAACATTGAAGCTAAGGACGTATGGATGAGAATGTTTGTGCAAAGCCTTGATGGAGATGTCAAGAAATGGTTTAGGGAGTTGCCTGCTAACTCTATTCCTATCATTGAGGAGCTTCGTGATCTCTTCATGAGACAATGGGGTGACACCAAATACCATACATACTACATAACTGAGTTTGGAGCCCTTAGGAGGAAAAATGATGAAACTATTGCAGACTTTTCAAAGAGGTTTAACAAAATGTACAGTAGAATTCCTGCAGAAATAAAGCCTACAGAAACATCTGAAAAACTTACATATGCAAATGCTTTCGACCATGAATTTTCCTTACTACTAAGAGAAAGGAGACCTTTTTATTTACTGAATATGCAGGATGTAGCATTGGAGGTAGAATCTAACATATTGGCTTCCAATAGATTGAAGAAGGAAACAACTCAGCAAACTATGACAGGAAAGGAAAGAAAGAAGCAGCTCCAGGAGGTTCAGCTTCTCATTCTGCAGAAGGGAAAATTGATGAGATGGCCAAGTTGGTGAAGATTTTGACTTCAAAATTGAACAAATTAGAACTAGAGAAAAATTCCAGCAAGCCTGTTCAAGAAGGTGAAAGAAACCCTAACAATCAGAACCAATTTAGAAGACAATTTGCTCCTCATTTCATGCCTAGAGAACGAAGGAATAATGATATTTAGCGGGAAAAGAGAGAAACTGAGGACCAAAGAGTACCACCACCTCTTCAGAACAATGTTGTTGATGAAGAAGAGGTTGATGATGAAGTGATATTTGAAGGCACTGACCAGGATATGAGCCATTTTGGAGAAAAATTGTATGGGGGTTTTGTCACTGAGGAGGAGTTTCAAAATGCAGATTGCTATGATGCTGATATGTTTGAAACACAGGATGATTTAGGTTTGAAAATGACTGCTGTAACTGCTAATGTCTGTCAAAATGAACTCAAGAAGACTGTGAATCTAAGGTCAGGTCCAAAACAGGTAGTACAAAGCCCGAAGAAGAAGGTAGTTGTCCCTGCTAAGTATCCATCTGATCCTGTGACAGACAAAAGACAAGTTTCAAAAAAACAAAAGAGGAACATGGACGTTGAAGAGGTAAATAAAACTGTGTAGAATTTCAGCCTGGAAAATGAATTAGGCAAGTTAAAGATTCCTGTACCTTTAACTGAATTAATGAAAAACCCTTCATATAAAGAATCAGTTCTTAAGATGATTAATTTAGCAAGCAATCAGCCTATTTCTGATACGGTGAATTTGCAAGAAGAAAATCCTAGGATTTTCATTGGATCAGCCTTGGCTGAAAAGACTGAAAATGAAGCAGGTGCTTCACCTCCACTCTACATTACTCTGACAGTTCATGAACAAATGATACATAATTGTTTGTTAGATTCGAGAGCATCACACAATTTAATACCAAAGGCTGTTATGGAGGCTTTAGGTCTGAATATCACCAAACCCTATCATGATCTATATGCATTTGATTTCCGAGCAGTGAAGTGTTTAGGGGTAATAAAGGACATGGTTGTTAGTTTGGCTCAATTACCCATGAAAAGTGTGATCATGGATGTAGTGGTAGCTGAAATTACACCTAAATTTGGGTTACTTCTCTCTAGGTCTTGGACAAAGAAAGTCGGTGGAACCTTACAAATGGATTTATCATATGCTACTATTCCTGTGTTTGGAGGAGAAAACAGAAGACTGTACAGAGAACTTTAGTTTTCCTATATTGTAACAGATGACAAGAACCCTACCAACCATCCACTGTATGATGTTGATAAAGACCTGGGTACTTGCATGTTACATTTTAGTGATGATGACAATACTGCTGGTTTGTTACAAGTTGAAAGGGAACAGCCAGTAAAATGCAGTAGAGAATGGGAGGATGAGCTGCGGCAATTATACTTCGATGGATCTTCTTGCAAAGAAGGTGCTGGAGCGGGGGTTCTTCTTATATCCCCTGGGGGTGAAACATTAAAGCTGATGTATAAATTAGAGTTTATTACTACAAACAATACTGCTGAATATGAAGCTTTGCTGTTAGGATTAAAAGCTGCCAAAGATTTGGGCATTCAGCAGATTTCTGCATTTGGCGACTCTGTATTAGTTGTTCAGCAGGTGAAGAACAACTATCAAGTGAAGCAGGGTTTGCTGAAAGTCTATCGAAATGAAGTATGGGACATGATTGAAAATTATTTTGTAGCTTTTAACATTACCTATATTCCAAGAGACCATAATCAGACTACAGATTCATTGGCCTTGGCTGCTACACACTTTAGAGTCCCCAAGACCACACAGTTGAGGTATCCCATTGAAGTTAGGTACAAACCATATGTACCTGATAATGTAAAGCAGTGGAGAGTGTTCAAAGATGACATTGAGATTAAAAGGTTTTTAGAGCTTACACATGAGTTTTCTAATTCTCTGATTGATCAAGAGGAAGATGAAGGGGATGGACAGGTGGAAGAGATTGTTGTAAATGAAATAGCTGGACACAAAATCATTGAATTAAAAAGTAATTTCATCCCAAAAGGTTTGGTACCTTTGGAGAGGATATTTACAAAAGATGATACACTTTTAAAGCCTGTTGTACAGTCCTCAGAAGAGAATGTGGTAGATTGTAACATTGGCTCTACAGAACATCCTAGAATGGTTAAAATTTCAAAAGCACTTACAACTGAACAAAGAAATAGGTACATAAAATTGATAAAGGAACATGTTGATGTTTTTGCATGGTCTTATGAAGAATTGAGAACGTATGATACTGGAATTATACAACATAAAGTCCCTTTAAAACCGAATGTTAAACCGTTTCGTCAGAAATTAAGGAGGATTAATCCAACCTTGTTTCCTGTTATTGAAAAAGAAGTAAAGAAGTTATTGGATGCCAAGATTACAGTGCCCCTCAGGTATTCTTCATGGGTGGCTAATCTAGTTCCTGTTAGGAAAAAGAATGGAGAAATCAGGTTGTGTGTTGACTTTAGAAATTTGAACAGATCTTCACTAAAGGATAATTATCCTCTACTTAAAATTGAGCAAATATTGCAGAAAGTAGTCGGGGCACAGAGGATCTCTATGGTTGATGGTTTCTCAGGGTACAATCAGATTTCTATGCATCCCGACGATAAGGAGAAAACAACTTTTACCACTCCTTGGGGAACTTTCATGTATGATAAGATGCCTTTTGGACTAATGAACACTGGAGCCACTTTTCAGAGGGCTATGGATATTGCTTTTGTCGGAGAAAAGGACAAGCTTGTGGTAATCTACTTAGATGATATTACTGTTTTCTCACAATCAGATGATGAACATCTAAAGCA
The DNA here is from genome assembly GCA_001517045.1 of Pseudotsuga menziesii. NCBI lineage: Eukaryota > Viridiplantae > Streptophyta > Pinopsida > Pinales > Pinaceae > Pseudotsuga > Pseudotsuga menziesii. Next base: position 174,433 of record LPNX010708781.1, read on the forward strand.
TTTGAAGCAGACTTTCTTGGAATGTAGGAAATTTGGCTTGTCCTTGAATCCAAAGAAGTCACACTTTGCTGTACAGGAAAGTAAATTGCTTGGTCATTTAGTATTTGCTGATGGTATAAGGATTGAACCTGAAAGGGTAAAAGCTATATTGAAAATAAGTTTACCTAGGAGTAAAAAAGATGTCCAATCTTTCATTGGTAAAATCAATTTTCTGTGTTGCTTTATACCAAACTTTGTTGAGATTATCAAGAAGATTACAGCCATGCTTAAAAAGGATCAGGAAGTCAGGTGGACCACTGAAGCAAAGAATGCATTTGAGAAAATCAAAATGGCTCTTACTGAAGCTCCTGTATTAGTAAGTCCAGATTTTACCAGAGAATTTTGTACATTCTCATTTGTATCAGAAGATACAATAGTAGCTGTTTTGTTGCAGAAGAATAAGGAAGGATTGGAGCAACCTATTGCATTCTTCAGTAAAACTCTCAGGGATTCTGAGTTAAAATACAGTATCTTAGAAAAACAGGCCTATGCTTTGGTAAAAGCTTTAAAGTTTTTCAGAATCTATCTTTTGCTTTCAAAAGTTATTTCATATGTGCCTAATGCTGCTGTAAAAGATGTTTTAACACAGCCTGATAGTGAGGGGAAAAGAGGCAGGTGGATTGCTAAAATCATGGAGTATGATGTAGATATCAGACCTACCAAACTAGTCAAGGGACAAGGTTTAGCCAAGCTACTGGCTGAATCAAATTGTCAAGCTCTGGGATTGCATGTGATGGCTGAAGAGCTAGCTCAGGAAGAAGATCAAGCAATGTTGGAAAAAGAGAAGATTATGGACTATTATTCAGCATCCACATGGTACGCAGACATTGTGTATTTTATGTTATATTTGCAATGTCCTGAGCATTTAGATAGAAACGCTGCTAGATATTTAAAGCTAAAAACTACTAAGTATTGTCTAGTAGAAGAGAAGTTATTCTGGAAGGACCCAGGTGGTATTTTACTCAGATGCTTGGATAAATCTGAAATTGAAGGAGTAATTTCTGAATCTCATGAGGGTGCTTGTGGAGGTCACAAGTACTGGAAGGCAACATCATACAAGATTTTAAGAGCTGGGTACTATTGGCCCTCTTTGTTTGCAGATGTATATCAGCAGGTAAGAGCCTGTATCCCTTGTCAGAAGTTTGCTGGCAAACAAAAATTGCTGTCATTGCCCCTAAAACCTATTGTAGTAAGTGCTCCTTTCCAGCAATGGGGTCTGGACTTTATATGGGAGATAAGTCCATCTTCCTCAGGACAACACAGGTGGATTCTAACTGCAACAGACTTCTTTACCAAATGGGTGGAAGCCATCCCTACTAGGAATACCATAGACAAAGTGATTATGGAATTTATTGAAGAAAATATCCTTAGTAGGTTTGGGTGTCCTCAGAAAATAGTAATAGATAATGCAAAGGCTTTCAAGTCCAAGGCAATGGAAGCATTTTGTGAAAAGAATGGTATCTTACTGAAACATTCAACTCCTTACTATCCCCAAGGTAATGGTTTAGCTGAGTCCTCAAATAAAAACATCATTCAGAGTATCAGAAAGTTGCTTAAGCATAATAAGAGATCATGGGATTCTATGCTAAAATATGCATTATGGGCTGATAGAATAACAGTCAAACAAGCAATTGGAACTTCTCCTTTCCAATTAGTGTATGGCACAGATGCAGTTTTTCCTGTTCAGTTGGGTATCCCAGTGATGAAGTTTCTTTAGAATTGCCAGGAAGAACCAAATGATATGCAGAGAAGGATTTATGAGAGGATAGAGTTGCAACAGAACAGGGAAAAAGTGGAAGAAAGGGCACAATTATACAGATTGAAGATTAAAAGCAGATTTGATAGGAAAATAAAAAATTAACACTTTCTCAGTTGGTGATATGGTTCTGAGGTGGGATGCCAGGAAAGAGCAAAAAGGGAAACATGGCAAATTTGATAACCTCTGGTTTGGCCCTTTCCTAGTGTCTAAGATTTTGGAAAATAACACTTTTGTCTTGCAGTCTTTGGAAGGCGAGGAATTGTCAAGTCCAGTCAATGGACGATTCCTCAAGCATTTCTACAGTCTTTGAGGAGATTTTTACTTTTCATTGTATATATCGGTGTGAGTAAAACATAATAAAGACTCCATAACCCAATGGAAATTTTGCAAACTAGTTGGTAGCAGAAAAGAAGGCACTGGTGTACAGGTTCTTGAAGCCTCACAGGGAGGACTGCATCCCGCAGCTGGAGCCAGATGTTAAGTCATGAATTTTTTTTATTTAGTCTTATATTTTGTTTGTGTTTTTGAAGCTTGCTCATTTTCTTACTTCTGGGAAATTTTGGTTTAGAGTGCAATTTTGAGTTTATGCCATTAGGTTTTCATCATTTTTGTTTTTTCTTATGTCCTGAAGGGTTCTATAGGGTATATGTTGATTAAAGGTTTCACGAATAGCACTAAGATCAAGGTTTATCATATAAACCTAATTTAAAGTTGAATTAGTGGTCAAAAAACACAAAATTTGATTTTTGAACTTTCTTGTAGCGCAACGGTTAAAATAGTGCACTGGTGCGCTACAAGAAAGTTGCGGGTGCTAAATTTCTCATTTTTTATGCCAAATTCTCCAATGATTTCGTTCTCGGGATGACTAATGGGTCAGTGCAAGAAGATGAGGGACCTTTAAGATGCAATCCTAGTTTTCAAAAACAAGATCATGTTACCAAAAAATACATCAACCCGAGCCTGACATAGCACTTGGTATGGCTCAACCCGAGCCTGACATGTCATGGGACATGTAGGATAGGAAGCCATATCGCGTACGCGTTGTATAACTACAAAACACGCTCGCGATATGTAGTTATAAAACGCGTACGCGATTTGCAAATCATAAAAAAAAAAAATACAATTAAATGGGGTGGGTGCACGACTAAATGAGATTATTTATAAATGAAATAATATGAAACACTTTTTTATGCAACTCCTAAATGTTCCCAATATGTCATTATTTGAAAGAAGATTTTTCAAGTGCAACTTTTGTAATTTTCCTTTTTGGAGGAAATGTTAATTTGAAATCAGATTGAACCTACACAACTAAACTAAACTAGTGAAAATGAATGCACGTAAACTATCAAAATTGAAAAATGACCCAACCAAAATCTTTTTCACAAATAGGCCTTAATTGACCTAAAGGCACAAACTTCAAATTCTTTATTTACAAACCCTAATTGACCTTGAATAGATCACATAAAAACTAGAAACACAATTAGGACATAGGCTTATTGATTGGGAATGAAAGACATTAGAGAAGAAAGTTACTTGCTAGAATCCAAACTACATTTTTTTCACTTTTAGGGGGTACTCGTTGAGGTCTAGGCCACTTTTTGCAAACTTGTTGAGGTTATGAGCAAATTTAATAAGGGACTCACTAAGGTTCTTGGTAAAATCAATACGTATGTCAATTCCTTCACTTTGTTTCTCAAATAAAATAGTGAGTGCGATAGAGAGAGACTAAAAAAGCTAGAAAAATCTAGCTAGAGTTTGATCAAAGTTGATTTAGGGTTCAAAAATTTGTCTACGAAAGGTAATGTAGTCCAAAAATGAAGAAAAACAAAGGATGATGATGATGATGATGATGATGATGTTCATGATGTTGATGATGATGAGGAGGAGGAGGATGATGATGATGTTCATGATGTTGATGGTGATGATGATGATGTTCACGATGTTGATGTTGATGATGATGATCATGTTGATGATGATGATGATGATGATGATGATGAAGGTGATGATGAGGATGAGAATGACGATGACAATGAGGAAGGTGATGATGATGATGATGATGATGATGAATGATGATGATGTTCATGATGTTGACGATGAGGATGATGATGGTGATGATGAGGATGATGATGAGGATGATGATGATGATGTTCATGATGTTGAGGGTGATGATGATGATGAAGATGATGATGATGAATGATGATGATGTTCATGATGTTGATGGTGATGAATGATGGTGATGATGAGGATGATGATGATGATGATGTTCACGATGTTGAGGGTGATGATGAATGATGATAATGATGATGACAATGATGAAGGTGATGATGATGATGATGATGATGATGAATGATGATGATGTTCATGATGTTGATGGTGATGATGATGAAGATGATGGTGATGATGATGATGATGATGATGATGAATGATGATGATGTTCATGATGTTGATGGTGATGATGATGAAGATGATGGTGATGATGATGATGATGATGATGATGTTCATGATGTTGATGGCGATGATTATGATAAGGATGATGATGATGGTGATGATTATGATAAGGATGATGATGATGGTGATGTTCATGATGAATGATGATGAATGATGATGATGAGGATGACGATGAGGATGATGATGATGATGTTCATGATGTTGATGGTGATGATGATGATGAGGATGATGATGAGGATGAAGGTGATGATGATGATGAGGATGATGATGATGATGTCCATGATGTTGATGGTGATGATGATGAAGATGATGATGGTGATGGTGATGGTGATGATGATGATGATGATGATGAGGATGATGATGATGATGATGTTCATGATGTTGATGGTGATGATTATGATAAGGATGATGATGATGGTGATGATTATGATAAGGATGATGATGATGGTGATGTTCATGATGAATGATGATGAATGATGATGATGAGGATGACGATGAGGATGATGATGATGATGTTCATGATGTTGATGGTGATGATGATGATGAGGATGATGATGAGGATGAAGGTGATGATGATGATGAGGATGATGATGATGATGTCCATGATGTTGATGGTGATGATGATGAAGATGATGATGGTGATGGTGATGGTGATGATGATGATGATGATGATGAGGATGATGATGATGATGATGTTCATGATGTTGATGGTGATGATTATGATAAGGATGATGATGATGGTGATGATTATGATAAGGATGATGATGATGATGATGTTCATGATGTTGATGGTGATGATTATGATAAGGATGATGATGATGGTGATGATTATGATAAGGATGATGATGATGATGATGTTCACGATGAATGATGATGAATGATGATGATGATGATGATGAAGGTGATGATGATGATGATGATGATGTTCATGATGTTGATGGTGATGATGATGAAGATGATGGT
>LPNX010708781.1:186864-264896 GCA_001517045.1 Pseudotsuga menziesii
AATCACATGAATAAGCAGGTTTGATACGTGTCTCGTCAGGGTAATCATGTAAACAAGTGTTGGCTATGACGCGAGGGAGATCGTGGCAGTTAGAGGTAAATGCATGGAAAATCATAACAGACAGTGGAATGAGGTGAGATTCATGGGAAAGAGGTTCTCAAATTGAGCATTACGAAGCTGGTGGAAATGCTGGAATGGAGACACATTGCTAAAAAATTGGAAATTGGCAGTTGAAGGAAATTAGGGTTTCGTAGCGTGATAGTTAGAGGTGACCTGAAGACTTGAAGACACTTGGAGCGTTCAATTCGACATTCAGCTAATCCAAGAATCAACTTTTAACACCTGCAGCAAGCTAGGAGTGAGGTATCCCGCGTGACCTTGGTTGTGACCTGTTAATTTGGGGTTTTTTCTGCTAAGCCTGATTGTAACAAATTGTTAGAGGAAAATATGAATTCATGTATTCAACAAACTCCTAATGGTGAAATATTAGTCCAAAGGTCTAAATGAGCATCATTTGATGTTAATGAAGTTCAATAATAACCTTGTCAAAGATCTTTGGTGCTCTATTTGACCTAAATTATCCAAACTTGGCACAAAATATTCCCTGAATTGATAATAGAATAGACTGTAAAAAAATGAGGACAAGCAACCAGTGAGAGTTCGAGGGAGAATTGACTGCCAAGACTGTGAAAACTCGAAGAAAATAGGCTGTGAATTCACTAACAGGTTGTAAAAGCTACGCAGAGGATGAAGAAGAGTGGGAAGACTAACAGGGCTGAGCCCACTGAGTTGAATTGGATAGACAAATTTCCAGGATGTGTTGAACTCTTTGAGAATGCTGGATGGTTGAACTTCTTTAAAAAGATTGATGGATATAATACTGAAGTTTCTCACAAATTTGCTCAGTGTTATAACAAAGATATAGTATCATTTGATACTCTGAAGTTTAAATTAACTGTAGATTTGGTGGCTGAAGCAACAGGGGTCAAGAATGAAGGAGAACTTTGGTTCAAAAAGGTTCCATTTACCTTCAATGCCCAAAGGTATCTATTGCCTGGCATTGTTCCAGATTGGGGCAAGGGAGTGCCCATCCATAATTTCAGAGCTGAATGGGTAGAGCCTATCAAGGTTTTACAAAGCTATATTACATGTGAAGGGAGGTATGCTTTTCTCTTCAAGTATCATTTCAGGTTCCTTCAAAACCTTAGTGGTGAATCAAGGATGAATCTCCCTTTATTCCTGCTAAAGAGCTTGCAGAAAATGTCCAGCAGGATCAAAGAACATCAGGACCACACTGCATAGTCCATCTTTCACCATGGATTGATTAAACTTATTATTAACAGTGTTCTGCAGAAAGAAGGAAAGACTTGGGACTGCTTTCTCTTTTGGTCAGGGTTCCAAAATAACCAGGAAGGATAGCCTACCAGAAAGTAGGTGGATAAGGGACAAACCCTAATTAGAAAATTAAGACAAAAAGTGAAGGCTAAAGATGAAGAATGTGTCAAATTAGAGGAAGTGGCAGAACCTTCAAAAGGAGAGTATGAATCTCAACAGCCTCCAGATGACAGTGAGAACAAAAAATTGTTGTTTATTCACAAGGAAACCCAGCCTGTTCAAAATGAAGCACCAGCAGAAACACTCATTGATGAAAAAATTGTTTTTACAGAGAAGATTTCAGGAGATGAAGAAAATACTAAGGTCCAACAACAAAGTCCAATTACCATCTTGTCTGAAGATGAAGCATACTTGTTGGAAGGGGATGAGTTGACTGTCAGTTCTAAGACTAGGGTTGGCACACAAAGGGAGTTCTACAGTCAAGAGGATAAGACAGTAATACCAAAGAAAAAGAAGATTAAATTTAAGGAATTTTCCTCTATCATCCATCAAGGCAAAAGTTTAAAAATGGTAGGAGAGCTTGCTCCAGGTTGGAGACCCAAAACTAGACCCAAAAACAAATTGAGGCTAAACATGAAGAAGTTATTAAACCCTAAGTTGAATACAGAAGGGATAACTATGATTCATACTTCTTCCTCGGATGAAAAGCTGGAGTCTAGCAAGGGTGACAGCAAAGGGAAAAAACCATTGAAGATAGAAGAAGAATCTAGCCTCACTGAAACCAAATTGTCTGCTGTGTTTTTGGAAATACGAGGTAAACTGTTGAAGGAACAACAAAAAGATGAAATAGAGGTTTCCTATTCAGAAAACAAGCTGTTGATGGATGAAAATGCTCCTACTGAAACTGATAATCAAGAAAATCCAAGTGTTCATAATACTTCCACAGAGCTGCTGCCTGAGGATGAGGAAATCTTCAGAAAGCTTAACATTCCATGGCTACCTAGTGAGCTACAAAGTACAACAAGAAGCAAGGAATTTGACTCAGAGAAAGAAAACCTACAGAGAACTATCAAGCAGTATAAACATCAAATAGAGTATATGCAAGAAACAAACAATGGTTTGATTACAGCTAATAAAAGACTCAGGGAGGACCTAGAAGAGGTGAATGATCACTACCAAGAACTTATTGCAGTCTCCAAAGAGGCCTTAAAAAGGAAATGAAGTACAGATTTACAATTTGCAGGATTAAAACAGACTATCAGAAATCTACAGCAGCAGAATGAGGAGCTTACTAGAAGAATGACAGAGATGGAAGCTGAGCAGCATAAAGCTAGGAGAAAGGCCCAAGCCTTAGAGGGGATAGCTCTGTTAGCAGAAGCTACTAAAGATCTATGAGCATTGTTAGCAAAATCAGTTACTTGTTATGTTTTGAAGAATACTTTATTTTTTGTAATTATTATTTTGATAATACCCTCTCGGTGAGTAGGCTAAAAAAACAGTTAGGGTTTAGACTCTAACTGAATTTTGAAAAATAATATTTAGGAAACTCACAAAGAGAACAAGAGGTTCGACTTTTGGATGGCTAGAGGAGGTCTCCTGACTTGTTGATAAGCTAAGCACTTGACTCTCATGTGTATTTGATGAATTGATTATGAAATATATGCTCCATTTTACCCTTCAGTCTGTTCTTTTGCTTCATTTCTAGCTTGTTTAGCTACACAATTGATAATTTCATTGCTGGTTTATAGTTTTCATGCTTGTAGTGCTTGTCAGTTGTGGATGAACTTCAATGTTATGTTCTGTTGGATACATGGTTATTATATTATGCATCTCAGTTCTTCTTTACTTGTGATTTAGTTCCTATTTGGGTTATGAATGTATTCCCTCTTGTCACCAAACTTCACAACTAGAAAAACCTTTCAAAAACCCTAAAAACCTAGTTTTGTTTGATTGAATATTTGAGATTGTCTTGGCTTGTTTCTTTGTAATCTGGAAACAATTTCTGGCACAAACATCTAGATTCCTAGATTCCTCACTATGCTAGTTGGCTTCCACTTGCATCTAGAAGTCAACACATGCTAAAACTGGGTCATGGAGCTCTTTGGAATCATACTGTAAACATTTTTAGCAACTTTGCTTTTATTCTAGAACAGTAAAAGTGCAATTCTCCTTTTTTCTGAAAGTTTCCTTGCTTTACAACAGTTTTAAAGCAAAAAGGAAAAGCTAGTCTAGGAGTAAGTGCCTTGTTTTTTGCCTTCATAATCCTCCTTTTTCTCCAACCAAAAGCATGGATCTGATCTCTTTCCATCACTTATCAGCTGACATATCTGATTCAACCAATTCATGAGAATCTTCTTAGATTTGGAAAGTGTTTTATGCACCTATGGGGATTTGACTAGTTATGTAAGCCTGTTTTTTGACCAATTCGAATAGAATCCTTATGCTTTTGAATCTCTGTTGTAATTATATATTTGGACAGCCTATTACTAGATTAGGTTGGATGATGTACACTTATTCAATACAGGATTGTGTTATGCTCAAATTTCAGTCTCCATTTGTGTGAATTTCGCATGTTTGATTAGCAATTTTGTGAGTGTAATTGTTCTATTCCTTGGGTTCAATTTCCACAGGGACAGGTGTATTTGTCTGGATCTTAAGCCTTATGTTTATCATATTTGTTCTAGAATCATTGCAACTTTCTTTGAGTATTGTAAGGATCGAAGAAAGAAATCCCCCAAAGTTCGTGCTATGCCTATGTTGGATAAATTCATATCCATTGGGTATTGTGATAGGGAAAAAAAGGATGGCTTGTGTGATGTAGGTATGATGTTATTGGTTAAGAGGAACCACTATGTTATGTTATGGATAGGGATAGGCTATCGAACAAACACCTAGGGAAAATTACTTGCTCTTTGGGAATTATTATGGTTTTCCCATATAAGAGGGGCATTTTTTCCATTCAAATTGTTTGTGACTCAAAAACCATCATCAATTGGGAAAATGGATTTTCTACACTTCAATATCTTCGTCTAGAGTATTGGATTGATAGAATTAAGAGGATGATCCAGAACTTTGCACATATTTCCTTTTGCTATATCTATAAGGTGTTTAATGTTGAGGCGTATGGCCTCTCTAAAGAAGCAGTTAGGGATATGGATGGTCTCTTGTACTTTGAGGACTCCAGAGATGGGGTAGTTACAAACTCTGGATCTTATTGTGTGTTCTGATCTGTATAGATAGACTTTTTTGTCATTCTAGAGCCATGTCTTTTCTGGTCTTTTTGGTACTTGGAAGGGAATTGTGTTTTCCATATTTCATCTTAGATGATATACTTGTAAGTGGTAACTTTTTACCGTTTTCCAACATATGTTTTGGTGATTAGTTGATAGAGGGATATTATTTGATTGTTTTTTGGATGGGGTGTTTTCGGCCATATAGTCCTCCATGCTCATGATGAAAAGTTTTTAGTAACATTGATTCCTTGAGTAGCAAGTTGCACTTTTTTTTAGTGTGAAAAACAATTTATTACTTAATTTCTTTTTAGCTTCCTTATATACTTAATTATTTATTAATCTAATAAAACATTATACAAAAACAACCACATCTTAACTTCAAACCTAATAAACCTTTGGAACAAAAATTAAAATTAGATGTAAATTTAATAATATAATTGATTCATTTTTATATTACACAAACACTTTTAAATAAAAATTATGCAATGGTCATAATTTTAAAATGGTTATAATTTTGGAATCTTTAAACATTTTTGGTAAAATTTAAATTTGGAAGTATTATGTTTTTTAATCCATAAATAGATTCAACACCTTCAAATACTCTTATAGCAGCTAGATTATGCAATTTCCATAGCTAATATACATAATTCTAAGATTTGTTACAAAATTATAACTAGAAAGGAACAAAACAAGACTAAAAATATACTAGAAAAATAATTGAAAAAGTAGAATATTAAGACTAAAAATACACTCTAAAAATAATTGAAAAAGTATAATATTTAGACATCACCATATTTTAATAGATATAATATTAATGACTTTATTATATAAATAATTATATATAAATTATCATAAACCATTTAATTTGTAGTTGATGAATGTAAAATAAGATATTTTTTATTAAATTTTGAGATACATTTGTATCATATACATTTAAACTTAAAAAATAATTTTATAGTTAATGAATATAAAATAAAATATAGTTTACTAAATTTTGAGATACATTTGTCATCTACATCTGAACTAGAAAAACTAAAAAAATGGATATTTTCTAGCCCATTGCAAATTATAAAATTAAAACGCTTATCGAAAGTAAATCTCATAAATAATAATAACTTGGTAATTTAATGAAAATTAGACAAATTTGTGGATAACTGAAAAGGCATGGAACCTGTGTGCTCAAGGTGTGTGGAGGAAGTGTTTGAGATCGTCCAAGAACTTGGAACACAAATGATAAGGAAAGACATGAAACGCATGAACGCCGTCTTCGTAGAACAGAAGCTCCACCTGTTTGCCCATCTTTTTCAGATGCTCAACGTAGCGCAGATGCCAATCTTTCAGGAGGTCCAGCCCTCCCACCACCACCAACGATGGAGGCAACGATAGCCCCGATATATCGGTGCCCGTCACGTTGACCGCCGGGTGTTGTCTCGTGGCCCCCTCCGGCAGAAACGCCTTCCAAGACCAATCGGCCGCCTCCACCGTAATGAACGGGGCACGGTTGTTCAACCTCAGCTCCGCCGGCGTGCGCTCCTCCCCGCCAAAGTAGGGCTGAATAAGCACGTGCCCCACAATCTTGACTGGACTCAAGTCCCCTTCTCCCGCCACGCGGCATCCGACGTGGTGGACGATGTTCCCGCCCGCACTGTCGCCCATCAGAAAGCAACGGGACAGATCGGCGCTCGGCGGCAGGTAGTCTCGTCCCCGCAGGCGGAGCCACACAAGAGCCGCGAAACAGTCGTCATAAGCAACGGGGTACTTGTGCTCGGGAGCCAAGCGGTAGTTTACCGAGACGATCAGCACTCTTCGTCGCCTGGCCAGCCGACGGCAGAATATGTCGTAGGCCTCGTCGCTCGCCGAGAGAAAGCAGAAGGCTCCGCCATGGAAATAGACGACCACGGGCAACGACCCCTCCTCGTCGTTGCTGCAGGGAACAAAGAGACGGGTCGATACGCCGGTGGCCTCATCGATGACGATATCCTTCGTATAGACTCCCCGCGTGGGCGTCTCGTTGGCTGAAGCCCTTCGGATCACCCACGCTGCGAGTGTTCGATTAAGGGTGCCGTCGCTTCTCATCCCGACGCAGCCCATTGACTTCAAAAACCAGCATAACCAACTGACGCGACGAGGGAGCGAGCTTATCAGGGTGGATTCCATGCGTTCCTGCTCACAATTGGCCGCCATTGTAATTGCAGGAAAACAGAGAAAGAATCAATATCTCAGCGGCAGTAAGAGCCAGATCTGGCTGCCTCAAATTGAAACCTGAGAAGGGTCGCTGTGGCCTTTAGTGGAAGAGATTAATGAAGGATTTAATGTAAACCGGCCACTGCGTTATCAAGGGCAGAGTGTTAAATTGCTGGGCGAAATCAACCACAAACAGGAGAAATTTTCTGACAGCTTTTTGAAATGGCAGTGTAAGCTGGTTGTCACGGACTAACTCACGGAACGGAACTTGGAAGTATATATATATCTACATATATATATATATATATATTATTAATTTATTGACTATCATACTTTAGGGGTGGAATGGGAATGACTAACTTGGGATTGTTCTTAGCTTATTTCAGTAAATAATTTTGTAAACTTTAAATGAGGAATTTTACTTTACTTTGAAAGGCTTTCTTTTTCTGTTGAAGGGTCTAAAAACACAACATTTTTGTAATATTTTTGAGTTGGATTTTATTTTATTTAGTTATTTTTAATTTTTTTTAATCTATTTGAGTGGATTAAACTTTTTGAGGCAATTTTTTATAAAGAAACTCTACCATCAAAAGTTCATCTTGAATTCTTTAAGGCCATGCATCTATTCTTTCCTTTAGGGCAGCTCTCATGCTTCTATTCTTTCTTTTGGGGAAGCTCTGATGGTAAGCATAGAATTCACCTTGTGGATTGGTAATCTATTGTTGCTCCCCATGAATATGGGGGATGGAATATCAAGCACCTTGATTGGTGTGGGACTTCTCTCAGACTCAAAAGTATGTGGCTGTTATTAAAAGGCAAGGGTATATGGAGTTAGATTATAGCACACAAATACCTTAAAGACAGACATGTAGATGTTTGGATCTGATCTTAGAATTTTCCTGTCATTGGCACTTCATATATATGGAACGATTTTATCAAAGCTATGTCATGGATTACTCACAAACTTGGATGGAGAGTGGGGAATGGGATGAGTATCAGGCTGGGAATTGATCCCATTGCAGGACTAAATGCTCCCTATCTCCTCCCTATTGGCCTCAGAGAATACCTTTGTGATTTTGGGATCACACAACTTGCATAGGCACAAAACCTTGAATACAGGACTGGCAATCATGAATATTGGTATACTGCAACAGATTTGAATTTGGGAAGTTTATGGAATGAACTTTGGACTGAATATGTTAAAGGATTAACACATGGAGGCATCAAGATTAAGAATGCAGAGGATTATCTTCTCTGGCTACATAATCCGAAGAATGGTACGGTTACAACGAAGATGGCTTATGACCTCATTGTGTCATCTAACCTACCTCTTGCTCAAAATTCTATCCACTCTAAGTTGTGGCACTTTAACATCCCTTAGAAAATAAAATGCTTTGTTTGGCTTGTTATTGAAAATAAGATCAATACATGGGATAATCTAGTAAAAAAAGTTTGCAATGGACCCAACAGATGCTGCCTTTGCAAATGTAATGTTGAATCAGTCAGACATATCTTTGTTGATTGTGCATTTGCACGCTTGACCATCAACTTCCTCCACAGGTATTATAATTGCTCATTGACATGGACTGACATTTAAGTGCTGGAAAAGATTAAAAATTGGCTCAAAAGAAGTGGCAATCTACTCTATTTCCCTTTCTTTTTCATTTGGAACCCGTGGAAGACCCGGAATTGCTATATTTTTTAGGACAAAAATCCTGAGGTAAACAGACTGGGTCACATTATTATGCAATAGGTTTCCATCTATCATGTGCCACATAATAGAAAACATAAAGTCAGGAACATAGGCAGTGCTCCTGTCTTCTCATACCCTACAGGTTTCTTTGATGGTGCTACTGCTAATTTAACTGGGGGCGCTGGTATTTTATTATTGACCAGTCAGTCACATCCTTTCCATATCAAGATGGGTTGTGGTAAAAGTACCAACACAAGAGCAGAGCTTATGGCCCTTTGGGCACTACTGTATTTCTCTAAATAAATTGGGATCCCAATGATGCATATATTTGGAGACTCATCTGTTATTATAAATTGGGCTAAAGGCATTTCTACTCTCACTACTCTAGACTTGGAGGCTTGGTGTGAGAACATTATAGATCTTACAATACTCTTCACATCTATTGATTACCAACATGTCTACAGAGAATATAATGAGAGGGCAGATATCTTATCCAAGGAAGCGCTCCAATTGGCAACAGGCCTACTATCCTTCACTAAATACTGTGAAGGTATAGTCATTAGGGAAGCTACAATTCAACTATTTTAGATTAGCTTAGGCTCCTTTTGTCCTACTCCGCAAGTTTATTTGAGTATGGAATTTACTTACCAGTATGGTGTATCATATAGATACTGTTGATCTACACCTCTGTGTGATTGTCTTTAGTCACTTCCACGAGCCCTTCCTTGGATAACATTTCTGAGTTCTCTTTATCTTCCCTTGGGACATCTTTGGATAGTCAGCCCACCTTTGGGGCAGAAGATGTGAAGAGTGCTTCTATAGTCTCTGGATTGTCAATATCAGTCTCATTATGGTCATATGGACTCTACTTGTGATTGATATCTTTATCATGCTTATGTAACCTGTTACCTTTGATTCACTTTGAATATCAAGGAACTACTATTTTTCTTCTAGAAAAAAACTCTAACATCACATCCTAGGAACTCCACTAAAATTTCTTAAGGTTGTACTTTTAGCTCTACCCTTACTTTCTTTTTCTAATAGAGAACCGATCCATTACACTACAATTTGACCTTAAAGTAACATTGTAAATCAAGTCAATCCTTAGTGTTGGGTTTCGAGCCTTAGTATGTAGAACCAATTGACTCAAAGTGAAAATGGATTAATTTTATTCAAGATTATAAATGAATATTTTATATCACTCAATCATATAATTAAATGAGGCACCTATCATTTTATTATGTGGTTGTGTTATGGTTGAAAAGTATCTATAACTAAAAGTCATGGGGAGATGTTGTCACTTAATTTAAAGTAACTTTACATACCAAAAAATAAATAAAAAAGTATTTAAAAAAAATCACGGTGACTCATTTTAAATTAAAAAATGCATCTTTTTTCTATAAAATAAAGAATTAAAACTTAAATCTAGATCTATCAAGCAAGAGAGGGATCATATTTTTTGAGTTTAAAATTTGAAAAAAAAATACCTCAAGAAATTGGATCCATCTGTGTTTAATAGATTCCAGATGGATCTATGATGGTTAATTAGGAAAAAGTGGAAAATGGCACATGAATCACTTTTAATTATGTGGTTGTGTTATGCAGGAAAAGATCAATAGACTTCCAAATTAAAAAAATATTAATAGTACTAAAATATTTTTATATTTGATTATAGTTTGTCATGGTCATTCTTAACCATGTTTAGCTAGGGTTAACTATTATTGATCATATTTGAGGATGGTTGACTATGGTTGACCATGGTTCACTATGTTTGACAATAGTTGAACCATGGTTCACAGTGGTAAATTATAAATTAATTGTCTTTACTAGGGATGACCATGTGTGTTTTACCATGGTTAACTATGGTTTATTATGGGCAACCATTGTTATAATATGGGTTCCCGTGGTTTTTTTAATTAACCATGATTGACTTTGGTTAGCCATGGTAGACTATATTTCACCATGCCATTGACTAGGTTTGAGCATGGTTACTAGTAGTTAACTATGGTTTGACCATGGAGGACTAAGGTGTAATATGGTTAACCACGTTAACCATAGCTTGACCATGGGTGACCATGGTTGACCTTGGGTCACTATGCTTGGTTAAGGTTGACCATGCTTGGGCATATTTGACTATGATTTACCTTCTGTAATTATATTTGCCCATGTTTAACGAAGGTTGACTATATGTAACCATGGTTGACTATATTTGACCATGGTTAACTTTAGTGACCATAATTAACTATGTTGAGTATTTCAATTTTCAGTGCTTGCTATCATACACATTAACAATGTGCTTTTACAAAGCAGTAGAAATTTAATCTACTAGCATAATCACACGATTTCCCATCCGAAGACATTTAACCCCCTTACTGTCTCTAGTGAGTACACGAATCCCCAATCTCTTCAGTGTACCGCCTCTGCATAACCAGTTGTGGATTTTAATATTAATAATTTCAAAATACAATATGTTCACCCTTGCAGGAATTCATAACAGTAATTATATCTTGGCATCATCATACTAGGGGTTTCAAACCAAGGTTGTTACAAAATGGTGTTTTCTTTGGAAGGTATAAATGCTTTCTTTGAGAAAAAGGGTGTGACTTATATCTACGTGAAGTCACATACAGGGATTCATTAGTGTAGACTCTTGAGGAGGCTAACAAATATGCTTTGAACCAAGGAAACTAAGGGAGCTGCCAACTAAACTAGAGTTGTGCTAAAAAGCACAGTTAAGTAGAGTTCTGGTATGTTCAAAAATATAATAAATTATCCTAATTGTATGCTATGGATCATACTTGATTTCTTCCTCTAGGGGGAAATTTGGTAAGAGAGGCATGGAAATAAGTACCTTATGCATATGATCAAATGGAATACATGATATCATCTAATGGAATAGAGAAGGGGTATAGCACTAATGGGGATTTCCTTGGGGGTTGATGAGATGGAGGTTGATAATCATATATCAATGACACATTATGGATGATACAAAAGGATTATGATACTTGATGATGTCAATTGTGATAAACCAACCATAGAAAAACACTGTTAGGGAATCTGAGGGTAGGAGCAATATGAGATGATGAGGACAGATATATGAGGCTCAACTTCGGGGATTGTACTATGCAAACTCCCAATCCTAAAGGGGTTTGAAAATAACATGGGTGATAAGAAGAAAAGGGTCACTAAACTAAGGAACCATGTAATGGTGGCTTGCTAGAGCCAAGAAAGGGTGAATTTAACAAACAAGGCTAGACCACTTACCCAAACACGGGGATCATATGGCATAGGATTACCAACAAGATTTATGCATTTATAGGAAGGGGGAATCATCTATCTGTATGAATGGATTAACAATGATACCTTTAAGGGTGTTGCAGCCATTAATTTGTGTAGCTTGGTATGGTCATATCCTACACATGTAAAACAAACCTCACAACATAAATTTGTACATGAAATTTGATATAAAGAATGACCTAATTTGAAAAAAATGATCCCAAATCAAGTATGAGATAATGGAAATAAGAGAATATGGTTTTGAAGGTCTCCAAATTTTGAATCCAATAATGTGAATAGTGCATCAATCAAATGTTGTATGAGGAAACATGAACCCATGTAAGAATTAGGGTATGGGTCATAAACAGCATTACCCAAATCCAATTCATTTGTGATTTTTGGAGCTTGGAGTTATGGAGAGGATAAGAGAGAAGGTGCGCCCTAAATATTGGTTAGATTGTTGCATGAGAATCAACTAGTGAAATTTGACTATGAGGCTTTCAATTTGGTGATCTTATCCTCCTTGTCAATTTATATGGAGTACTCTTTTAGATTAGATAAATTTTCTTGGTAAACACCCTTCTAGCCCCTTGTTTTTCCCTAGAACACTTCTTGGCCCCTAATCTATGTTGGGAGTGCACTTATTTGGTAGAACAACTCTATTGAGCCAGCGTAGATCCTGCTAGGAATATATGCACTTTTCCAGTGCAAAAAGAGGACAATTTAGTATGCTATGAGGGGGAGGAAGGGCACATGAGATAGATACTAAATCCTTCTCTTTTGTGTAGGGATGTTAGGATTCTAGATTCTATGGTGGAAGAGGGATCAAATTGGACTACGATATGTTGTTGCGAATGTTAAATTATTATAAATTCAAAATATATTCTAGATGTATTGATTGTATTCCTCCTCTGGGAGATGAGTTTGATCTTGTTCGTATCATTGAAAGAATCATTGTCAACCTTCGGATGTAACTCGGGTCAATAGTACCCAAGTGTTGATATCATAAATGTTATTTGTGGTGTCTAGTTTGACAAGTCATCCCAGTCACTTAGAGAATTCGGCCATGTTAGGTTAGAGGTAAAGTCAACTGAAGAATATAAATAGGGAGGTGCTCCCCTTCATTTGTACTCACTCACTCAAGTTTTTTGCAAGAGAGAGAAATATTAGTGTGCAAGAAAGAAGAGAGAAGCAGTTGTCTAGGTTTTACACTACTCTAGTTGAGTTCTATACTGAGGAATTTTGTGGGGTTTTCTCCCTTATGGTTTCCCCAAGGAAAATATTTGCGTTCTTTTGTTCTTGTATTTTTGTGCTTGTTGTTCTTTCAGTGATCTACTAGTAACTATTTGTTTTAAGATATCATCTAAGCAAATTAAGAAAATTCAACATGGTATCAGATACACCCTGAAAGTAAGCACTGCACAGTTAGGGTTTTGTTACTGCGAATAAATCCCTCGACAAATCAACTAGAAAAGAGGGTTCTCTCAACTCGCCCCTGAAGAGCGCATATTTCTGTGGAGATAGAACTGAATTCCAAGAATTTTCAATTTTGGACCAGTTACTGCTACCTAGAAAAACTAGGGATTCAATTGTCCTAAGGTTTCATTATCAATCTCAGAAAAGGGAATATATAGTCTACCTCACCCTAAGGAGGTGCATATTCTCCACCATTCAGCACTACATGTCATCCCAACTAAAAAATTAGGGTTTATGCATAAAACCCTAGGTCATCCAAAAGGAGGTTAGTCAGGAGTTGTTTTCTTCAAGTAAGTACTATTCCTCTTTATTCCATTTGAAGTTCTCAGTATTCTAAAGATGACAAAGAACACCAAGCTAGGTGAAATTCTTGAAGGTACTGAAAACTTCAGAGCATGGAAGTATAGGATCATGCTCATCCTATAAGAGAATGATCTAGATAAATTTGTGAAAGAGGAAGTGAAAGAACCAGAAGAAGTTGAAGCTAAATAGAAGCATAAGAAGGATATGATCATAGCCAAAAGGGTCATAGCTGAATCCATCAAGGATAACTTGATTCCTCAAGTATCTCAAGGGAGAATCCAAAATAAATGTTGGATGCTCTATTGTGTCTACTTGAAGGAAGAAACATTAATAGGAAAATGACCCTAAGGAATCAACTCAAAAGTGTAAGAGCTCAAAATTCAAATACCATGCAGTCTTACTTTACAAGAGTAGCTCAAATCAAGGATCAACAAGAATCCATTGATGATATGCTTGAAGAAGCATATATTGTGACGAAAACCTTAAATGGTCTTCCAAGAGATTGGGAAGCCTTTATCCACGGAATCTGTTCAAGAAGGAAACTAACCAAATTCTGAAAGTTATGGGAAGAATGTTCCCAAGAAGAATAAGTGATAGTGGATAGATAAGAAAAGCTAAATGACAATGAAGATCAAGCCTTGACAGCCCACACCAAAGGCAAAAGGAAGAGTCATGACTATCCTCCTAAGACTCAAGGGTTTAAAAGACCTAAGAGAGACTTCTCAAATTTTGAATGCTTCACTTGTCACAAGTTGGGACACATTTCCATCAACTGTATCATGAAAGAAGAAAAAATTAAAAAGATGAGAAGGTTTCAGACCCGTGCTGTTGAAGATAGTGATCAAGAAGTTGAAGAATAAGAAAATAAGGATGAAGACTCTAGTGAAGAATATGTTTTAATATCTTCTCTAACAGGATCATTCTCACCAGGGAATGACACCTGGATAGTTGATAGTGGTTCCTCCAAGCACATGAATGGTTACAAAAATCACTCTCATTCATTTGACAAAAGGAATCTCCACACAAATTAATGCTTGGAGATGATTCCCAATACCCCATTAAAGGAATAGGAGAAGCATCCTATAAATTAGATTCTAGAAAGCCTATAAAATGAAAGATGTCCTATATGTCCCAGGACTAAAGAATAATCTTCTTTCCATTTCAGTCTTAGACAAGAAAGGCTTCAGATTTGCTTTTGTGGATGGAAAATTTCTCATGTGGACAAAAGGTAAGACCATAGATGATGCAGTAGAGATTGGAGTTGAAGAAGGAGGAGTCTAAAAATTGAAGGGACATACAGATTCAGCATTAGCAACCAATACATAATTCCATGTGAGCAATGGCACAGAAGGATTTCTCATGTTCACTACAAAGCTCTACCAATTGTAAGCAAGGTTGTGACCGTTTTACCAGAAATTTAGATAGAACATGAAGGAGTGTGCAAAGGATGTGCACAAGGGAAGAATACTAAGAATCCCTATCCAAAAATTGGTAGTAGAGAAAAATGGATCTTAGATATTATTCACTCAGACATATACGGGACAATGCAAACTACTTCATTGAGCGGGAATTCCTATTATTCTTATTTTATTGATGACTACTCCCGCAAGAATTGGATATACTTCTTGAAAAATAAGGATGAATTGTTTGAAAGGTTCAAGGAATTTAAGGCCCTAATGGAAAATATTTCTGAGAATAAAATACATATTTTGAGGTCATATAATGGAGGAGAGTTCACATCAAATGAATTCAATGATTATTGCAAGGAAGTTGAGATAAAGAGGGAGCTCATCATTCCTTATAATCCACAACAAAATGGTGTGGCAGAAAGAAATAATAGATCTATAATGGAAGCTGTGAAAGATATGATACATGATCAAGATATTCTGCTATACCTATGGGAAGAAGCAGAAAGAACAATAGTATATGTTCAGAATAGAATTTCCCACATTGCCCTTGGAATAAAAATCCAAAAGAAATTTTTTCTAGAGAATATCCAAAGGTAAGTCACCTAAACATTTTTGGTTGTGATGTATACATTCACATTCCCAAGGAGAAGGGGACAAATTTATATCCTTAAGGAAAGAAGGGTTTTTTTGTAGGGTATAGTGAACAATCAAAAGCTTATCGGATCTATATCCTAGGATACTATCAAATTGAAATTAGCATAGATGTCACATTTGACAAAGATATAGCCTTCAGAAAGTCAAAGAAAGATAAGGAAGATGAAGAGGAGCATGAAACTCCCAAAGATGTTGTAAGTCCTAAACCAGTTAGAAATGAAGAAGAAGTCCAGATGCTTGAGGATCATGATATGACAGAACCTCAGTTACCTAAAGAATTACCCAATGAATTGATTTATTGAAAGATAAAACCTACCTGGGCTCATGAAGTAATCAAAGAAGAAAAAATACATGGTGCTCAAGAAGGAACCATCCAAGAAATAAAAAATCCAAATTCATACCCTAGTTATATGGATTTGATGTGTGATCTAGTTGATAAAGAACCAACATGTTTTGAAGAAGAAATAAAAAAAAAGGAGTGGGTTGATGCAATGGTCGAGGAATACCAATCCATTATAGATAATGATGCATGGGAAGTAGTACCAAGACCAAAAGACAAGTCAGTGATATTCTTTAAATGGATATTCAAAACTAAACACTCAGGATATGGAAGTATAGAAAAGTACAAGTCAAGATTTGCAGCTCGAGGATTCTCTCAGAAAGAAGGAATCGATTATGAGGAGATCTTTGTACCAGTATCTAGATACACCTCAATAAGAACTATCATTGCCTTGGACTCCAATATGAAGTGGAAGATACATCAAATGGATATGAAGATGACATTTCTAAATGGATTGATTGAAGAAGAGGTATATATCAAACAACCACAAGGGTTTGAGACTAATAATCAGAAAACTCATGTATGTAGACTAAAGAAGGAATTGCATGGGATAAAGTAAGCACCTAGAGCATGGTATGTAGGATCGATGGATTTCTGATGAGCTTAGGCTTTACTAAAAGTAAAGCAGACTCCAACCTCTACTATAAGATTGATGATGATGGGATTATGATTTTATTACTATACGTAGATGATATGTTCTTGATTGGAGAAGATAATCCTATCATTGAATGTAAGAATAAGCTTGATGTAGAGTTCGAAATGAAAGACCTTGGAATAATGCATTACTTTCTAGCTCTTGAAGTATGGCAATATCCAGACGAGATTTTCCTAATCCAAGGAAAATATTTTGTAGAAATCTTAAAAATATTTGGAATTTTAGATTGCAAATCTATGACTACTCCAATGACAACAAGTTTGAAGCTATTAAATGATGATACTTCGGAAGCAGTTAATGCCACCTTATATAGACACATTATTAGTTCTCTGATGTACTTAACCAATACAAGACTAGATATATGTTTTGCAGTAAACACATTAATTTAGTATATGATGAATCCTACACACATTCACCTTATTTGAGAAAACATGTGATGAGCTATCTAAAGGGAACTTTATACTATGGGCTCATATATGCATCTAGTGGTGAGATCAAATTACATGGATACGCAGATTCATATTGGGGAGGAAGTGCCAAAGATAGAAAAAGCACATCAAGATGTTGGTTTAGTCTAGGATCGGTCATGATCTCTTGGTTCAACAAAAAGCAGACCAGTATTGCACTTAGTACAGCAGAGGTTGAATACATTGCAACATGTTCAACATGTAGCAAAGCAGTATGGATTCGAAATATGTTAGCATGAGTATTTGATGCAGAGATAGATGCTACTGATATCCTCTGTGACAATTAGGGTTGTATTAAGATGATGAAAAATCTTGTGTTTCATAATAATACAAAGCACATTGAAATCAAATATCATTTAATCTGGGATATGGTTAAGAAGGGAGCTGTAATCTGGGATATGGTTCAGAAGGGAGTCGTAAAGCTCAAGTCTATTCCTATAGAGGAACAAGTAGTAGATGTATTGACTAAGCCTCTAGCTTGTGTAAATTTTGAATACTTTCGAGACAAACTTGGTGTAGTCTGAAAGGACCTCTCTCGTAAGGGGGACTGACAGCATATGGATGATGGATGCAGTGGTGAGTAGCTCAGTCTAGAGGAGGGTAGGTCTAGCTAGACTTGTTTAGCCCGAAAGGGTTAGTTAGTTGGATGAGGCTTGTTGATACTAGGGGGATTAGTATGTCTAGCTAAGATTTTTTGGCCCGAAAGGGTTAGTAAGCCAGACAAGGCTTGTTTGGATCGAAAGATTTAGTAAGTTAGAAAAATGCTTGGATGGATCTACTAGAGAACTCATTGTGATGATTTTCTGATATGTTGAAGGGAAAGATGTATCCTCAGTATTGTTATACTGTTGATTGTTGATATGATTGCTTCAATACTATTATACTGATGATTGTTGATGATGTTTGCTAAGATTTTTTTATGATTGTTGAGACGATTGTTGCAGTATTGTTGTACTGATGATTGGTTTAGTATTGTTGTACTGATGATTGATGAGATGTTTGTTTCAGTATTGTTGTGATTGCTGAAATGTCTATTTTCTTAAGTATTAATAATTATTAAGTTGCTTGATTGAGTTAGTACCACTGTTGTTACACTGATGATTATTGATGAATTTGTTTCAGTATTCCTATATTGATGATGATGTTGATTTTCCAGCATCTATATGCTGGTAATGTAGATGATGATCTAGCATTAGATGTTGTTTGAGTTTAGCACTAACACACTAATGAGATTGTTGTTGATGTTTTAGTATCCATATACAAATGTTGCAGATGATGAAGTTATAGATGATGTCTCATACATATACACATAGAATATGATCCAGGATATGATCCAATATTCATACACTAATGATATAGATGATGACTCAGTATTCACATATTGGTGCTTAAGAAGAAGACCCAGAAGATGATTCATTATTCACATACTAATGCTACAAAAGATCATTCAAAAGATGATAGAAGATGTCTGAGTACGTATGAAAGATGATTCAGTATTTATATACTGAAGATTGCAAAAGATGATCAAACTGATATCGATGATGAAGATGAATGATGATGTTCCAAAACTTCCTATGACATATAGAGACTCACCAGTCAGTTATATAGTTTTAGTAGCAGTTGCTACTGTGGTTGAATACCTTCCTAGTTAAGAGGGAGTGTTAAAGTATTATAACTTTGGAAGATATTCCATATGTATTGATTGTATTCCTCCTTCGGGATATGAGTTTGGTCTTGTTAGTATCATTGAAATAATCAATGTAAACCTCCTTATGTAAGTCGGGTCAATAGTACCCAAGTGTCAATATAATAAATGTTATTTGTGGTGTCCAGTTTGACAAGTTGACCCCATCGGTTAGATAATTTGACCCTGTTAGGTTAGAGGTCAAGTCATTAAAGAATATAAATAGGGAGGTGCTCCCCTTCATTTGTACTCACTCACTCAAGTTGTTTTACAAGAGAGAGAAAGATTAGTGCGACATAAAGAAGAGACAAGCAGTTGTCTGGGTTTTACACTGCTCTGGTTGAGTTCTATACTGAGGAAGTTTTGCGTGGTTTTTTCCCTTGTGGTTTCCCTGAGGAAAATATTTGTGTTCTTGTGTTTCTGTGCTTGTTGTTCTTTTAGTGATCTACTAGTAGCTATTCATTTTAAGATATCATCTAAGCAAATTAATAAAATTCAACAGTGAATGGTCAAGTTGCCTGAGGTGCATTAGCGAGACATGGTCTATTGAAGTTTATGGAGAACCTACTGATGAGAGGATGCGAGGGTCTACTCTCAGGTATCATTGACTAGTATTGATACATTGAGAATGGATTTTTCATGGTACACGGGGAAGCAATTTCCCTCACACTGCAGGATATCTACTTTTTGGAAGGTCTTCCTATACATGGAGTGGTAGGTGAGACACAACCAATACTTCCTCATGGGAATAAATCAAAGGAGTTCAAATATATACATGGGATGAACAGGTGCAAGGTAGAGGACGATGCCATCCTTGTATGCAAGTTGAGGTCATTAGAGACTTGAGTGATAGCATCATTAGTGATTTGATCGGTATGTACTCATGATTTTCACAAGATCTGAAGAGGATTGATGTTGTTGGTGGACAGATTTTTAGATGGGATCTATTTTGAGTGGGCCCAAATGTTACTCATTTCTATATGATGATAGTTGACAGCTCATTGATGTCTCCCTAGAAGCAAATTTTGATTCAAGACCATATTGTGCTCCTTTTTTAGAAGATATTTATTTTATGCTTGCAAGTGGAAGTCCAAGATACAGAGATGAGGGAAACTTTTTCGTCGATTTATATGTATAAATACAGTTAGATTTAATTATCAATATGAAGTATGTAAAATTGTGAAATGAAAACACAGTATGCGCATAATTAGATTATTTGCAGTATGATTTACCTAAGATTCTTATGGAAAATGAAGATAAATGAAATCATTGTGCATAAATTAAAACATACCAGACTTCATCATTTGAAAGTAAATTTAATCAACTCTAACAATGACTATGTACTCGAACACCATCATGCTACAAGGACCTTGTTGTCACCAAGTTATCTTTTCACATGTGTAACTAGGCCCCTCTTCTTTCCATGAATCATTGCTTTAATAAAATAAAAACACACTTGCATAAAATAAAATAAAAGGAAAGACTACCATGATCCATTTGGAGTGAGCTCAATTATCTGAAGATCAAGGTAGCAAACTAAAATACAAGATCCTAAATGTTAAAACTAAAGCATGGTATTTGTATAATCAAACCATTCTATTTATAGAGCTAAAGAATGTCAATTTATATAAGGAAATACCAAGACATTTTATTCACTCCATGATAAGCTGAACATTTTATCCAAGATGAAATGGAGAAGGAAATTTAGTTATACACGAGTTTGTTTTGAAACTAACATAATAAATAATAAATGTAGATCCACAATTCTCTCATGTAGTTCAACAAGTTGTTAAAATATAGTAACTAAAAACCAACACATAATAATTCCAATATATTTGCTAACTAATATTTCCTTAATCTTCATGATTCTTTTCCATCCAATATTCTTGAATAATCAACCCAAATATAAATAAAATCTTCCATGGTTGAATGAGAAAAATCAAATTTGACCCACAAGTTGCATATTTCACGTTCTCGTAATTATTGGTTATTTTTTCATAACCACTATCTAGTTCTAATAACCAATTGTCCAATTCATGTAATGTAATACCCCGGTTTTGACCCCGTTTGCATTAAAAGGTACATGATGTATATTTTGTAATTAATTGTGGTGTGGAGCTAAAGACAAAAGCCCCGCCATCGATTTGGTTGTGTATGTTTCAGCAATAGGGATCGTTGTCGATGGTATATCGTGCTATTCGACACATTAGAGTTTTGGCATCATGTAAATATGCACGTCAATTAAATTAAACCTACAACCAGCTATGACGGTGCAACATTAAATGAAAAGGGAATGATTACTAAGGTCAAGGGGGGGGGGGGATTGTCTAGCCCGTGGGAGCCATTGGGAGTTTGCCATGTGTTGACCACCCTTTGTAAATTTATGTTGTCTGTTAGTTGTGAAGAGTTATGGCGGGGAAGTAGTGGGTGACAGGACTGCCAGTCCTTGCCCCCCACACACTCCACCAGCTGGCTCATTCACTCACGCTGAGGGCAGGGGATTCCCATTCTCTCCACTCTTCCATGATGGGGGTCTCCCATTGTTTTGGGCTGGTCCATCCTCACGCGAAGGGTTCTCTTCACGCGCAGGAAGGAGGTCTTCATGGTTACCCTCACGCAGGAAGTTGGGGGGGGCTCTCCACTTTTGGGATGACTGTGGTTTGTTTAAGTTTTTCCCTTCATGCAGAGAGGGGTGGATGTGTGTTGCCCTCATGGCTTGTGGTCTGCATCCTGTTCTCTCTTTCCCAGGATTGAGAATCAGACTTCTCTCCCATTTAGGACTGTGTAATATTGCCGCCATTTCATTGTTGAGCTGGGGCTGTGGTTTTTCCCCTGATTTGGTGGTTTACTGTGGTTTTTCCCTCCTTTGTTTGTGGCTTACTATGGTTTTCCCCATGTTGTGTATTGCTGTGAATGCAATCATCCTTTGGTTGCTGCTGAGTTGTTTTTTCCATGCTAGGGACAAGAAAAACTCTGAGTCATCTTGTTGACTTGAGCTGAGTTCACCTTTTCATTTGGGGTTGTCACCCTGTTGTCTTCATCTTCTTCAATAGAGCTGTGAATTGTTTGTTTTACTGCAGTATGCAGTGGTTGGTCTTCGGACTGTTGAGAGTAGGATTAGAGGTTGGATTGAGAGTAGGATTAGAGGTTGGGTATGCTTGAGAAACTGGTGTTTGGATCCACTCAGACAGAGTGAGACTACTGGATTTCTTCTCCACAACCCTTGAAGAGTATTGGAAAGGGAAGTCAGGGACTGAGGGACTGTGAAGTAGAGAAAGGATTGATTCTTGGTGTCAGGTGTGTGGATGTCTTAGAAGTTGGGTTAACTCTAGTGTAGGTGTCCTTAACTCTCCATTGAGGCCACTGGCTTAGCATTTATCCTTTCCTAGCTCCTTAACGGCCTGATAAACCCTACTATGGGGGCTTAGCTGATTTGTGTACCTTGTCTATGTGTAAGCCTACTATGACCGTTATTACTTGAGGAATCATGCCCAGCTCAGGGGTGGTAGCATTGTTGAGGGATTGATGAGCATGCTGGCCTATGGTTGGGTGGAACGTTGCAGTGACATAGCTGGTTGCGGGGCAAATTCATTTTAAGATGGGTATTCTTGACTATTCCATCTCTACATTTATATTTACTGATTAATGAATATGATGAACATGTGGTATGCTTGAATGAATTTATGTTTGCTTCCACAATGTATATGAAGGATTATGCATCTTAGTATGCTTTATTTTTTAAGCTTTATATTCCAGCATTATATGCCTGTTCATGTTCATGGGGCTAGTTTCCCAGAGGTTTTTGATGGTTTGGTAGCATCCTCTTCGCCAGTCAGAGGGTTGGGGACGTTACAGTATGGTATCAGAGCTCTGGTTGCAGCATGGGCCTGAATGGGCCATGAAAATGTAGTGACAGAGCCTACAGGTTGCATCATGGGCCTCATAGAGCCATGAAAGATCAGCTAGCAGGGGCAAGTTGCCCTCTGCCCAGCAAAAATCAGAAAAGTTCGAGAAAATTTTGTTGAAAAATTCTCCAAGTGCCAAACTTGTCAGATCATTGGAGGACTGAGTGGGAACATCCTCTGATACAGTGAAATGCTTAGTCGGAAGACCACCTAATGAGGGACAGGTGGAAGGAATTCCATGAAATTTTCTAAGTGTAATATCATTGGCACATCGGAATACTAAGTGAGAAGCTCTTCTAATGCAGCGGACAAATTAGTCTACAGAACCCCTGATAAAGACCTCAATGTCGGCAAAAGTTAGAGGATGATGACACCACAATGTCAATAGAAATTAGACGAAGGAAACACCGATACGACGGCAGGAAAAAGGTGAGAACGCTGGGGGGGAAGGAGGAATTTTCACTCAAATTATCCTAAGTATTAAAGTCGTCGACGAAATTTAGTTCTTTGGGGAGCCAATGCGACAGCATGAAGAAGAAAATTTTCAAAAATATTGTGTAAGTAATGAGCCCATTAGCGATCGGCGAAAGTTAGTTGATGAGACCGTCAATCGAAAAAATTTAAAGGTTGTGTGTCCACCATTGTGGCAATCTAAGACACTACCCACCTGATGGTTAGTTGCTCCGATCACCGATGCGGAGAATAAGGAAGCAATTTTCCGAAATTGTGCTTAAGAGTTGAGACCATTGGCGATCGGCAAGAATCAGCTAATTAGATTGTCGATGATTAGTTGTTTTGGTTGCCGATGAACTTTGGAGAAATTAGTTGTTCGCACGTCCATCGTTGCAGCTGCCATGTGGACTAGCGTTCCGATGGTTAGAGCTTTCAAATTTCGATCGCTGACACATTGGAGGCAAGTTACTGTTTGGTCACCACAACAATGGGAATGTTAGTGATTGGGATCACCGATGCCGTAGAGGAAAATTGCTCTGGCAGTCGATGCAGTAGGAAAAGTTGTTGTTTGAGCTATCAACACATCAGAGAAAATTAGAAGTTCTAGCCGCCCGATACACCGGAAGGTTAGTGAGAAAAGGACCCGACGAACAGTCCATGGCATCGTCGATGCCATCCGGAAGGCTTACTTCGGAGAGATATAGTCGAGGAAACCACCGATACAGTGGAAACTTATAGTTGATAGGGCCTCCAATGGGCGTCAGAGAAATGTAGCCATCTTGGCCACCGAAGGGTCATGAGACTAGTCCACTAAGGATCCGAAACGTTGGAAATTTAGTTGGGAAGGGGCCCGATAGGGAGAAAGAAAATTGGGTTTTCCAGTGGAATTTTTAGCAAGTGTTCCAGTAGGATTTACAGTGAATTTTATCATTGGATTTTTTAGCAGTTTCAGTACTGAAAAGGAAGAAAACCCTAGGTGACTGAAGTTAGCATTCCCGACCAAAATATAGTTGTATTTTTTGCCATCATTCTAGAAGTGGTGTGGTTTTCACACCCGAGGTCAGAATGAAGCATGTGGATAGGCGTTGGAAATCTATCCAGTAGGGAACAAGGGAGAGTCACCAGAATCTGAGTGTGGAGCAGCAAAGTGCTAGTGATTTCTTGAAAGAGAAATGTGCTACTGTCAATATGGACAAATCCAGGAATTGCATGCCTAGAGGTAGCAAGACCATGCAGTCAATCCAGTTGTTGTGTGGAAGAGGAGTTCCATGCATGGATGAGGGACTTGAAAAGGGAAATTTCCTTAAACCCTGTCTTGCTAATTATGATTACAAGTTTTATACATGAAATATATGAGGATATGCCTTGCATGCATAAGATATTACATGTTGGTAAGAATAGTGAGAATTATACATTTATACTGAGCCACTAATGATAATTATTGCAATGGTGTTGGAATTAGTGGAAAAACCAACAACAAATGGACATGGCTGAATGTGTTGTTGATGCTGACGAATGTGACTAGTAACCCTATGGAGAAAGGGATAAGGCAACAAGTCCAGAATCAAAAGTTGGTGAGCAAATTTTGCATTCTCCTGCAAAGGACCAACCAAACTGGTAATGTCAAGGGTGTAAGTAGGACCCATGAAGGTAAGAGTTTAATTATGAAAATTGCATGGAGTAGTAAAGGTAAGAGGTCTCATATCTTGTGGGGATTTGAATTTTATACTGCATTCATATAGAAATGTGTCATGCTTGTATTATGTTGTGATGAGCTTAGTAGCCCAAGGAAAGTAAGCACTGATTATCTTGATTGAAGAAGTCATGGTTAGGCCATGCATGGTATGATTAAATGCATAATATTCCTGAATCAATGCAAGGTAGCATCTAGTGGATATGCATTAAAGGATTTTATAAATCTTGTAGTTATGCGTTGAATGGATGCATATGAAGGGTGTGAGTAATTGATTACATAAGTATGGGTGCAAATGTTGTGATGCATTGCATGAATGCATAGAGATAGTGTTCTAGAACCATTTCAAGAGCTATTATGAATGTAGGATAGTAAGTGCATGAAGAGGGTAGTCATGATCGATTGACTACCGAAAATGCTCTATGGAAGGGCAAGGTGGTACAATGATACGCTTGTGAAGTAAGAAGTATCTAAACCATTCATTTAAATTGCATAAATTATGTGACTATACCTTGCAATTTCAGTATGATAATGATTGCGTGAAGTAAATGAGTTTGGTAATATTGATGTGCTAACAACTGGAAGTATTCAAATTCTATAATTCTGAAAATGTTTCAGTGATTGTTGCAGCAATGAAAAAGTTATATGCATCTAGACTTGCTAAGTGTTTGGCTGATCGAAGTGAATTCAGGGTTCAGGTAGATTTTTTGGGGCATGGCAATATGGGTAAGATCATGACAAAGGCTGAAATATACCTTGTGAAAGAGCCAAGCCTCATGAGAAGAGTCTCATGGCTGTAAAAATAGCTATATGCAAAATGAGTTGTCAATTTGGGCTTTTAAATTTCAGAATTGAGAAATTGCCGACAACTACTAATCACTATTGGCTTGCATAAGATTGTGTCAGGAGGACGCATTGGGTGCACACTGTAGGAAGATCATGTGTGATGGCTTGCAGGAGCCAAAATTCATGGGAAGGTTTTTCTCTTATCTTGGAAATGGGTTTCAGGTGAAACTCCATAGGACATTTTGGGAATGTCTCATCTACACTGCATGTTTGGTAAGAAACATGAGTGAGATGGTATAGGTTATGTCGGTAATACATGTGTGGATACGAAATGTAAAGAGGAATTGGGATGGAAAACTGAGGAACTGTCAACTCAGAGAAGGGATCCCCCATTCCTCCTTAGCGAAGGAATACTGCCTCAGCAAATGGATAAGTGTTCTCTGACCCTAGCTAAGAATATGCATGTCAAATTGTTAAATTCAATATGCAGAGCATGTTTCGATTTTATTTCCATTATGGAAGATTGCTTGAGTATGAATAGGGCCTACATGGTTCACATCGGAAAGGGGTGCACACTTTCCTGATGTCAGATCATGGAAGGGTTTTTCAATATTGATTACACCATAGGGAGTGGACGCACTCCTGGTGTCTCAATACTTGATGGTGACTGATGTGAAATGTGGTTACAGTTTTAGAGCAATAACGCTAACGAATATGCTTATATTGCTTGTGTTTTCAGGCTAAACAGATGTAGTCTGTTGTTGTACACTAAATGGACAATGGCTTGAGCTCATCCTACCTTCTACTAAAGAACACAGAGAAGGAGACATTCCTGAGGGACTGTCAACTCAGAGAAGGGAGTGGTCTCCTGTGTGATGTGGGGTAGTGAGACATTCCTGAGTGACTGTCAACTCAGAGAAGGGAGTGTTCTCTTGTGTGATATGGGATAGTGGAGTTATAACTCACTACTGGAAATGAAACCTGGAAATGGTCGTTTATTGTTGATATAAGTGCATGTGTTATTGTGGATGGCCTGATAAATCCTACTGTGTTGGCTTGGCTGATGATTGGTTGTTGATATAAGTGTATTGTTAAGATAAGTACAGGTGATTTGTTGACGGTCTGATAAACCCAACTGAAGGTTGGCTTGACTGTGCCTGATATATATATATAAAAGGATGTTGTGAAGCAGCCTGTGTGCTGACCTAACATCCAAGTCCATAGGTGATCCCAAGGCTTGCAAAGCGAAGCAGGATCCAGTGGACCAACGAGCAAACGCACAATACAGATAAGTATTGGATTATTTTGCAATTCTTGCTTATGAATATGCATGTGTATATGATGTTTAAAGCTCTGGTTTAAGAGATAAAAACTGATGAGAATAAACTAAACATATGAATTTACTCAATGTTTGAATATAGATATCGCTGAAAGCGAGGACTATGAGAGCATCCTAATGGTGCATGTGGACATGTGACTGTCCTAAAGAGCTTGAGAATGAGCAGTAATGAAAAAGGTGCTAGTGAGACTGTGAAGTTCCTAGCAGCTGAGACAATCATGTGGGGAGGCTCCATGGTTGAGAGGTCTGAAATAGACTAGAGAAACTAAGTGTCATGACCAAGAGGGATTGGTCCAACATTCACAGTGAAGTGAAAGTGGCTAAAACCATGAAAAGCCACAGTGGTGGTGTGGGTTCCAGGATGGAACAAAACAAAGCGAGGAAAAAAAAAAACTCTTGCTGCTCTCTCTTGCCTTTTAATTATATATATATATATATATACTTATGCAATGTGAAAAAAAAGGATTTGGTCAATGCATGTGTGATTGAAAATAGAATGTGTTTATTTGCTTAAAGTAAATTATGAATGCTGGAATGGTTAATTCCCTACCCAAGAATGGACATGAATGAGCTCATGTGCCTGTTGGGAAGGCATGAAAAATATGAAAGTCTCCTTGATGAGACTTGGACGGTCATGCCAATTGGGCAATTAATTTCCTTATATTAATGCCTATATTATGCTTGGTCTGACAAAATTTCAATGATGCATTTCATAGGTGAGAAAGGTGAAATCCAATGGTGCACATTGATCATGGCAGTAGAAGAAAAGTTGTTGGACTTGGCTGGAAGTCTCCTGCAAACGATTGCCAGGACCCAAGATAATCTTGGAGAGATGCTCAAGATACAGAAAAAGGCAGAATGAGATGAACCACCAGATTTTCCAAGACTCTATTGGTTTAAAAAAGGAGGTAAAAAGCCTTCTGGGAGCAATCCATAAAGGCAAGGGAAAGGAAACCGGATCAACGATGGGACATTCACCCAAGAAATCCATCAAGAAATGGTCCATGCATGAAGACTCAAGGAAATTGAGCTGGTAAAGATGAAGCAACCTGCCGAATGTTGGGAATGCGGAGGACATCGTTTATGCCAGGACTACCCAATGAGGGAACATAAAGAGGGAAGCAACCATAAAGTTCCTCAACTTGGGAAAGTCGAGGGGCTTGGTCTTGAAATTTCAAAGTAAATAATTGAACGTGGGACAGATCTACAAAAATTTGAAATTTTGAATGTGCAAATGATATATGCATTCCTATGTATTGGAACAACGAGGACGGTGTTATTCCAAGGGGGAGGGGATTGTAATACCCCAGTTTTGACCCCATTTGCATTAAAAGGTACATGATGTATATTTTGTAATTAATCGTGGTGTGGAGCTAAAGGCAAAAGCCCCACCATCGATTTGGTTGTGTATGTTTCGGCAATAGGGATCGTTGCCGATGGTACATCGTGCTATCCGACACATTAGAGTTTTGGCATCATGTAAATATGCACATCAATTAAATTAAACCTACAGCCATCTACGACGGTGCAATGTTAAATGAAAAGGGCATGATTCCTAAGGTTAAGGGGGGGATTGTCTAGCCCATGGGAGCCATTTGGAGTTTGCCATGTGTCGACCACCCTTTGTAAATTTTTGTTGTTTGTTAGTTAGGAAGAGTTATGGCAGGGAAGTAGTGGGTGACAGGACTTCCATTCCTTGCCCCACGCACACTCCACTAGCTGGCTCATTCACTCATGCTGAGGGTAGGGGAATAGACACAATTCCCATTCTCTCCACTCTTCCATGACGGGGGTCTCCCATTGTTTTGGGATGGTCCATCCTCATGCGGAGGGTTCTCTTCACACGCAGGAAGGAGATCTTCATTGTTACCCTCACGCAGGCAGTCTAGGGGGGAGGGGGCTCTCCACTTTTGGGATGACTGTGATCTGTTTAAGTTTTTCCCTTCATGCAGAGAGGGGTGGATGTGTGTTACCCTCACGGCTTGTGGTTTGTGTCCTATTCTCTCTTGCCCAGGATTTAGAATCATACTTCTCTCGTGTTTAGGACTATGTAATGTTGCTGCCATTTCATTGTTGAGTTGGGACTGTGGTTTTTCCCCTGATTTGGTGGTTTACTGTGTTTTTTCCCTCCTTTGTTCATGGCTCACTGTGGTTTTCCCCACGTTGTGTGTTGCTATGAATGTAATCATCCTGTGGTTGCTGCTGAGTTGTTTTGGCCACACTAGGGCCAAGAACAACTCTGAGTCGTCTTGTTGAATTGAGCTGAGTTCACCTTTTCGTTTGGGGTTGTCACCCTATTGTCTTCATCTTCTTCAATAGAGCTGTGAATTGTTTGTTTTATTGCGGTATGCAGTGGTTGGTCTTCGGACTATTGAGAGTAGGATTAGAGGTTGGGTATGCTCTAGAAACTGGTGATTGGAGCCACTTAGACAAAGTGAGAATGTTGCCTTTCTTCTCCACAACCCTTGAAGAGTATTGGACAGGGAAGTCAGTGCCTAAGGGACTGTGAAGCAGAGAAAGGACTGATTCCTGGTGTCAGGTGTGTGGATGTCTTAGAAGTTGGGTTAACTCTGGTGTAGGCATCCTTAACTCTCCATTGAGGCCACCAACTTAGCATTTAGCCTTTCCTAGCTCCTTGACGGCCTGATAAACCCTACTATGGGGGCTTGGCTAATTTGTGTACCTTTTCTATGTGTAATCCTGCTATGACCCTTATTCCTTGAGGAATCATGCCCAACCCGGGGGTGGAAGCGTTGTTGAGGGATTGATGAGCATGCTGGCCTATGGTTGGGTGGAACATTGCAGTGATGTAGCTGGTTGCAGGGTGAATTCCTTTTAAGATGAGTATTCTTGACTATTCCGTCTCTACATTTATATTTAATGATTAATGAATATGATGAACATGTGGTATGCTTGAATGAATGTATGTTTGCTTCCGCTATGTATATGAAGGATTATGCATCTTAGTATGCTTTATGTTTTAAGCTTTATATTTCAGCATTATATGCTTGTTCATGTTCATGGGGCTAGTTGCCTGGAGGTTTTTGATGGTTTGGTAGCATCCTCTTCACCGGTCAAAGGGTCGGGGACGTTACATGTAATCACTAGTAAAGTAACTCAATTCTCAAATATAAGTGAGGATATTTTATTTTTATAACATTTAATCATAAATACACTTAAAATACTAAAAATTAAAGGGAAAATAATACGAAAAAGGATTAAAAGTCAAGGGAAAATAATATGAAAATATGGTAAAGAGATTTAAAAATATGGCGATTCTTAGGCTTAGCATCACCTCGAACTTAACATGTTGTCCTCATGCAACCTTGCATTTGAGTCTTTGAACTGTGTGTTCATGTCTTCTTCCTATAAAAATTGGTAGTAAAGGAATTGAGTTGCAAATTAGCTTCATGTGCGACAACCACATGTTTGTAATTGTTGGTTCTTGTGTGACAACACCTACCTCTTTGAAATTATTCTTCTGGCTGCTTCTTGTATAACAACCACAATTTTTGTAAGTGTCGGTTCTTTTGTTGCATCACTTACCTTCTTGTTCTCTTTTCTTTTGTAACAAATAATCACACACATCCAATCCATGTGTGAAAAACAACAAAAAGATAATCACTTGAAAATTAGACTATGTGTATGCATTTATACTAACAACCCAACAATGTGGATTTCAATGAAATTTTAATGGGATGGATCCTTTTTCTTTAAAGATGTTGTGTCACCCTGTTGAAAACTCTAAATCACGTATTTGCCTTTATTTTCTTAAGTTCTACAAAATCAACCTTTCATCAATTTGTGGAAATCATGTGGCAGCTAGAACACCTAATCAATCATTATCAAAATATCTCCACAAGATGCTGAATTTTATTGGTGTTTTTGGTTGACCAAGAGTATTAATATCCAAGGAAATACACTGCCATAAACACACCTTACAATATTCCACCAACATCTCTGTTGCGATGAATTCCTTCTATGCATAAAAACTTGTGCTCATATTGTATTCTTTTAATGGCCTCTTATTGAGTTCCTATTTAAAACAATTTCCTTGTTACCTCACTTTTTAGGATTGTTTAATGTTGCCTTTGAATAAGTGATCTCTAAAATCTTTGGAGTTTGATAACTACCATTTATTCCTAAGATATTGCTAAGTATGTTTTGCATTCAAGAATTTGGGTGGAAAGCAAGGAAAATTTTAAGGATCCATTTTTTTTTCTATTGTGAATCTTACTAATTATCAAATTTCCAACCTTAAAATGTTTGGCAATATTTTTAAAAAGATATTCAAATTAAGGATTTTATATAGTTTTTGAACATTTTTGGCAATTTTTAGAGTAAAAAAATTAATCCTATTGTATTTTTCCGAATTATAGTAATAAAAAGGAAAATGGCGAATGATTTTTTGGAAAAAAACCTCAAAAATTAGCCCAAGGCTAAATTTTTCCTTGGAAGAAATAAATGTTGACACAATGATTACATTTTATTCATTATTTCCATAGGTTAAGCATACTAAGCAAGTGAGAAAGAATTGCCATGCTGCTTTGAATCTAAACTCATTATGACAACTGAGATCAAAACTTCTAGCAAAAAGGAATTCAATAACATAAATTCAACTCTCATAGGAAATAAAAGATTACGGTGTTATTATGGTTGTGTTTGATGGTGTTGAATGTTGTTGAACTTTGATCCTTTATCTTAATTGTGGAATTACTATATCATAATCATAAGCATAATAATTCACCCATGAGACACAAAATTTACCCTTGGGAAACCCTCTACAACATGAGGGAGAAAACCCCTACAAATCTTCTGTAGTATAATGATAGATAACAAGGAATGTCTTTATAATCGACATATTGCATCAAGCACTCCTTATGTATTATAAGAGAGAAATACCAAGCATCCCAGGTGAAATCACTGAGCAAGAGATAAGAGAGAATGATAGATAGAGTCCAACTATATTTCTAGCACACAATCAATTCACTAATGATGGTCTCATGCAAAGACTAGAAAATTCCTACAAGGAGAATTATCTCTGCACCTTAATCTCATCAATCCTGCATAAAAAATGTACAATACTTTTAATTATTGGCATATATATTTTCTCTTCTAAATTCAGGATGAACTCTCCTTCTAACTGGATGCTAGAACACTTAGTTAGGATGCTAACTCAAGTGTTGTCATGCAAGTGTCGTAACTCAAGTGTCGTCTTTTAGTTTAACTCAAGTGTCGTAACTTAAGTTTCGTCTTTTAGTTTAACTAAAGTTTCACCATGAAAAATACTATAGTCAACTCAATATTATTTATTAACACTTAGTTAACTATTTTAGTTGAAGTCATTATTGATTACATCACTCAAATGATGAATTCAAGTTCTCGTTAATTAGTTAAAGTATTCCTTGTTAACATCACTAAAGTTTAAAAAATTGAGTTCTCCTTAATTAACTGAAGTCTTTATCATGCAACTTGAGTTCTCTCTAATATTAATACATGTTATCCTTATCTCTTTACTTATCTACATGGTCCACATGTTCCAACTTTAATTTATATTTCATATCAATTATACTAAGGAGAATTTTTCAATGATGCGACCATATTGTTTTACTATTGTTCCAAGTGGTCATATGCTAAAGTAATTCACTATAGAGGTGGCCAGTATCTACAGGATACTTAATAGCTCATACATCTCAAGGACCATGGTTAGTAATACATCACACATCATTCATGCTTCAATATAAAAAGAATCACCTCAACACATGAGAATCTGACTTAACACACATGTCTTTAGTATTAGCCAACAAGACTGTGCAACATCGTCACTTTGACATACAAAGCACTTATTGCAACACATGAGGATTAACCTTTACACACAAGGCTTATCCATTCTTGAGTCCAAATCAAGAATCTACTCCAAGTGACCTGAGTCCAACTCAGGCTCCCTAAGGCACTACCTCAACACATGAGGCCCAATTGCTGGTGCACAAGAATTGCTTGGAGAATAACTCATGATGTTGTAACTTTAACACTCCCTCTCAATGAGGGAGGCATTCTCTGGCATGCCAATATTTTCTTAGAAGTACCTATATTTCATCAAGGACATAGGCTTAGTCAACATTTCTACAATCTATTCATCAGTAGCAATGTCCGAAGTCTGACGACACCTCTCTAGACCATGTCTCTAATGTAGTGGCATTTCATCTCATTGTGTTTCGACTTGTCATGAGACACACATTTTTCTTATAGCTTAATGAAACTTTGATTGTTTGAGAAACCACGAGGCATAAATGTTAAACCCTAAATTTTGGGCAGAGATCCCCCTATAGTGTGGAAATCCCCCCCCTATATGGTGGTGTATTACATATTATTGATGTAGGATTGGGTATATTATTTGTTATTGTACACCTTTGTCTCCTATATATAGGAATGAGATATTTTCATTTGAGCAAACAAGGTATATTATCTTGTCTTGGGTACACAAGTACATTGTGTAAGAAGGTTCATCACTTGAAGAGGATTGTTATTTACCTATGTTCTTAATTATTAAGATGTGGATTACTCTCTTATTGTTTATGTCTTCTCTTTTTATGATTTTTTTCTGGGACTTGGTTACATAACATTTGGTATTAGATCTCTTTCCTCGGCACTAGGTTCTGCAAAACGAGTCATCTTGGAAGTTTTGCTACAATTTTTTTTTATATAAAAGGATTCAAGGATACAAGTTAAAAACCCATTTCCAAAACAGGCCCAAGTATCTTTAGGCCAAAATTCAGATCGATATCCTTTACAGTTTCAAAGATAAGTTAGGAGGAATTTAGGGTTTTTATTAGTCCAAAACCTAGTCCAAAACATGTGTTCTAGGGGAAAAGGTCATATCTGAGGCATCTGAGATAAAAATTGAGTGAGACCAGTTGCATATGAAAGACGATAGACCAAGGTATCTTTGGTATAATTTTTTAGCTACATAAACAAAATATTGGACATGTGGAATACTGTACAAGTTTTCTCTTCTGGAGAGGCAAAAAATAAGTATATTTGTGAAATTTGAAATAATGTTTATTTGGCACATCTAAATTAGGTAATAATTGTGGAATCGGAAAGAGGACACATAAGGGTACCACAGACTGAATTTTTAGACCTAGAGGAGTCAAAATTAAATTATCTTAGTTACAAGTTGGCCCTAAAACAATCTTCCAATTAGGGTTTTAAATAGGTGTTATAGGGAAAAAGTTCATATCTGAGGCATCCAAGATGAAAATTGAGTGAGACCTATTGCATCCAAACGAAGACGGACCAGGGTATATTTGGTAAGAGTTTTAGCTGCAGAAACAAAATATTTGACACATGGCATACAAAACAATTTTTCTCTTTTGGATAGGAAAGAAATAAGTAGTGTTGGGAGAATTGAAATATAATTTTTACTAGAGCATCCAAATTAGGTTAGACCTGCGGCATCATAAAGAGGACACATCAGCCACCACAATCCAAAGTTGTAGACCTAAAGGAGATGAAATTTTAAATTTATCTCAGCCCAAGTCAACCATAATAAAATATTCCAATCAAGGTTTCAAGAAGGAAAATCTATAGTTCAAGTAGTGGTAGATCACATAGAGCATCGACAAGCAGTCTCCAAATACTAAAGATGTCCAAAAACAGGATGAAACAACACATAGATCAACATCATAGTCAAATGATTTTTGAAGAAGGAAAACTCATATGGAAATTTGAACAAATCATTGAAACAAGGACCAAACAATTACGAAATAAAGTTATTATTGAGTACCTCATCAGGTGGAAGAACCTACCAAATTTAGATTCGACATGGGAAGATGATGCATTCATATAGATCCATCCATAACTAACCAAGCATTGAGGACAAAACTTGTTTGAAGGGGAGGGGCATGTTAATCCCTAAATGTTGGGCACAAATCCCCCTATGGTGTGGCACTTTCCCCCCTATACTGTGGTGTATTACATAGTATTAATGTAGGCTTGGGTCTATTAGTGTGTATGTTAGTTGTTATTGTACACCTTTGTCTCCTATATATAGGAAGGATATATTTTCATTTGAGCAAGCATGGTATATTTTATTGTCTTGGGTACACAAGTACATTGTGGAAGGAAGTTCCTCCCTCGAAAAGGATTGTTATTTATATATGTTCTTCATTATTAAGGCATGTATTACTCTCTTTTGGTCTATTTCTTCTATTTGTATGTTATTTCTGGGATTTGTACGCATAAAAACAAATCTTGATTTATATTTTTCAATACTACCATTAGTTGCATGTTTTATTTTATAAATCCACCTGGAAGTTACTATAGACCTCCCTTCAGGTTTAGGAACCACTTCCCAAACATCATTATTTATAATAGACTTGTATTCTTCTACCATGGTATCTTTCCATACTTGCTTCTTAGAAACTTCCTCATAGGTGGAATGTTTTGAATCACTGATGTGACTCATCTATGAAACATATCTTGCATATCTTTCAGGTCTCCTTCACACTCTAAATGTTCCCAATGGTTCTCCATGCTTTTTAGAATCTTGTAGAATGTATATGTACCATGCAGATCTCCTCTTAGCATGAGGTTCGTCAAGATATATTTCAATCAGTTCTATTGGTTCTTCAAGGTCAAGTGAATCTAAGGAATCTTCTATATTAACCCTCTCAACATCTAAATGAGGAGAACCAGAAACTGGATCCTCCATCATGGTAGTCTCATGCTCCTCCATATGTGAATCGCACTAAAGTTATTTAGAGCACTTAAAGGTGTCATCTTCATCAAAGGTCACATCTCTGCTAAATTCAACGTTTCTTACGTTGGTAAATAGATTCTATAAGCTTTGGAGGATTCTTCATAACCAACAAAAGTCCCTTTATTTATGGATGGCTCCATATTTTTCGAGTCTTCTCTTTTGTCACATGAATGTAGACAAGACAACAAAAAAACTTCAAGTGTCCAATATCTAGTTTTTCACCAATTAAAACTTCTTCTGGAGTCTTTTCTCCTAGAATAACATGAGGGCTTATGTTCTGGATATAAATAGCAGTGTTGGAGGCTTCTTCCTACAAGGAGGTAGGAAGATATTGATCACACATCATATCTTTTGAAACCTCAAATATTGTCTCATTCTTTCTTTTAGCATCCCCTTTCTGTTGGGGTTTCTAAGGTACAGTTAGTTTTCTTCTTATCCCTACATCACACCTTAAATCATTAAAATAAAGAGTCTCAAGTTCACCTCCTTTATCATATCTCAAAGCGTGAATGTGCTTTTTGGTCATATTCACAACCAGTGCTTTGAACTCTTGAAACATGTTGAAAGTTTCACTCTTTTCCTTCATAAAATAAATACATGACTTGTCAGAGAAGTCACCTATGAAAATCACATAATACAAATAGCCACTCAAGGATGGTGTAGACATAGGACCACATACATATGAACAAATAAATTCTAGGATCCCTTTGGATCTATTGTACTTCTTGTAAAATATTCTTGACATTCTTACAAAGAGCACAACCTCTACAAACATTATCATGCTCAAATTGAAATATAGTCATACCTTTTACCATCATCTTCAATCTAGGTAGTGATTTGAAATGGAGATGACCAAGCCTCCTATGCCACAGTTCATAAGGACTGAACTTGCCATGGATCATGTCTTTAATGAACTTTCCAAGCACTGTGTAGAGACCTCCATCTCTAACTCCAATCACAGCTGCAGAATTCAAGTTTGTATTCTTAAGCCATATGAGTGCTTTATTGTCCACAAAGATTACTATGAAACCTCTATCTTCTATAACCAAAATAGACAAGAGGTTCTTCTTCAAACCAAGAACGCATAGAATATAATCAAGATGAAGTACATCACTTGAACTCAACTGAAAGGAGGTGGATCCAACTCCTTGGATTGAGTAGGTGGTATTATCTCCAAGCTCCACCTGACATGTGAACTTATTTTCCTTCATATATGTGATAACGCTCCTATATCCCATTGTGTGTTTGGTTGCACCACTATCCACCAACCATGTCTTAGTGAAAGTGGTTATAGATCTAGAAACAGATGAGACAAGATCTTACTCCTTCCTTGTCTCCTTATAATCAAATGAATGGTTTACTATAGGCTCATCTTCTATAGTAGTAGAAGCATTAAATATACCCTTCAACTTTCCTCTTTTATTTTCCCACAAGTATCTTGCAAAGTGGCCCTTCTTATTGCAGTTGAAGCATTTGATTTTGGACTTATCAAAGTTCTTTTGAATTATTTTTCCTTTTGATGAGGAAACTTCTTCTAAGAAAATTATTTCTTTCCTCTCTTCACCATTGTCATAAGAGGAAGGTTCTCTTATTTGGAGGAAGCATTCTTGCTTTGGATTCACCCTTGTTCTTGCAGGAAATAATGCCACAGTATATCAAAGTTTGGTTTCACTTCTCAACCATTAAAAATGGACAAGAATATCTCCCATGAATATGGGAGACCATTGACAACAGTCAGAATGATATCATCATCATAGAAAATTACGCCAATGCTCATGAGTTGATCTCTTACTTGAGATATCTTTGTGAAGAAGGAAGCCATAGATTCATCTTTCTCCATATTTAGATTACAAATCTTGTTCTTCAAGGACCTCTTTTGACTAAGATCCTTCATGTCATAAATATTGGTCAAAGTGTCTAAGCACTCCTTCTCATTATTCAATGGAGTAATCATCGACATCAAATTGTATTTCACCAAATCATAAATAATTATCTTAGCTTTGGATTGATTGTTCTTGAAATAAGTGCACCCAGAAGTAGCAGTAGGATATTCAACAACATTGGATACATATCCATCTATATCATGCTCTTCCAAGATGTTCAGAATCCTAGACTTCCAA
This sequence comes from Pseudotsuga menziesii, assembly GCA_001517045.1. Classification (NCBI taxonomy): domain Eukaryota; kingdom Viridiplantae; phylum Streptophyta; class Pinopsida; order Pinales; family Pinaceae; genus Pseudotsuga; species Pseudotsuga menziesii. Next base: position 224,631 of record LPNX010708781.1, read on the forward strand.
GTATTGAAGTTCAAAGTTCCTTCAAGTATGTATTCTAGTCTTATTCAGATTGAAGCCATTATTATTCAAGTACGATGCTCAATTTTTACCACTCCAGATCAAATTAGGCTCAATATTGATTGAAAAACTTATCTCAATTGCGCCATAAGCTCTGATACCATGTTGAATTTTGTTGAACTTAATCTTTTATCTTAGTTGCATAATTACTATAGTACTTGAAAATCAATGAACAATCATAAGCATAAGCATTCACAAATGAGGAACATAATTTACCCTGGGGAGACCCTCAACAACATGAGGGAGAAAACCCCAACAAATATTCCTTAGTATAATGATAGATAGCAGAGAATGCATTTACAGTCAAAAAATTACATCAATCACCCCTAGTGTAATATAATAGAGAAACACCAATCACTCCATGTGCAATCACTCAGTAAGAGAGAAGATATAATGATAGATATATTTGAACTGTATTTCCAGAACACAATCAATTCTCCAATGCTGGTATCATGCAAATAATAGTGAATTCATGCATGGATAATTAGCTTTGCACCTTGATCTCATCAATCCTACATTACAACTGTGCAATGCTTTGCATTATTGGAATATATATTTGCTCTTATGACTTCGGGATGAAATATCCTTCTAATTGGATGCTAGTCCACTTAGTTAGGATGCTAACTCAAGTGTCGTAACTTAAGTGTTGTCTTTTAGTTTAAATGGTTTGTCGTAAATTAAGTGTTGCAACTTAAGTGTCGTCATGAAAAACACTTTAATTAACTCAATATGTTTTATTAATACTTAGTTAACTATTTTAACTGAAGAAATTCTTTATTACATCATTGAAGTGATCAATTCGAGTTCTCCTTAATTAGATAAAGTATTCCTTGTCAACATCACTAGAGTTTAACAATTCGATTTCACCTTAATTAACTGAAGTCTTTATCATGCATTCGATGTGTCTCTGTTCTCAATACATCCTATCTTTATATTTTACTTATTTGCATGGTTCTCATGTGCCAATTTTAATTTATCTATCATATCAATTATACTAAGAATATTTTTTTAATGATGTGATCATATTGTTTACTATCATTCCAAGTGGTCATATGCTAAAGTAATTCATTCTATAGGTGGCTATACTCTAAAGGAGACTTAATAGCTCATCCATATCGAGGACCATGGTAAGTAATAGATCACATATCATTCATGATTTGACATGCAAAGCATTACCTCAACATATTAGGTACCACCTCAACACATGAGGATCTGAATTGACACACAAGTCCTTAGTGTTCTCCAATAAAATTGTACAACATCATCATTTTGACATACAAATCACTTACCTTAACACATGAGGCTTAACCTTTAAACATAAGGCTTTGTCATTCTTGAGTCCAACTCAAGAATCTACTCCAAGTTTTCTAAGTCCAACTTAGGCTCCCTAAGGGACTATCTCAACACATGATGCCCAACACTAGCACATAATATTGGCTTGTAGAATGACTCATGATGTTGTACTTTTAACACTCCCTCTTAGCGAGGGAGGAATTCTCTTCCATTCCAAGCTTGTATCAGAAGTACCTATACTTCCTCAAGGATAGAGGCTTAGTCATCATATCTGCAATCTACTCATCAACAACAATGTACTAAACTATTACGACACCTCTTTGGACCATGTATCGGATGTAGTGGTACTTCATCTCAATGTGTTTCAACTTGCCATGAAAAACAAGGTTTTCTAAGAGATTAATGTAGCTCTGAGTGTAGAAAGTGCCCTTGAGCCCATTTGGTGGTTTTGAATTTCTACATTTCACATTATCCCCATGAGCAAATTTTTTACTTTGAGATATTTTTTAGGAATGCATAAATGTTTCATGGAGCATGTGCACAAAACCCATGTGGTTGAATTTGTTCTGAGGTAGCATAAGTATGCAAAACAATGAATATTACCAAAATAGGGTTACCAAAACAAGAATAGTTATGTGTGGGGGGGTCATGAGAGCATGGGATATGGAATTAAGAGGTAGTAGGGAAATAAGGGTATGAACCCCCACACTCTCTCCCCAACTAAAGGCGTTTTCCATCCTCAAAAAAATTTAATAAACAAGGAAGGGCATATGAAGGAAGTATATAAGAAGCATATGAAATTTTCCAAATACACTTGTTCTAGAATTTAATGAATTTGTGATTAAATATTAGAAAATAGTAGACTTACACCTACTTGATATGTCCATGAAATATACAACAAGTATATGGCATATTAAGGGCAGGGGAGATTAATGGTCCATCTGGTTTCAAATGTTGTGAGAAAGAACACTAGGGAACGTTGATTATGTGAGAGTTGTATCTTGAAACTGGTAATAAGAAATTTGGAGCAACCACCTTCTATAAATAAGCTATGAAATTTTTAGTTGGTACACAATGGTTAGTTGAACTGAGCTAAGTGAGTAAAACATGGATCATGTGGTTCTTTTATCCTGAAGTAACTAAGATCTAGAAAATTGGAAATTGATGAGAAATAGACTAAGATTTCGATATTTCTGATGGAACAACAAAGCTTGGAAATTTGTGGCATAAGGATCAATGGGGTTCATATGGAATTTTGATATTACTTCATTACTTGCGGATCGTGTCTTCCAACAAGTTGGTTTTCAAACAAAACTTTTCTGATTGCGCCCAAAAAAAATTCAGAATAAAAAATTATTATTCCAAAGGAATGCCTACCAACAAGATGGTTTTCAAGCATTCCATGGTGTGATGGCTCCTGAGATAGTTTTTCATGATCAAATTTTATTTGAAAAACAGAATGAAGAACAGGTAACTCTGCATTGTAAGTGAATCAAGCGACATTATTACATGGATTAGGGATGAATGGAGTAGGAAAGTATGGAAACACATGGAGGAAAAATAGGTTGAAGTCATTATCTGGTGATACAAGTATCATGAAACTATAATATTGACTACATAAACAATGAAAGATTAGACTTCTACATGCATGGATTGTGAAGTTTGGAAGAAGGAAATATACGGCATACCATTGTAAAATAGTAGTAGGACTAGTCGGTATTCTATTACATCAATGGTGGAAATGACATTGTAAAAAACTTAACTTGATACTAGTTTTCATTTGGTATTCATAGAATTATTCATTTTCTTTCATCTCAATATTAATCCAATCACATAATGTTTCATTTTCTTGTATTTAACATCTATATGTCAAAACTTCTTTCATATATCTTCAAAACTTGATTTTGAAAATCACCAGTCTATAGATTTGACCTTTTTGAAACTTATTGGGACCTGCAAAAAACTATCACTTACCTGCATTAAAACATAAGATCATTGAAGAAGATATGTGTAAAGTATCTCTTCATCAATACATATGCAATTTTTTTACAAATAATGGATATAAAACAAATCCAAGGAAATATAAACAAAGAAAAATGCAATTGTTATTTGTTTAGGAGAGGTGGCCATCCTAAATTACCTGACAATATTTTATTTGATAAATTGTTTGTTTGAAATTTGATTTGAGTATTCCGAAAGCTAGTTTGAAGTGGATTCATAGGGATGTATTCAACATACACATTTTTCAAAGTGAATTTAAATGACATGTCAAACATGTTGATGAACAACCTACTTGTCAAGCTCTTTGTAATTTTTTTCCTAGACCAGCAATCATTATCTTGATGATAAATTTTTTGTTTAAAGTCGGATTGATGTGATTCCACTTGGAAAAAAAATTATATTCAATAATATATATCCATTAGGAATAAAATTTAAAAAATATTTGATTTTCTATCTCCAACTTCTAATGAATGGTCAGGGAGGCACAATTTTCTCTATGTTGGTTTTAAGACATGTAGTCACTAACTTAGGCATAAATGTTTCCTTTGACATCCAAATGAAGTGATTAAAATTGTGTATTAAACTAGATTCTAAGCCCCATCCCTATTAGAAACAATTTTTTAAATATATGATGATTTTATATTCTAAATACGCTTGTGATTAGAAAGCAGAATTGTCCTAGTGTTGATTAATTCATGACCAACAGTTACTAAATTGGTCATAATTTTTCATAAAACCTAGGAATGAGGTGATTAAAATTGGCATGTAACATGTATTCCAAGGGATGTCTCCCACAAGAATAAGTTTTAAAATAACTTTGTTGACCCCTCATAATTTGATTGTCTCCACTTTGTTTTTAGGGGATTTCTGAAGTCAATTTGCTACGAGAATTATAAAAATGGCCATTAAAAAAATGTGATCTAAGTATGTGAGATTGTTCTTTTGTATTTATTATGATAATAATTGCATCCCCTAAAAAATATTCAATACCCATCTCATAGATATTAAATATGGCCTTTAGCAAAAATTATGGTAAACTGATGAATTTGTAGCAATTTGCATCATCATTTCATTATTGAAATTCAAACTTGCATGACTTACCCTGAAGTGTTTGGTTGTCCTTTCAAAAACATCCTTATCATTATTTATCTTCATCCTTCAAATGTATCCCTTCTCATGTGCTTCTCTTGAGGATGTTCCAGTAAAATGGGTTAGTGTATGGAGTGGTTCTTACTGCACCATGAATGCAGATGATTTGGATTTTTTTAGCAAGGAATCTATCTATTCATGCAGTATTAACACTGTTTGGATTTGTAAAGGCTCGCTAAAGTGAATTCATCAAGATTTTACACTACAAGAATCTTGAAGTGAGGTATCCTTTGTGTCTTACCGTCTTCACTCTCCCAAACATAAAATGTTAGCAATAAAAGAAATAAAATGTTATACTACAAATTTTCCATTTCCTTTAGCATTTATCTGACAATGTCGCCAAAAAGGTTAGTCGATTTCTATGTATAAATCATGTTACATTTAATCACCAGTATGAAGTATGTAAACTTGTGAAATGCAAACACATATGTGCAGAATTAGATTATTTGAAAAATGATTTACCTAAGATACTTATGGAAAATGAAGATAAAGTAAATCAAATGCATAAATAAAACCTACCACACTTCATCAATTGAAAGTAAATTCATTCAACTCTAGAAATTACCATGTACTCAAACACCATCATGCTAATAGGACCTTGTTGTCACCAAATTATTTTTTGACATGTGTAACTAGGCACTTCTTCTTTCCATGATTCAATGCTTTAATAAAAGAAAATCATACTTACACAAAATGAAATAAAAGGAAAGACTACCATGATCCATTTGGAGTGAACTCAATTCTCCCAATAACAAGTTAGAAAACTAAACTACAACATCCTAAAGCTTAAATCGAAGCATGTTATTTATATAATCAAAACATGATATTTATAGAACTAAAGAATGCCAATTTATATAAGGAAATACCAAAACGTTTTATTCACTCTATGATAAGTTCGACATTTTCTCCAAGAGTCCTCTCCTTGAAATGGAGAAGGCACTCTTATTTATACATGAGATTTCTTTAAAACTAACACAAAAATAATAAATGTAGATCCACAATCCTCTCATGTTGTTCAACAACTTGCTAAAAATTAGTAACTAAAAATCAATGCATAATAGGACCAAGATATTTGCTAAAAAATATTTCCCAAAGCTCCACAATTCTTCTCCATCCAAAATCCTTGAATAATCATCCCAAATCTAAAGTAATTTTTCCATGATTGAATGAGAAAAATTGAATTTGACCCACGAGTTGCATATTTCATGTTCCTGTAATTATTGGTTTTGTCCAGTAACCACTAGCAAGTTCATGTAAGCACTAATCCAATTCCTGTAATCACTAGTAAACTGACTCAACTCTTAAAGATAAGGGAGGATATGTTTTTTTCTAACATTTAATCATAAATACACTTAAAATACTAAAATAATTGCATTGGAAAATATATTAATCCTAATCCCACATAAAGCATAAAATGGAGTAAAATGGAATTACGAGAATGCAAAAAAGGATTAGAAGCCAAGGGAAAATAATATGAAAATATGATAAATGGATATGAAAATACGACAAATCTTAAGCTCAACAAGCCTCGGGTGCATCATTGGGAAGATATTCTACCTAGGGTAGGAGGTGGTCCCGTGGGGAATGTCTTTCAGTCGGGGTTCTTTTATCATTGGGATCAATTGGTAAACCAAACACATGATTAAACCTATGAAGGGATTTATTGCCATGGAGATTCAAAGTTACCATTACCACTTGGATGAGTCTGGGGACCAAATGGTAAGTAATAATGGTTTTTGGCGGAATTGATTTTGGTTATATCATATTTTTATTAATATTAGTTCTATATCATGTATATATGATACTGAGTGCATTTTTTTTTTATGTGCAAACATTGCACTAGCAAGACCAGCGGGACAACTATGTTGTAGTTGGGTGGAGACAATAGGACTTGAACCCAAGTGAATTAGAGGAAATTTCAACTCAAAATGGGCCTCCCAAGGAAAATTAACAAACTAATAGTTAAAATAATAAAATAATATTTTTTAATTTTGGAGGAAGAAAAGAAAAAACTATTTTTTTGTTCGTATTTTCGACATATCTCCCTGTGTTTTTATTGAAATTTTGACCGGGAGAGCTCGTTGGATACATTTTTTCAAGTATTTCTTGTTTTTGGGGTAGCAGGGCCCATCAAAAGTATGCCAAGTGGGTACTCGTTGGATGCGGAATTTGATTCCACATCCAACTAGCTCTCCCGATCGAAATTTGAGTAAAAACACAGGGAGATATGTCGAAAATACGAACAAAAAAAGTAGTTTTTTTTTATGATACCTATCCCCAAATTTATATTAAAAAATTGTTTAAGAGGTGCTCCCTTTTTTAATTTTAAAGAATTTTGATTAGATAATACATGATGACATGGAGTTTGTATTATTTTTGGAAGGCCCATTTTAAATTGAAATTTCTTCTAATGTGAGTATGATCTGATGATAAAGGCGAGTGATCTTCATAGATTATTTGATGCTAGTGCTATTGAGGGATGTCTAAGTAGAGGTGGAAGAATCTCGACAAAGGACACATCCATGAGTTCTTAGGAGTTCAATTTGAGTATAGAGGGATCTTACTTAGAACATTAATAAAAATATAGTTAGTTTAGGTGATGCAGGAGCATATCTTCCCACCTTAAAACCAACACTAGGAGCATATATTTAGGTGATGCAGGAGCATATCTTCCCACCTTAAAACCAACACTAGGAGCATATATTTAGGTGATGCAGGAGCATTTATTCCCACCTTAAAACCAACACTATGAGCATATATTTAGGTGATGCAGGAGCATATATTTTATTCAGTTTAACCCTTTGTTAGTTTTTCTAAACCTTGTTTACCCTTTAAATCTGTTCATTTTGATAAGTATGTTTAAGGTAAATGTTAGTGCAGGATTAGGTGGGAAAGTTAATGATGTCAATGGACACGTTGTTGCATGGAAAACAATGTCCATGTAGGGTGATGGAATTGAGATAGGGAGATGATATTGGGGCATACTAATTCTAAAGGTGAGACTAAATGGGTACTTGGGGTTGGAGGTTGGACATGCATAAAGGAACTCGACGAAGAGAGTAAGAAGAAAAAAGAGTGGTGAAGAAACTGAATTCAATGAATCTAAGCGTTGAGAAGGTAAGAGAAAATGATGTGTAACATGTGATTGTTATTGTGATGTAGTTAAATTTGATTGAGTAATGAATTCATGGTAATTGAAATCGATGGAGGACAGAGAATAGTCGAATTCTATAGTGAAGTGTCCAATTGACCACAGATTCGGCAACTGGGTTGGATGAGAGGGAATATGGAAGCCCAAACTTGATTGTTAACCCTTTTATTGATAAAATCTCCCCCCCTCCCTCCCCCCCCCTTGTTTTTCCTCTAATTGCACCAATGATGTGGAAAAGGTGTGAGAAATTGCTTCAGTAGAGTTCTAACAACAGGTGCAGTGATGGGTTTTCATTGTGGTGTTAAATAGAATGAAGCTAAGGGGAAGGATTGCATAATTGGCATGGATTTGGTGAAAAACTAGAGAATATTGTTTCCAAGTGAGGGAAATCCTAAGAGAAACCCAGGAATGGTGAGATTCTATGTAGAATGGAATTTCTTGAGTTGGAAATACTTTCTAGATTCATGTGTTTGGAATTGTACCCCATGTTAATTCATGAGTTAGAAAGAGATTGAGGTAGAGGGAATATTCCTCTATTGAATATATAAGTCCCAAATTGAGGGTGGTCTCTGGGAGTTGAAATAATATAAGCCAAGAAGAGACCTACTGTTGTGTAGATCATGGCAGCCAAAAAGCCAGTTTCCATTAATTACTTTCAAATAAGTGATTATTGTTTAAAATTATCTTATAATTACTTATGTGTCTGAATGTTTTGAATTAAATCTAATGTGCATGTGGTTATGCTGAAAACTGGTTGACGAATAAATTATTGAGAAGTTGTGCCTTGTGCTTGATCATTTCATCTATTTATGGTGTTGGTCTATTACTACTTTGTAATGAGCAACACTTAGATGGGGCTTGAGAAAACAAATCCCTAAATTGTTAATGAATGATGTTATAGTCATTTGTGCTTATAAATTGTTGGTAGATCCATGTTTTTGGGTGGTTCAGAAGCTCAACCTTGCTCTATTTAGGAGTTGTTTGCTGATTAAGGTCTTGTTAAATGGACAATATGGTTGTAACATGATATTGTTATCCAAGTCCTGTTAATTGGTTAATGTGAGAAAAACACTTCAAGTTTATGAGGGCTTGTAAATTATTTGAAGGATGTAACCTGCCTTTTATTTTGTTAGGTGTTCTTAGTTTTGAATAAAATATTGAAGAAGTTACAAAGAAAGTTAATGAATTCTGTTAGGGAATTGGAATTAGAATGATAATCCAAAGGATGACTAATGGTTCTATGTTAGGTATTGGAACATATACAATAAGGAATAAAGTTTAATTCAACTTTTATTTAAGAATTGTTATGATATTTTCATTGTTGTGCTTTGTTTTGAGTTGTGGTGATGCTTAATTTATAACTATTGTCATGCTCTGAATGTGAGTTGTTATGAAACTCCATTGAAAGTTGCTTAAGGTGTTTAAGCCTAAACTTTGGACTTGGTATCTATAGCATGACAATTTTTCTGAGCTCTGCTAATTGTTGTAAAAAGGCAAGAGTGTGATGTGCTTACTTGGGTTTGATTAACCATAAGGTTGTCCTTCATCAGTTTATTATTCCCTGTTAAATTAAGTGTTGATAAAGTGAACTGGTATGCTCAATTCATGTAGTTTTGAATTGAGTGGAACAAATAAATAACCCCTGTATTAAGAGTGAAATTTATATGTTTTTCCTCAAGATGTTTCTAGTTTTGCATGAAGAATGGATATGCATATAAGTTGCATCAGATCTCTTTTGAGATTCAACAAATGTGAAGTAAACATGTACATTCATTGTGGTTTTTCCTCATTGAATTGGTTGTTTGTGTTTGACGTATCCCTTGGTTAATATTATGGTGGAAACCTTTGGCTACCTGTCTATTTTCTTTCTATTAGTGATAGAAATTGTTCCTAGACTACCACAAGAACAAGCTAACACAATCTCAAAATGAAATAGAATAAAATTGGTTTTTAGGGTTTTGCTTTTAAAAACTTCATCAGCAAGGAGGAAATAAACATCCACAAGATATACAGAATTGAATCATGCAAGTTGTATAACTTGGGGATCAAACACATCCCAATAATCCATAAACATTACACATGAAATACTAATTCCACCCATAGGTTACAAGCATTTACATAAATAAACCTTTAAACAGGAAATGAAATTGTAGACTGAGTAATCAACCAGATCAGAAATGAAAAAGCATGATAGGTAAAATGGCTTATCAGTTTATATAATCAATAACAGTCATTCACTTACATAAGAATTATAAATGCAATCTTGAGAAATCAAATCTCCAAAAGCCTCTCCTTGAGTGAAAAATCCCACCCCAAAACTGTATGTTGGTCTTCCTTTTATCATTACAAAGGTAAAGTAGTTCCATAACTACCTTCTAGGTCGAAATTTGAAACATTTACATCAATTAATCACATGCTAACTCAAAATATTTAAAGACAATTAAACCCAAAAATAACAAATCGGATTTGGGGAAATTTGGCGAATTTATGAAAATTTGGGTCTCAAAGACGCCTTCATATCTCTTGATCCGGGACACCTATGAAAAAACTGAGAGAGGGTTTTTAAAATGATTCTATTATTAACCAAAAAATCTCTTGTTTTTTAAAATTTCCTCTTCAATTGATTGGAATGCGTGCTGGAAATTTGTGACTAAAACAGGAAATTATTAAATCATTAAAACCTTGAAAATAGGCCACAAAGATGAATTTGAATCTCTCAAACGATAATAGTTGTTGCAAACATGAGAGAGGTTTTTGTGAATGAGTCTATTTTGGACAAAAACATCTTTTTTTTTTCATAATTAATTTCCATCACATCGTAATCCGCTCCCAATGATAATGACAAAAACAAGAAAAACAGAGCTGCTACAGGAATCTCCTCATGAAAATATTTGATAAAGCACTAAAAAATGAGGGTTAGGTTATAAAGCAAACTTGGAATAAAATTTTATTATAAGTTTTGGAAAGCTTAAAGATATACATATTAACTAATAAGCCCAAAAGAAAAACCTTAAAACTAAATTAATAAAATAATTCAACCATTAAAAGCATTAAATCCAACAAAAATCATTGATTGTCAAAAGTTCTTAAAATCAACATAAAATGTAAAATCATTTAAAACCAACGGTTGAAAATTAGGACAAAAAGAATAGATAAACTAAGAACAAGATCTATTTATAACACTTTCCTTAGCCATTTTTATAATTTTTTATTCATTTTGACTTGTTAGATCAAAGTGATCATGACCATCGATCACTGTTCTGATGCGATCGTGATTGTTGATTACGGTGCTACCAAATTCCCATGTGTTGATGTCAGAAATCAGAAGGCGGGGTGGTTTATGTTATGTTTGTATATCATTTTGGATCCCTACTTGTGACGTGCCGACATCAGAAATCGGAATTCAGGGTGTTTGTTTGAAGTCATTGTTTATCGGTGACAACTCCCGATTACCAACACCAAAAGTCAGAATTTGAGAGGGTTAAATGTGTTTTCGTGTTGGGCATGGCGACTCCCAAATGTCGACATTGGAAGTCAGAATTCAAGTGGAGTTGTTTTGTATTTCTTGTTTTGGTTTTCTAAATCCTCATTGCCAATGTCAAATATCAGAAGTTGGGAGAGGTGTTTTTTTTCCTATTTGGTGTGTTGTCTCCCAACAGTCATCCTCGAAATTCAAAATTCAGGAGGGAAGGTGTTGTTTGTTCATCTATTTGGAGTGGCAATTCCAATTTTCAATGTTAGGAACGACATGGAAAAGTTAGAATTATCATGGGGATGTTGGGATCGGTAGGTCTAGATTGGAGGTGAATTTAACCATTGGATTTGTCAGTCACATTAGATTTGAGCCACCAGATCTTGTTTAAAATCTTGTTTAACATTGTTTATTTTGCTTATTTATTTTTAGACTATGGTTAAAGTTTGTTTAAGTTGATTTTATTCTACGCTTTCATAGCTATCTAGTCTTTATGACTCGTGTTTGATTGTTTATTTTTGTTTTGTATTAAAAACTTTCAAGATTCTTGGATCCCATATAAAGATCTGGGACTTTTTTTTAGATGTCAATGGTTTTCGTGTGGCCATGTAGCGCATCGAGGAGCATTACAGTGTGGTATCAGAGATAAGGCTACAAATATTGAACCTATGGGTGTTTTGGCATGTCTTAATGATTCATTATTGTGTAAAATGCCCCACTAAACAATGAATGCTTTGTATTTATTTAACCATATTTCCTAATTGAGATTATGGTTCATGTAGCTTAGGGGTTTGGATGTTGAATTCATGTTCCCTATAATGAGAATTGATTTGCATAGTTAAATATTTAAAGTAAGTATGCTACTAATGGTTATATGGGATAATATGTATTGATAAAAAATGGATTGCTATTGATGTTTCCAAAGTTTCTAGGTGGTTTCTTACAACACCATTTTAAAAGTCGTGTAGTTTCCAATTGTCTATGTGGTGGAAAGGAGGAACTACAAGATGGTTGAAATCCTTGAGGTATATCACTTTGGTGGAGAAATGGGATTGGGTGACTAGAATACATAATCAAATGGTCATAAGTCTAAAATGAAACCCAAAGAAGTGTTCCAAAACTTGAAAAATATTCAATTGGGATATGAAAATATTACACAATATATGGAACATTAGAATCAAAATAACCAGCAGCTAATGCAGAACTTAATGCAGTTGCTTGAAAAGGTGTAGCAAGTATCTCCTATGGTGGTAAAAGAAGAAGAAGGATATTTGGTCAGAGAGATACCTAATAGATACCATCATTCCCAAGGAAAGCATGTGAGTGAAGGGATGGCATATCCTAACACCATTTTGGAGTTGGTTATCATGGAAACAAGATACTTATCATTAACCAGCATGACCATTATTCGTCAAGGAATCATTAGAGAAAAAGTGAAGTGGATATTTTGCAGGGTGAGCTTAGGAATCTCAAGCCTCCCACCTTTGATGGCGAGAATTTTGGTGAAGTATCTTATATGTGGCTACTGGAAATGAAAACGTATATGAGGTTGCATGATTACTCAAATAATCGGGAAGCCCATACTGCCATGTTTAATCTTCATGGAAGAGAATATCATCAGTGGAAATGAATAAAGAAAGTAGAAGACTTGGATGAAAGAAAAATATCATGGAGAAAATTTCATAGGCTATTCAAGGAAGAGTATTTATCCCAACAATATTATGAGAAGAAAATGCGAGAGTTATTTGAACTCAAATTCGGTAATAAAACCATGGAATATTATGAAAATCATTTCTTAGAGATGCTTGACTATGTCAATTTCATCTGGGATGAGAAAGTTAAAGTTCAATGTTTCCTTAATGGACTTCCATCCTACTATAGAGATAGGATTACATATAATGAACTCCATACATTAAAGGAATGAGTTCGGAAGGCCAAGTGTGTCACGTCCCCTCCCGCCTTAGAGGAGAAATGTAACCACTAATGCCTCTCTGCTACCACAATGTCATGTCCCCTCCTGCCTTAGAGGAGAAATGTGACCACTCATGCCACTCAGATACCACATTGTCACATCCCCTCCCGCCTTAGAGGAGAAACGCGACCATAGTTCCACACATTTGATGAACGAGCATCCAACTCGAAGTTCACTCTATTGAAGTCTATGTATAAATTCTCTAACTTCCAAATAGCAGAGAAATTGATCATGTCAGTTATCAATTCAAATATCTATGAAGAAATATGTTAGAGGAGATCGAACGATGGAGAAAGATTGCGACGGAAATTGATGGTCACAATCTGTTCCGCTTCTGGAAACAAAAATGGCTGAGAATCAACCTGCAAGAATCAACAATGCAGAAAGCTTGAGTTTGGGGAATTGGGGAAATATGGAAATTGTGATCTTGCATCCCGCATGCGGAATAGACCATTGCGGAAATAGAGATTGTGAAGCCACATCCCGCATCCCGCAAGTTGCAGAAAAGAGAGTTGCAGAAGGAAGATTTCTGTCAGGAAACCTATTAGCAGAAGTCTTGGACAAATTTGGTCATTAATTCCATCACCAATCCGAGCAATATAAGCCCCATAACATAATTTAAAAATGCATTGAAATAAAATATGCATAGATGCATACAATTTCAATTATACAACATAAGCAATTCACCAGTTCAACACATTAGGCATTTTCATCACATTTCATTAAGAAAATACAAATGCAGAGATAAAATACACAAGAACACTTATCTTGAAAGAATATTTTCCCGTAACCAGCTATGTCACTGCAATGTTCCACCCAACCATAGCTGCAATGTTCCACCCAACCATAGGCTAGTGTGCTCATCAATCTTTCAGCAGCACTGCCACCCCCGAGCTAGGCATGATTTCCATAAGGAACTAGGGGACACTAGCAGACTCACACATAACCAAGGATACAACAAAAAATCAGCCATGCCAACACTCATAGAATCAGATCATATCATACACAGTCAAGCCAACACACAGCTAGGTTTCATAGAGTATACAACCAAGCCAATAAACAATTGGGTTTCATAGGCTACTACTAAGGAAACAAGACAATAACTTAAGGGCTCCTTGGACTTACTCATCTAAGACAATAAACAATTGGGCTTCATAGGCTACTACTAAGGTAACATGCTACACAACCTTCACTTTGTAACATAGAGAAAATTGGGTCTCATACCCCTCTATGGTTCAGGATAACACTATAATACCACAACCAAGGTTCAACAAGGGAAAGTACTTGCAGAAAATGAATAGCAACGCTATGCTAGCTCAAGACGCTGTAACACAGCAAACAGAGTTTCACACACTCTGTCACACAGAGAAAGACCGGGTTTATGTGCATATCACAATGTCGCACAGACACCCACTTTCAAACCATACTTCCGCCACTCCAAACAGTGAATAACACAGACTCAAGTTGCACCACAATGAACCCGCTCCTTAATGAATCGTGAATGATCAATACGTGAGTGAATAATGAACAACCACGAAAAGAGAACACGACTCGGTCTGCCTAGGTATACCAAGTTCCAACGACGTGGATGAACCCAACGTTCAGTGTGACTCAAGGATGAGGGCGAATGAGCACGCATTCCCACACAGGTTTACTTGCTGCAGAAGAAAGAACGTGGCCTCCCAAGCTATAGACTTGCTGACTTGTAGGATTGCTCAGTCAAGCCATCAGGCTGCCATGCCTTGCTCTACCCAAGTCATTAACTACCTCAACCAACTTCTGGAATAAATTAATGATTGAGGACAGAGGACAAAAGGTATCTAAGGATTCATGGTTTTCCCCATTGACATATGGTCACACACTATTGGCTCAAGAGTTTGACTAACTCTCCTCCCTATCCCTTGTCCTTAGGAAATCATGCCCCCATCTCATTATTGTTGCATTGACATAGCTAGTTTTGGGTATTTTATTAATTGCATATTTACATGATGTAGAAAATTATATTGTTCCATTAGCTAGCACGATGACCATCGGCATCAATTTTAATTGCCAAAACGTAGAATACTAAATTCATGGTGGGGCCTTTTCCTTGAGCTCCACACCATGATTTATTAACACTATTTACATCATTTATAATTTAATGCAATTGGGGTTGAAACCAGGGTATTACAAAGTGCCTATTTGAGAAAAGTAAAAGTAGGCATTAGGTGCACAAGTCAGTGAATGGAAGGCTGAATTCAAGCATGATGTGAAGGAGAAAGAGGCCATGCCTCTGGATGATAAGGATCAGTTTACTTCTCCCAGGAATCCAATTGTAAATTTTGATGGAAAGGTGGTAGATCCAATGGGACAGAGACCTCATGTCCAATTGAAATGTTGGAACTGTAGAGGAGAGAATTATGTCAAATATTGTATAAAGAAAAGAAAGAATCAAGAGGTAAGCTTGCACAATGTGCAAGAATATTTTATTGTGGTATATGTAGGTGGAAATATACCTCGATCCTGTGCATCTTTAAGTAATGAATAATCAAATCATCGAGCAGTCATGATAGAAGTGGAGGGCATAACCAGATTGGGACAGAATGACCAAGACTATCAGGGACAGATCGATAGGATGGACAAAGGACCAATGGACCCTCCACAACCTTAGAGAATTGATCTAGTTTTAAATAAAATATTGTTCATGGGAAGAGTATACCCATCTTGTTTTGAATGAATGTATTTTTTAATAAGTCTAAAGTATTTTTTGTTGTTCATGAGTTTTGAACAAAGTAACACCGAGGACGGTGTTGGTATTAAAGGGGAGGGTAATGTAATGTACCTGGATAATACCCCTTCTTGTATCATGTAATTTTGATATGTATTTTCCATGTGGAAGGATGAATGTAAATATTTGACCTTATTAATATAAATTATAAACTAGGTTGGGGGTGGCATCACACTGAAGAGAGAGGGGACTGGTAAATTCACCAAGAGAAGTGAGGGGTGGGGGTTTGTATAGCCTAGAAAGTGACTAGGTCATAACCCTATCAAACCTTTAGAAGACCCTTTTAATCTTTTATTTGTCCTAACCCTTTGTTAGTTGTGCTAAACCTTGTTGACCCTTTAACTTTGTTCATTTTGCTAAGTATGTTTAAGGGAAATATTAATGGAGGATTAGGTGGGAAAGTTAATGGTGTCAATGGAAACGTTGATGCATGGAAAACAATTTCCATGCAGGTTGATGGAATCGAGCTAGGGGAATGAGCTTGGGTCATATTAACGCTAAAGGAGATATTTAACGGGTACTCGGGGGTATAGGTTGGACATGCGTAGAGGAACTCAATGAAGAGAGTACACCAAAAAAAGAGTGGTGAAGGAACCGAGTTCAACAAATCTAAGCGTTGAGAAGGTAAGAAAAAACATTGGGTAGCATGCGATTGTTGTTGTGATGCAGTTAAATTTGATTGAGTAATGAATTCATGGTAATTGGAATAGTTGGAGGACAAATAATAGTCTAGTTCCAGAGAGAATTGTCTAATTGACCACAGATTTTGTAGTTGGGTTGGTTGAGAGTGATCTTGGAAGCCCAAACCTGTTCGTTAACCTTTTTTTGATAAATTGTTCCTATATTTTTTCCTTTGGTTGCACTAGTAATATGGAAAAGGCATGATAAATTCCTTTAGAATAGTCTTAAGCACATGTGTAGTGATGGGTTTTCACTGTGGTGCTAGATAGAATGAAGCTAAGGGGAAGGATTGCAAAGTTGGCATGGATTTGGTGAAAAACCAAAGAATCATGTTGTCAAGTGAGGGAATTCCTGATAGATACCTAGGATTGGTGAGAGGCTATGTAGAATGTTATTTCCTGAGCTGGAAATACTTTCTGGATTCCTGTGTTTGGAATTGTAGCCCGTATTAATTCCTAAGTTGTAAAGAGATTGGGGTGGAGGGAAGAGTCCTCTAGTGAATTTACAAGTCCCATCTTGGGGGTGGTCTCTAGGATATTAAATAATATAGGCCAAGAAGAGGCCTACAGTTTGGTGGAGCATGGAAGCCATAGAGCTAGTTTTCATTAATTAATTTCACATAAGTGTTCATTGTTTAACAATATCTTGTAATTGCTTATGTGTCTAAGTGTTTTGAATTAAATCAAATGTGCATGTGGTTATGTTGAAAACTGGGTCATGGATGAATTATTGATAATATGTGCCTTGTGCTTGATAATTGCATATGTTTATGGTGTTGGTCTATTCATTCTTTGGAATGAATAACACTTAGATGGGCATTGAGCAACCAAGTCCTTGAATTGTTAATGAATGATCTTATACTCATTTGTATTTATAAATTGTTGATAGATCCATGTTTTGGGGTGGTTAGAAGAATTTTTCAACCTTGCTTTGTTTAGGAGTTTTTTGTTGGCTAAGGCCTTGTTAAATGGACAAGATGGTTGTCAAATGATATCACTAGCCAAGTCCTACTAATTGGTTAATGTGAGAAAAGAAATCCATGGTTATGAGGGCTTGTAAATTATTTTAAGGATGTAACTTGCCTTTTATTTTGTTAGGTGTTCTCAATTTTGAATAAAATATTGAAGAAGTTACAAAGAAAAGTTAATGAATTCTATTAAGGAATTGGAATTATAATTATAATCCAAAGGATGACTAATGGTTATGTGTTATGTATTGGAACATATACATTAAGAAACACATTTTAATTCAACTTCTTTTTAAGAATTGTTATCATATTTTCCTTGTTGTGCTCTGTTTTGAGTTGTGGTGATGCTTAATTTATAATTTGTTGTCATGCTCTGAATGTGATTTGTTATGAAACTTTATTGGAAGTTTCTTAATGTGTTTAAGCCTTAACCTTTGACTTGGTAGCTATAGCATGACAATGCTTTCCCAACTCTTCCAATTGTTTTAAAGAGGGAATAGTGTCATGTGCTTACCCGAGTTTTCTTAACCATAGGGTTATCCTTCACTAGTTTATTTATCCCTATTAAATTTAAGTGTTGAAGAAATTTACATAAGATTTTAAGTGAATTGGTATGCTCAATTCATGTAGTTTTGAATTGAGTGGAAAAAATAAATAACCCATGTATTAAGAGTGAAGTTTATATGTGTTTCATCAGGATGTTTATATTTTTGCATGAAGAATGGTGATGAATGTAAATTGCATCCTATCTCTATTGAGATTTAACGAATGTGAAGTAAACATATGCATTCATTATGGTTTTTTCCTTATTGAATTAGTTTTATGTGTTTGACATATCCCTTGGTTAAGGTCATGATGGAAACCTTTGGAAACCTCTATATTTTCTTGCCTTAGTCATTTTTATAATTTTGGCTTCATTTCGGCCTGTTAGATCAGAATGATCATGATCATATCTCACTGTTATGATGTGATCATGACTGTTGATTACGGTGCTAACGAATTTCAACTTCTGACATTCTAACATCAAAAATTGGAAGGAGGGGTGGTGTGTGTTATGTTTTTCAAGTTTGTTCCTACTCACGAATTTCGACGTGTTGACGTCGGAAATCAGAAGTTAGGATGTTCGTTTGAAGTCATTGTTTATCGGTACCAACTCCTGATTATCGATGTCAAAAGTCAAAATTCATGAGGGTTGTATGTGTTTTCCTATTGGGCGTGACGAATCCCTACTGCTGACGTCGAAATTCAGAAGTTGGGAGGAGTTGTTGTGGTTTTCTTGTTTTGGTGTTCAAAATCTCGAATGCCAACATCGGAAGCCAGAAGTTGGGAGAGGTGTTTTGTTTTACCTGTTTGGTGTGTTGTCTCTCGACTGCCAACGTCAAAAGTCAAAAGTCGGGAGGGATGGTGTTGTTTGTTCATATGTTTTGGAGTGACGATTTCAGACTGTTGATGTTGGGATCAATATGGAAAAGTCAGAATTGGCATAGGGAGTTCATGATCGGTAGGTTTGGATCAGAGGAAAATTTAACTATCAGATCTGTCGGTCATGTTAGATATGAACCATCATATATTGGTTTATATGTTGTTTAACATTGTTTATTATTGATTATTGATTTTTAGACTGTGCTTAAAGTCTGTTTAAGCTGATTTAATTCTATGCTTCCACAATTAAAGTCTTAATGGCTCATGTTTGATTGCTCATGTTTTGGATTAAAAGTTTTCAAGAATTTTGGAGCCTGTACAGAGCTTTAAGGATATGTTTTGGTCGTCGATGGTTTTAGTGTGGTCGTCTAGTGTGACAGAGTGCGTTATAGAAGCTATGTTGGGTTGAAAAATAATTTAACCCTGCTGTAATATCACAGATCACATAAGGTTACCAATAATACATACTAAAACATACATATATAAAACAGAGACAAGAGATAAGAACAAATGGGTGAATTAACATATTTTATTATACGAATGAGTCCATACAACACAGAGAATTGAACTGAGTTCTCATCTGGCTCAACAGCCTAATATATATGATTTCAAAACAGTTAAAAAATAACTACCTATCGGTTCGGTGAACCGACATGACCTTAGGTGGCCGACCTAATCTCTAGTTTAGTCGGTCGACCGACTTAGTCGGATGATCAACTAAGTCGTCTCATTGACTTAGTCGGCTGATCGACTAAGTCAACTCATCGACTTAGTCGGCTGATCGACTAAGTCAGCTATCGTTCAAGTCGATTTATCGACTTGATCCTTCTACATCTCCCCCATGAACAAAATGTTTCTTCATCCCGAAGAAACAAGGAGGTACAAAAAATCCCTCTGGTCTCAATAGTTACTGTGTTTTGCCTTGTCTTCATGGGCTGTGAAGTCTAATGGTCGGTCGCTTCTATACACAAACTTCGACAATGGCTGGTGCTGTTACTGTGAGGTGATGTTGGAAATCTATCCAACTTTGCAAAATCTTCTGGATGTCGATGGTAAGTGTGGTCAGGCTTGATAGGATCGACATCTTTTCTGAAATGGAGACTTCTACTATCCTCTCCATGTCAGGACCCATAAATTGGTCCTTCTCCTCTGCAGTCTCTATAAGTCGTTTCATCTACAGACAGATGATGTCGACTTTTTCTAAATTGGGGATAGCTTGCTGCACCCACTGATGTGCTTCCCTCTCCAGTCTCCATAGTTTGGCTGTTTCAAGCACTATTTGTTCTTCTATTGTGGTCCTTAGTGCTTCCTTAGTGGTTTTCTTGCTTTCTAATGCCTAGATCCCTTGTCAAGTCTGTCGAGATTGCTAGTAGACTTGGCCGTAGTAAGCAGGCCAATCTCTCAGTATTTCTTCAGATACAATAGACTCCTCCATGTGATCTTGCAGCACTTTATAAGCTTTAGTGAAGGCGGTGTGTTGTGCCATTAGGAGTCTGGCAGTTTCTTATTTTTGCTCCTCCTTTGTTTCCTGAATGTGAGCCTGGAGTGCCAACACCATGCTCTCAAATAGATGATACGCCCTTTTGGACGAGTTGTCTGTGTCGACCTCTATGGGGCCCGACAGGACTGAATGGCCCAGGTTTTGGAATTTGGTGAGGAACTCGACCTGTTTTTCATTCTTGTCGTCAAGTTCCTTATTTCTTTGCTCAATCCTCATCTTTGCTTTACCTACTAGGGTCTTGAGGAGTTGTCCTAGCTCTGGGTTGGTCAGGGAGCTTGCATCCTTCAGTCTGATCTGGACCTTTGATGGTTGTCCATGATGCTCCTTCTTTGGTTCTCCTTCCTCTTCTTATGCTTTTATTTTCTTGCTTGTGTCAGCACCTGTGTACCTGCAATAGTCGAGTCGGGATATTTGGTTTGTGGGATAGTGGTTGATGGTTTCTCTAGTTGGGGAGGTGGGATGACTGCTACTTTTGGTTGTTTAGATGCAGCTGGTTGTGGTGGGCCTTGCTCTGAGTCGGGGGGTGGTGGTGGTGGTGGTGATGGAGTTCGTGAATGGTCGAGGGTGATTGGGTTGGGGGAAGTGTGGTTGAGTGGTGGATTGTTGGGGTGAGGAGGTGAGTCTAATTCGGAGAACATTTGGTTAATCTGTCGGGCTATGTCCTCCTCTTCTTCTCCTCCAGTTGGGCAAGTGGCTGGTAGGTCGGATTGAGGTACGATCGGAGTGATAGTAGAGGTCCGACGTGCAACCACTTCAGCTTCCTTGTCGGGATTTCTCTCGAAAGTCGACATGATGGTTGCAAAGGTTCTGGACTGGGCTTCGTGTCCTGGTTGGTATCCATCGACTGTGAAGAGAGGTGCTTTTGTGGATATCTTCTGGGCTGATGTAAATAACTCAGGCAGTTTCTCAATGAATGCCTGCAAATCTCTGCCTTTGTCTAATTTTTCCTTCGCCTCTTCCAACATCACACTTTTGCACAAGTTGAGGGGGATTACTAACTGCGGTGCCGGTACTTGCTCATCGGTTATTTTCATCGGTGATGGGTGTGGAGACGTTGACACAATATTGACAATGTTTTCAGGCATCATCGTAGTCTTAGCTTTCTTTGGTCGACCCGCTAGTGCTCCCGCCTCAACAAATCTTTGGAACTGGGTTTCGACCGGCACCTTGTTTGCTGCAGCATCCTCTATTATGTTGAGAGTCGTGGCTACCAGTTCCTCCTCATCTTCTGATGAGTTTTCCAAGATAAGATTGCGCTTACCTTTTCCTTGTTGTTGTTGTTGTGTCTTGAGCTTCTTTCTGGCTACTTCTATCTCTTTTGACAATTTCCTAATGATGCATTTTGTGACAACATACTCTGGGTTTTCTGGCTCTATCTCTCCCTTTGGCTCCTGGGTTGGGATGAAACTTTTTGCAGCCGGAGTAATTACTTGTTGCTCTGGTTGTGGCTCTACTGTCTGGGGTCTTTCCCTCTTTGTGGTTGGAGGTTTGATGGTTATTTGGAGTTGGCCGATGTGTTCGACCAATGTCTCCTCCGACACAAAGGTGCTGATATAGAGGTTGAGCTCATAGTCTTTCTCTTTTTCTTGGTCTGTGAGTGGGTCCTCGATTGAGAAGTCGATCTGATTTGCTACTACTGGTACTGGTATTTTGGTTTTGTCCTATCAAGACAGTTCCTGAAAGATCTGGTCGACTGATGGATAGTAGTCGAGGGATTTGGCATTTGAGTTGTCGCCCTGCATGTACCACACCAAGGTATGGTCAAGTTCTAGCTGGATGTGGGAGTTCGTTAGTAGATTTCTTCGGATGTTTTGAGGCACCCTCCATCTAGTCGTGCGGACTTTGAGCTATTGAAGTCAGTTCTCCAACAGTACTTTCCCGTGCTCAAGCTCCTGCAAGGTTCCTCTCTGGGAGAATGGTTTGAATCTCCACATGTGGAACCTTGACAGTTCCTGAAAGATTGGACTCCCCTCTGGGTAGATATGGTACATGACTATCCATAAGATTAGGGAGGGGAACTTGATGATTCCCCTCATTTCTTGGCATCTTTCACAGATGGTCTTGACCATGTCGGTGACATATTCAGCCCATCTGTATATCCTTCCATCTGTGTCAATGGTGTCGACAGCTTCTAGCATGTCTAACTTAAGGTCGCTGCCTCGACTTTCCAGGGTGAGTGTGATTGCGATTATTTTGGCCATAATCTGTGGCATTCAAGTTGTGATTTGGCTGATCATCAACCCCTTCGAGTTCTTTCCTTAAGTCAACCCAGTTAGCTCTTCAACCAGTCCTTCTTTAATACCGACTGGTAGTGGGTTTCCTTCGTTTAAGAGACCGATGAGTTTGGAGATGACTTCTCCCGAGATGTCAACCGGTTGTTCGAAGTAGAACCGGCCATTGTGGTACCAGTTGATGATGAATTTTACAACAGTTTCCTTCGTGCCACCAAAGCTGGCCATGAGTGGTGCATTGACATAGCTGAATATAGTGCTGTATTTGATCTTCTCTGTGGCTTGAGTGGATTTTTTGTTGACATAAGCCCATTATTACATGTCGGCCCATAGTTTTTTCCATGATCCTTTCTGTACCTTGGTATTCTTAATGTTTTTCAGCCTGCGGACTAAAGGTGTATCCATAGCCTGTAGTTCCTTGGCTTTGGTCGAGGCTCTAGTTTGTTTGGGTGCAATTGTGTCGGTTTGGTGGTCTATTTCACTAAGGGTTTCTCGGCTTTCAGTCGACTGGATGCTCTGGTGCTCTCACTGTATGATTTGCAGTGAATGATCCTTCAGTGATCCAGTATTTATAGGCGATGCTATGGCTGTGTGCGTCAATGGGTGTATTAATGGTGGACGTGATGTTCCAGCTGGAACACTTGAGTGTGCTTTAATGGTGAATTTCTCTCAGCGTTCGATGTCATGAATGCGCGATGGGACTATCAAGGTCGTTGGTCGATGTCGGTTATGAGAATGGTCGATGGAAGTGGTCGGTCGATGAAAATGGTCAATGGTGTTATGTCGATGGGCATGATGTCGGTTGTTGAAATGGTAATTTCCTGTCATAGTTTTTTGCATGTACGGTATTTTTTTGGCTTTTGGATTTTTAAGTTTTTATTGCTTTTGGTTGAAGGTTATGGTCGTTATATGATTTTTTTTTCTTGAATTATTTCTAGTTTCTATAGCATTTTAGTCGGGCTCCATTAATGAGATTCCGAAATACTATGCCCTGTAACGTCCTTAGTTAGACTAATCCGTTGGTATGTATCTCTTCGACAACGTAAGGTCCCATCCATTATGTGTGGAGCTTTTTAGGTTTACCTTTTACTCGACTATTGTATAGTAAAGCAAGGTCCCCTACCGACAAGTTTTTGTTCTTGATGTTTCGGTCGTGCCATGCTTTCTATTATTGTTTGTGGATTTCTTGATGTTGTATTGCCATTAGTCGGTGCTCTTCGAGTTTTCTTGCAATAGTCGGTCCTTTCTTCCTTGTTCAACATCAACATGTAGGATTTCTGCGATGATAGGTGTCTATTGTCAGAAGTGTAGTGGAACTAATGCTTCTTGTCCATAGACTAGTCGAAAAGGAGTTTGGTCAGTCAAGCGTTTATATACTGTTCTGTATGCCCATAATACTGCAGGTATTTTCTCGTCCCAGTCGTCCTTATCAGCATTACATATTTTGGTTAGTCCTCTTGTTAATGTTTTATTAAATGCTTCAATTTCTCCATTCGGCTGAGGATGGTATGTTGTGCTCCGACGATGGTCAATTTGGAACTGGTCGGTTAGGGTTTTGATAGTTATGCTGATGAAGTGTGTTCCCTGGTCACTAATTAGAGTTAGTGGACATACAAATCTAGTGATGATATTCTCATAGATAAACTTAGCAGCTATCTCACTAGAACATGTGTCGACTGGTTCAGCCTCTGCCCATTTAGTGACATATTCGACTGCAGTTATGATATACCTTGCACCTGTCCTTTTTACTGGTATAGGAAATGGTCCTATGAAGTCTATGGCCTAGATTTCAAATGTCAAAATTCGGTTTACTGACATCAGAGGCATTTTTGTGCTAGGCAGGGGTCGACCTAGTCGTTGACATCTGTCACATCGACAGACAATTTTTTTGCAATCTCTGAGTGTCAGCCACCATAACCCTAACTGTTGGATTTTCTTTGTAGTTGTGTCTACCTGGAAATGTCCTCCTACAGGTCCATAGTGTGCTTCATGCAGAATGTTGTCTCATTTGTGTTCTAGTACACACCTTCTAAGGATGTCATCTAATCCCATTTTGTATAAAAATCCATTTATAAGACTGTATGGTGCAGCCTTCATAGCTAAGATATTCTTTTTCTTTGTACTCATTCCGTCTAGTGCATGTTCATCTTCCAAGAACCAGGTTATTTCTTCTAGTTCTGTTGGGACTACTTCTATATGAAATTAATGTACGTAAGGTAAGTCATCGTCGACTCCTGTCGGTTATTCTCTTGTGTCGATTCAGGATAAATGGTCGGGACCGACATTTAACTTGCCTGGTCAGACAACGACTTCAAACTCAAATTCTTGAAAGAGAAGTAGCCATCGACAAATCCTTCCATGATGAAGTGGTTTATTGATGAGATACTTCAGGGCCTAATGATTTGTATAGAATATAAATGGGTTAGCTAGGAGATAATGTCGATATTTTTGTAGTGCAAAGACCATTCCTAGTGCTTCTCTTTCTGTTGTCGAATAGTTTCTCTCAGCTTTGTTTAATTTTTTTCTACTGTAAACTATAGGATAATCCATTCCATCATCTCCTGGTTGAGTTAATATTGCACCTATTGCTAGACCTAATGCATCAATATGAACATGAAATTTGATCAACCAGTTTGGAAACTTTAGAAATTGGTGCTTCGACTAATTTTCTTTTTAATTTTTTGAATGATATGTGGCACTCCTCTATCCATTTGAACTCTTGATCTTCCCTTAATATTTCTTCAAGAGGATAGGTCATATCTAAATAATATCTTATGAATTTTTTGTAATAGCCTGTGTGGCCAAGTAACACCCTGACTTGTTTTAAGTTTACTGGTGGTTTTAGGTTGAGGATAATTTTGATCTTTGTAAAGTCAACCTTAATACCTTCCTTACAGACAATGTGTCCTAATAATATCCATATGGGGGTCACAAATATGCATTTATTGATGTTTAGGGAGAGTTGAATTTGTCGACATCTTTCCAACATAATTCTGAGCCATTTGCAATGATCTTTTAACATGGAGTATATTGTCCAATCATCAAAGTATACTGCCATGGTCTTATAGATATATTCCTGAAATGTTTTGACAACAATTCTAGAAAATACTACAGGTGCATTTTTTAATCCGAAAGGCATAACCTTGTAAGCAAATGAACCAAATTAACACACAAAGGTTGTCTTTTTCTAGTCTTATTTAGCTATTGGCACTTGGTTATAACCTGAGAATCCATCTGTAAATGAGTAGCATTCATGTCCTGCAACCTCATTTAAGATTTCATCTGCATAAGGAGTTGGAAATGGGTCTTTCAGTGTCACTTTGTTTAGTTCTCTAAATTCGACACAAATTCTTAGTCTGGTCGGATCATGTTTCTTAGGCTGTACAACCATTGGACTTGCCCATTTTGATTGGTTGATAGGATAGATGATGCCTGCTGCAAGCATGTTATCAATTTCCTTTTTGACTGTCTCTTTGTATTTGTGAGCTAGTTTATACAACCTTTTCTTCATAGGTCGAACATCAGGTTTAGTGTCAATTTTCATTTCTCCCATTTCGTGGACTAAGCCTTTGAGGCCTTTATAATCTCTAGAAAATACATCTTGGAACTCCTTTAATAAGTTCACTATCTCTGTGGTCTGCTCTTCACTCCAGTAGTCACCAATTTTTGCCATTTTTGGTCGATCATCATTTGATATGTTGAATTCTCTAGTTTTGACTTTAGCATCTAGCCATTCTGGTGCTTTGGCTTCATTGATCAGTCGACTTCCTTCTTTAAACTGTGAGAATGTGGTAGGGAAATCGGCTGAAGTCATTATGTCGGTATCCTGTTTGTCGGTTGTTTCTACTTTCAGGATTGTACAAATAGGTTTGGTTGTTTCAACATGGTTGAATTTCCATCTAAAGCTTTTTCCTTCTGTGTTTTGGTTTTCTAACTGTAGTCTTGTTAATTGTGGATTTATCCTCATTTGTATATTGTTACATTTCATTGTGTGTCAGTTATCTTTTAAGGGTTTGTTTTCAGTCGGCTGGATAAATTCTTTAATCTGTTTTGCTAATTTGACCAAGTTTTAATTTTGAGGTATAAAGTTTAAATTTTAATGAAATTTTCCCTGAGTTCATGACATAAGAATGTTTCACCTCTAGCTTCTTCCATATTATACCATTTGTTTGGTAATTCGATGAGGGTTTATGGGAACAAGTGTGGCCATGTTCGTTCATCCTTGTATCCAAGTCTTCTCCACTCTTTTTCACAGGTTTTAATATGATCTTTTGGGTTCTGTCCTTGAGTGAATACAGGTATCTGAGCTTGTTGGGTTAACTTCTTTCCTCCAAACCTTTTGAAAAAGTAATTCGAAGCTATTGTCTAGGTCTGCAGTCTCGTCTGATGGGTATCCCACCATTTAGCAGCTTGTCCTATAAAAGTTTCTACTAGGCTTTGAAGTCGGCCATGTTCACCAATATTTTTGGAAACTTGTTCTACATGCATCACTGGTGATTCCCTTTCCTTGTATCTTGGTATTTGTGTAGTATTTACATTGGTAGGTTGTAAGGTAGGGTATTGCCTAATTTTATTCTCAAATATTTTTGGGACAATGGACACTATGAAGCAGTGTTGGGTGGGCTTTTCTGCACTTTTTGTATAGTCTATCACCCTCTTGCTTGTGTTTCGTAGTTCTCGATCTCCCAATCATATAATTCGGTGTCTGAATTATAACCAACTGAGTCTTGGTTTCCTAAATGAAGTTCTCCATGGATATTTGGTTCTGTATAATCTGCATTGTTTTGAATCTGGTAGATTTTTCGGACATCAACTTCTTCATCGATACGTTCAGTCCAAGGTTCCCCTTGAGATGGATGAATGGGTACAATGACCTTTTGTCCATTTCCTGTTAATTTGATTCACTCCTTGTCCAGGGATATCGATGCTTTCATCTTTCTACCCCAAGGTAGACTGACTAACGCTAGGAAGGAACTGGATCCTTCCTTAGGGTCAATGATTTCAAAGTCGACCTTGGTCGAGATTCCTTTTATAGTTGTGTCAACATTCTTCCAGACTCCAATAGGTTCAATTAGGCCCTGGTCGACTAGTTTCAGGTATATGCCTGACTCATAGAGTTGAGGTCTTCCCATTTGTTCCCAAGTGTCATGAGTTATGATGTTTACTTGTGATCCAAAGTCCAACACTACTTTTCGGACGTGGTATCCTTTGATTTCCAGGTCGACAAGTGGGTCGGCATCACCTTTCTCTTTTTTATTTAAGCTGCAGATGTTCTTTGTTTGTTTTTCAGAATTGTTACATTTTATTTCATACAGCAAATCGATGAACTGAGATACTGAGTTGTCTTTTTGTACGAGCTGGATTAATTCGTTTATTGTGTTATGTCGAGTGTCATGAGCTTGTTCTTGTCATGCAATTTATTTGAATACATTGGTTTCTTCTTTGTATGTTTGTTTTTCTTTCAGTGGATCAGGATATACAATTTTCTCTTTTATTTTGCTAATTCTTAGGTTATCACCTCCCGTTTTTGTTCCTTGTCAAGTTACAATATGCAATTTTTTTGTTTGTTTAATACATCATTTTTTTGCACACAGGACAAGACATTAACATTTTTCTTTGTATTTATTTTTTCCAACATGGTAGGGCAATCCTCTAGGGAGTGATCCCATACTCCACAATGAGTACAAAATTTGAGGTCAGTTCTGTATTTATATGGACAGTCTGCATACCGATGGCCTTCCTTATAACATGTAAAGCACTGGATGGGTCAACGCGGTCGGTTGTTGCGATTCCCAGGGAATCGACCTCTTCCTCTATAGCCTCCACGTCGATTGTCGTATTGACACTCGTATCGTCGACCGTCATATCTCTGACCGTTCTGATCGTTTGCTAAATTGTTTTGCTTGTTATGTTGTGCAACTGCATTAGTTTGGTAGACTGCTCGATAATTTTGTTGGTTCTTCAGGTTCAAATGACAGTCGGCCATGTTATGATTTTTGGTTTCACATATTGCACACCAGGATGCCTTGCCATTCTTCATGTTGAATGGGCAGTATTTTGTCGGGTAGTCCTTGTGTTCCTGGCAGATTTCGCAAAAATATTTCGTCTGCGGGAATCGAACGTCCTGTCGGCTGTATTCCTATCAACAGTTGTCTTTGGAGTGTCCAGTCGTTGATCACTTTGTGCACCAGATCTCCTGATTCTTGAGGTTTAATTCTTGTAAATACTTCTGCACACTCTCAAGTTGTTCTTCCAATCTGTGGTTAGTGGGGTAAGCAGGTATGTCCTCGTCCATCTCCACTTGAATAGATTTTGTTAGTGCATCTTCGTAAGATTTGAATGTTTCTAGACTGATGTGTCAGCGCACTTTCTGAGATAACCCTGCAAGAAACCACTGGATTAGTAGTTGTTCATCTATAACAAGGTCTTTCCAATGCTTATCATAGTCGCGGACAGTTTCCCCTAGCTTCTGTGATGTTGTTTTTAGTTTTTTCACTGCCAGGTGTTTGGCATCTGGAGTTTTGAAAAATGATAGAAATTGCACCTTGATATTAGCTTTGGTTGCTCTAGGTTATCTTTCCAAAAAGGTCATATACCACGTTAATGCCCTTTTCCTCAAGGCACCGGTGAATTGTGCCATTTGTCTATCTTCGTCTGTAACTTGGTTGGCCTCCCAAGTCGACTTGTAGATGAACCAGTGTCGTCTGCGGTCCTCATCCCCCTCATATAGAGGAATGTGAGCTGATCTGTGACCCATGTCGGAATCACTGTCACTGCTCTTAGGAGGTGGTGGTGGTGGAGGTGGGGGTGGGGTTGAGGGTGGTGGGGTTATTGGTTTATTCGTCTCTGCAGGACTATGGTCGACAGAACTTTCGTTACCGTCAATTGTTGATTCTTCGTCGACTGGTAGTCGGTTGATGTCGACTTTGTCTATCGATGGCCCACTGCAACTATTTGTCTGCAGTTCTGAATGTTTTGTGTCTTCTAAAGCTATATTTAGTGGGGGGGGTTCTCCTTCATGTGTCGATAAGAGTAAGTGGATACTTCGGTTGGAGGGTACCTCTTGAAAGGTAACCCAATTCCCTTCCTCTGGTCGACATATAATGAGGTGTCATCCAGTCTATGTTTCATTGTCTAGTCGACTCCATATACCAAAGTCACCAGCTCATAGTCGAAGGTCCTCTTCGACAATAGTCTGTATCCAAGTACGTGGATTCAACGGAGAGAGGGTTGTTCCTTCATGGGGAACTCTTAATTGGAGAGCTTCTGGCTGCTCTATCCATAATTCTTCCTCCGTAGGGGACGCCTCTTGTTCCACACCTTCTTCATGTCGGTCATGACCTAACTCTGGCGGATTCTCTTCTTGGTCAGTTGCCCTAAGACTCCTTCCTGTATGCAGATCTAAGGCTCTTTCTCTTCTTTCTTCCCTCCTTTGTTGTCTCTCTTCCCTCTCTATTTTCTGAATGTCCGACATACCTTCGTGTGATACTATTCTCTTGTGTTCCCTTTTGGTCGACTTTTCATTACTGGTGAATGGTATCTATTTCTAGTCGACTAGAATCCACTCTACTCTATCTTGACATATGACCAGCTACCCCCCCATAGCCTAACCGACGCTTTTAGAAAGCCTGGATAGTTTGGTCTATTTGCTTAGGAAGTATTCCCACTCCCTTTCTGCAATAAATTTTTCCCACTTCCTTTGCTTCTCCACCCCGTTAGAGTTTGATGGCAGTTCATGAAGTGATGGATGAGGTTCGACAATATGTCCTACTCCCTTCTCAATCATGACTTGGAACAGCAAGGTCGGTAAGGAGCACAGAAATTGCTCGATGAGATCTGTGTAAAATTTCTCCTTGACGGTTTTCACCAAATTTCTGTATTCAACTGCTTTCTCCTCACAGAAGTCGTCAACGATTTTCTCGAACCACTCCGACAAGTTTGTTCTACCTCCTTGGATCAGTTTTTCCAGCAACTATTGTTCTTTAGTCCCTTCCAACTTCTCATCCAAGAGTTTCTTCAGAATTTGGGGCACTGATTCTACAAACTTTTCATGTGTTTCAGTGAAGAATATTTCTTTTGCTTGTGCGATTGTTAATCTGTTCCTTCGTGCATAATTCTGCAAATAGTTTGCAACTTTACGTTCCCACTAGTCCTTAATCTCCTTCTCTGGTATCATCTGTTTGTATGCATTTCAAACATGTACTACCAGCAATGGAACCAATGTTCTAATCTCACATATCACATAAGGTTACCAATAATACATTCTAAAACATACATATATAAAACAGAGATAAGAGATAAGAACAAATGGGTGAATTAACAGATTATATTATACGAATGAGTCCATACAACACAGAGAACTGAATTGATTTCTCATCTAGCTCAACAGCCTAATATATATGATTACAAAATAGTTACAAAATAACTACCTGTCGGTTCAGTGAACCGACACGACCTTAGGTGGCTGACCTAATCTCTAGTTTAGTCGGTCGACCGACTTAGTCGGCTCATCGACTAAGTCGGCTATCATTCAAGTCGACTTATCGGCTTGCTCCTTCTATAAACCCCATTTATGGGAATGATGCGAATAGTTTAGTTCAAGTTATTATATTTCTTACATTTATCAAGTGTTGTGACACTTGATTTGAAGGTTAAAGGTACATAACTGAGAGATTAGGTGATGGTTGGGATTCCTTGCCATCATACTTACTAATGTTATTGTCAAGCTTGGTAGGTTGCATGAATTGAAGCTGTTTTAGTTGTATATTTTATATCAATATTTCATTTTAAGATGGATTCCTCTAAATGGGTCTATGCAAAAGTCTAAAAAACATGTCATAAACACAACAAAAACCAAAGCAGGGATATGTCCCACCCAAACAAAACTATCACTGCAATATATATATATTAGAGAGTTTCAATTTTTTTTACCAAGAGACACAATTGTGATCTTTCTATGTGGATGGATTCATATTTCATTTAATTTTTACATTGTTAATTTCTAGAGCAATAAGAGTCAAATCTAGGGAATTCCCCTTGAGATCCCCTCATAAGTTTTTTCTTTTGTGTATCTATTGGGTCAATACTTTTTTCTATTGGTATTTTATTTTAATGAGATAGTTCAAACCTTGATTAGCTAAGTCTGGTTGTAATATTTCTCTGCTTGGCTAAGCTCAACTATAATCCCTCAAGAGGGTCTGGAGTCTCTTCATTTTTCCATAAAGGTGGCTTTAAGGGTCCAAAATCGCTAGTTGAAATATTGGGTGTAACGTCCCCAACCCTCTGACCAGCGAAGAGGATGCTACCGACATACTATCTATCCAGGAAATAGCCCCATAAACGTAAAATATAATGCATTGAAATCAAGATACACATATGCATAAATAATTAACATTCAATGGAAGAAAATTACATTTAATTCAAGCATTCAACACATTTTACATGTTCATCATAATTCACATAAACAAAACAATTGCATGTGTGATTACACAAGAATACTTATCTTTGAATGAAGCTCCTCGCAACCAGCTATGTTGTTGCAACGTTCCACCCAACCATAGGCCAGTGTGCTCCTTAATCTCTCAGCAACATTGCCACCCCCGAGCTGGGCATGATTTCCCCAAGGAAAATAAAACTAAGCAGACTCACACATAGCCAAAGATATTTCAAACTTAGTCAAGCCAAAGCCATGTTTGGGTTTATCAGATTATCAGTAGATGGGAGCATTGTCTACTAAGCTAGTTGGTTCATTGAAGAGCTAAGGATGCCTACACTAGAACTAGCTTGAATCCTAAGAAATCCACACACACACACAACAAAAGGAATCATTCCCTTCTCTACTGCACAGTCCCTCAGGCCATGAATTCCCTTCCAGTGTTGTTCAGAGGGTGTAGAGAAGAGAGCCAACTATTTAGTTCTATCTATGAGGCTCCTATAAAACAGTAGGTTTGTCAAGCAAACTCCTTCCCACTCCTACACAGTCCAAATACCAATTGCATACATAGAAATATACACCATTCCTGGATTTAGGAAAGCAGTTCGACCACAAAATTAATTGCCAAGGAGGGTAAAAGCAACCCCTGAAAACAATTCAATTTCCCAAGGACGTTTTGGCCCTAACGTGGCTAAAAACGAATTCAATACACCACCATTACAGTGTTGGGCATGGATAAAACATCCTGGAAGCTAAAATCAGAGAACGGTAAGTGGTTAAAATAGCCCTAGGAGACAAAATCGATTTCAACAAATGTTCATTGGTTTCACGTGGGCAATAATGACCTCCACAGACCACAAAAAATGTGAATCTTCTTTACCCACAAATTCTGAGGACATTTATGGAATTACAGGAACCAAATGACTGCATAAACTCCCAAAATAAAAATATTCCTTGACCACTTGCTGAACAACACCAAAAACAGATTTTTGGGCATGCAAGATGAGGAAAATGAGCAAAAACATGAAGGTAAAATAGCTCCCAAGCTTTCCCTGCATGAGCAAATGAAGAATGTGAGTGTATGGGCAAATGGGCATGCATTTTGGGTGTTTTTCTTGCCAAGGAAGTCAGAACATGTTTTTCAAAAATGGGTCCTCTGCCCAATTCAAATTTCTTCCCATACTCTTCCCACTCCATGCAATAACTAACTCAACAACATTCTAGCTGAATTTAATGATTGGGGGGAAAGACAAAATGGGTAGTTGAGGGTTTGATTGGTTCTCCCCATTGGCCCAAAGGTTTAAATCATTTCCCTCCCTATTCCTTAGGAAAATCATGCCCTTTTCATTATGGTTGCATTGAATTAGCTGGTTGTGGGTATTTTTAATTAAAATGCATATTTACATGATGCCAAAATTATAGTTTCAGATAGCACGATATATCCTCAGCAACAATTTTAATCGTTGGAACATAAAACATTAAATTGATGGTGGGGATTTTGCTGTAATACCCCGGTTTTGACCCCATTTGCGTTAAAGGGTACATGATGTATATTTTGTAATTAATCATGGTGAGGAGCTAAAGGCAAAAGCCCCACCATCGATTTGGCTATGTTATGTTTTCAGCAAGAGGGATTGTCGCTGATGGTATATCGTGCTATCTAGCACATTATAAATTTGGCATCATGTAAATACACACATCAATTTAATTAAAACTACAACCAGCTATGACGGTGCAACGTTAAATGAAAAGGGCATGATTCCAAAGGTTAAGATGGGGGGGTTGTCTAACCCGTGGGGGCCATTGGGAGTTAGCCATGTGTCACCACCCTATTGTTCTGTTGTTAGTTGGGGGCATCTACTTGCTGGCATGGAAAACCACCACCATGCTCACGCCTGCACCCAGTCTCCATGACGTACCTTCTGGGTAGCGGATGGTCTTCCTACTATGTTGATCGTGAATCTGTTCACCTCCTCTCATGGGGGGGCTGACATAAAAGGTTCCACATTCCTTTGTTTGGGGTTCGCCTTTCCTCTTGCACCGCCTTGCTAATTGGAGAGACATTCTTCCTCTTGATCATGCATAGAACCTGCGTTTATTCCAACATTGTCGGAGGTGAAGGGTGCGTTGGCTTCATCGTGGAGAAGGGACCCTTGTTGTCCCATGCTGTTGGTGTGTTCAAACTACGAAGCGATCTGTGTTTCATCGTGATCTGTGTTGTGGGTCTCTTCTATGTGTTTTACCACATTTTTCTTTGGGGGCTATGCCTTTTCCCACACCACATAGTTCATGATTTTATCCCCCTTTTTCCATTTTTCTAGTCTATGTAACTTTCTCCAGTGATTGCATGGAGGATCGTGTGATGTGGGCTTAGGGTTTCCCGTGGACTATGGTTTTTCCTTTATTTGCTTGTGGTATACATTTTCGTTCCCCATCTGCAGACTGTGTAATGCTACCGTCGTTTCCTTATAAGACTGGGGCTGCTGTTGATTTACCTGGGTTTCAGGCTGCTGTGTATGCAAGTACTTTCTAGGTTGCTGCTGAGTTGTTTTGGCCACGCTAAAGCCAAGAACAACTTTGAGTTGTCTTGTGTACTTGATCCATGTTCACCCTTGTTGTTTGGGGTTGTCACCCTATGGTCCTCATCTTCTTCACAGAGCTATGAACTGTTTGTTTTGCTACGGTATGCAGTGGTTGGTCTTTGGACTATTAAGAGTAGGATTAGAGGCTGAGTATGCTTGAGAAAACTGGTGTTTGAGGCCACTAGCTTAGCATTTAGCCTTTCCTAGCTCCTTGATGGCCTGATAAACCCTATTGTGTGGGATTGGATAATTTGTGTACCTTGGCTATGTGTAAGCTTGCTTTGACCCTTATTCCCTGAGGAATCATGCCCAGCTGGAGGGTGGCAGTGTTGCTGAGAGATTGATGAGCACGTTGGCCTATGGTTGGGTGAAACATTGTAGCGATGTAGCTGGTTGTGGGACGAGTTCTTATCAAATGAGTATTCATGTCTATTTTACCTCTGCAATTATATTTACTGATTAAATGAATACGATGAACATGTGGCATGCTTGAATGAATGTATGTTTGATTTCGCTATGTATATGAAGGATTATGCATCTCAATATGTATTATTTTAAAGCTTTTTATCTCAGCATTATATGCCTGTTCATGTTCATGGGGCTATTTTCCCATATGTTTGGTGTTAGTAGCGTCCTCTTCACCAGTCAGAGGGTCGGGGACGTTATAGTATGGTATCAGAGATAAAGGTTATAGCATGGGCCTGAATGGGCCATGACCGATCAGATAGCAGAGACAGGTTGCCTACTTCCCAGAAGAAACCAGGTTAAGATGGGTGAAGATAAGAAAATTCACAAAAATTTTCTAACTGCCAGAACTATCGGCCCACCAGAAGACTCAGTGACAATATCTTTCGATGTAGCAGGAATTTAGTGGAAAGGCCACCCGACGAACGGTAACCGGAAAAACTTTGAAATTTTTTTCTAAGTCTGACCATCAGCGATTGGCGGAAGATAGTTGTTCTCATCGTCGATGGTTCAACGAGGAAAATACCGATGAACATCGGCAAGATTTAGTTGAATGGGTTGCCTCCATTGTGGCTGCCGTGGGAGCTAAAATGCCGATGTAGCAGTGCTAGTGGCTCCGACCGCCGACAAAAGAAGAAAGTATCAAAATTTTTGTTTAAGTGTTGAAATCATCGGCGGAGATTAACTGATCGAGCACCTGTCGTTGCGGATGGCTAGACCACTTTGCTTCCAACACATAGAGCCTATGACCATCGATGCCAGGGAATTTTGGAAAATTTGATGAAGTAGCAGGACCATCAGCGATGGGAGATGATTAGTTGATCGCATCGCCGATGCACAGCCAAGCATGTTGCCGATGAGGAGAAAGTTGGTGACTACAGTGGAAGGAATTAGTGGAACAAAGCGCCGTCATTGCGGATAGCTAGAGGACTATCCTCCCGATGGATAGAGCCCACGACACCACAGAGGAAGACGTTCCGACAGCCATCGCAGTAGGTTCAAACATTTTTCTAAGTCCCGAAATCATCGGCCATTGAAAGAAGATAGTGTTTCGTGCGCCCGCCGTTGCGGAAGCCTAGAGCACTAGTCTTCCGATAGGGAGAAGCTCCGACTTCCGATGCTGTTCAAAATCATGCTTCAGTTCGCCGATCAGAAATCATTAGAGAATTAGACCGCTGATTAGGAAAGGATCAAAGATGATGAGCCGTCGTTGCGGCTGCTGATCGAACTAACCCGCCGATGCTTTAGTCTTCCACTCACCAATGCCTAGGTGTTAGTGGATTATGGTTGCGACAAGCAATTACTTGATTGGCAAAGGATAGGGGAGATGGAGCCACCAAAGTCAGCATAAGATAGAGAAAGTTTTCACCGATAGATAACAAATGGATCGACGAAAAATAAGCGATCGTTCAGCCAATGAAGATTCAGAAAGGAAGAGAAAAAATTCAAAAAAAAATTCAAAAATTTGTCTAAGTCATGGAATCATCAGCCATCGGCGATAGTGAGTTGATCACATCACCAATGATCAGATGATGCGGTCGTCGATGATCTACGATAGGTAAAGTTTGTTGAACGTCCACCGTTGCGAAGGTTGTGAGGACTAACCATCCGACGAGGAATACATCCGAGTGCCGATGCCGCAGCTTCTAGGGGTTCCGATTGCCAATGGACGAAGAAAATTCAAAATTTTTCTAAGGAATAAGATCATCAAGCATTGGAAAATGATTGGAGATCGGGTCGCCGATGAACAGTGCACTAATCCTCTGACGCATACAGGTTCCCAATGTTGATGTGTTTTAGCCTCCAATGGAAAAAGGATCAAAGATGATGAGCCGCCATTGCGGCTGCGAAATGAACTATTACACCGATGCTAGTCCTTCTAGTCACCAATGCTGGGGTGTTTAGTGAACATCCAGGATCACTACGGCGGTGACAAATGGAAGAGAATTAGGCAAAGAAGAAGAAAAAGAAAAATTTACGAAAATTTGCCTAAGTAAAGAATACATCGGAAAAGTTTGGTAGACTACCCCTCCGATGAATAATTGTTCCAACCGCTGATTGGAAAGGTTTAGTTAATCAGACCACCGACCGGAAAAAGTTAGCGGATGGAGAACCGCCATTGCGGCAGCCATGTGGGCTAGCGTTTTGATGGTTAGAATTTTTAGTTTTCGATCGCCGATAGACTTGTGGCTACAGAAGAGACAGTTTGAATGTGGGCCGCTATTGCAAAAATATTGATGACTATTTGACCGATGCGTAGGGCACCGGGTCATCGACATAGCGGTTAGCTTAGGCTATCGCCGAGGAAATTCGTAGCGATAGTCTACTAAGGACCCAATATGGCGGACAAAATTAAACAACAGGTCACCGATCGGAAGCTTAGTTGGTTCGCCCGCGGAAATCATAGTAATATTTCTTTCCGCCGTTGAGGCTGCTTAAGCAATTGCGCACCCAATGAACAATTGATTTGCTCACCAATACAGATTTGGAGTTTAGTCATTTTGCCATCGAAATGCTGGAGAGGAATAATGGAACAGTCCGCTGATGAAATTCAGAAGTTTAGACCACTACAGGTTCGATACGCCGGAGAAGGATAGATAAGCAGACTGTTGATGAGCAGCACAGAAGATTAGTTGGTTTGTTGCCAAAACACTGGAAGGTCAGTAAAGAAAGGACTCGATAGATAGTCCTAGATAACATCGATGCAGATCGGAATACTAGTCCACTGAGGATCCGAAACGTCGAAAACTTAGTTGGAAAGTGACCCGATAGGGAGAAAGAAAATTGGGTTTTCTAGTGAAATTTTTAGTGGATTCCAGCTAAGTGTTTCAATGAATTTTCATGGAATTTTTTAGCAGTTCAAGGCTAAAAGGAAAGAAAATTCTAGGTGGCTGAAATTAACAATTCAGACCAAAACATAGTTGAGTGTTTTGCCTAAATTTGATGAATGTCATCATTTTAGAAGTGGTGTGGTTTTCACACCCGAGGTCAAAATGAAGCATGTGGATAGGCATTGGAAAGCTTATCCAGCACGGAACAAGGGAAAGTCACTAGAATCTGAGTATGGAGCAACAAAGTGATAATGCTGGCCTGAAAGAGAAAGGTGCTGCTGTCAAATGGACAAATCTGGGAAATTGCATGCCTAGAGGTAGCAAGACCATGAAGTCAAACCAGTTGTTGTGTGGAAGAGGAGTTCCATACAGGGATGTGGGAATGGAAAAGGGAAGTTTCCTTAAACCCTATCTCACTGATTATAACTACATTTCATAAGTTTTTGAGGGTATGCATTGCATACATAGGATATTGAGGATTATCCATTTATAATAAACCACTAATGATAGTTATTGCATTGGTATTGGCATTAGTGGGAAAAAACCAACGACAACATGGACATGGCTGAATATGTTGTTGATGCTGACGAAGGTGACTAGAAACCCTCTGGAGAAAGGGATAAGGCAACAAGTCAATAATCAAAAGTTGGTGAGAAAATTTTGCAATCTCCTGCAAAGGACCAACCAAAATGATAATGCCAAGAGTGTAAGTAGGACCCATGAAGGTAAGAGTTTGACTATGACAAATTCCATGGAGTGGCAAAGGTAAGAGACCTCATGCCATGTGGATATTTGAATGTTATACTACATTCATATAGAAATGTGTCATGCATGTATATGTTGATTGAGCTTAGTAGCCCAAGGAAAGTAAGTACTGATGATCTTGATTATAGTAATGCATCCTATATGAAGTAGTCATGGTTAGGCCATGCATGGTAGGTTGAATGCATAGTATTCCTGAATCAATGCAAGGTAGCCTTGAATGGATATGCATTAAAAGATTTTATGAATCTTGTAGTTATGCATTGAATGGATGCATATGAAGGGTGTGAGTGACTGATTGCATAAGTATAGGTGCAAATGTTGTGATGCATTGCATGAATGCATTGAGATAAGTGCATGTGAAATTATGAATAACTAATGGCTGAAATGATGAATTGATGACAATTCAGGAACCATTTCAAGGATTTTATGAATGCAGGATAGTAAATGCATGAAGAGGGTAGTCATAATCAATTGGCTACCAGAAATGCTCTATGAAAGAGCAAGGTGGTATGAATGATATGCTTGTGAAGTAAGGAGTATCTAAACATTTCATTTAAATTACATGAATGATGTGACTGTACCTTGTAATTTAAAGTATGATAATGATTGCATGAAGTAAATGAGTTTTGGTAATATTGATGTGATTAACAACTGGAAATGTTTGAATTTTATAAATTCTGAAAATGCTTCAGTGATTGTTGAAGGAATGAAAATGTTATATGCATCAATACTTACCAAATGTTTGGCTGATTGAAGTTCAGGTTTCAGGTAGATTGTTTGGGACATGGAAAAGTGGGTAAGACCATGACAAAGGCCAGAACCTACCATGTGAAAGAGCCAAACCTCATGAGAAGAGTCTCATGGCTATGATAATAGTTTAAGGATGCATTGGGTACACACTATAGGAAGATCATGTGTGATGGTCTACAAGAGCCAAACTTCATGGGAAGGTTTTCCTTATCTTGGAAATGGGTTTCGGGTGAAACTCCATTGGACATTTTGGAAATGTCTCATCTACACTACATGTTTGGTAAGCAACATCAGTGAGATGGTATGAGTTATGTCGGTAAGACATGTGTGGATACGAAATGTAAAGAGGAATTGGGGTGGCAAACCGAGGGATTGTTAACTCAGAGAAGGGAGCCCTCATTCCTCCCTAACGAAGGAATACTGCTTCAACATACGGATAAGTGTTCTGTGACCCTAGCTAAGAATATGCATGTCAAATTATTAAATTCAATATGTAGAGCATGTTTTGATTTTGTTTCCATTATGGAAAATTGCTTGAGTATGCATAGGGCCTACATGGCACACACCGAAAAAGGGTGCACACTTTTTCGATGTCAGATCATGGAAGGATATTTCAATATTGATTACACCCCAGGGAGTGGATGCACTCCTGGTGTCTCAATACTTTATAGTTAATGGTGTGAAATATGGTTACAATTTTAGAGCAATAATGCTAACGAATATGCTTATATTGCTTGTGTTTTCAGGATAAGCAAATGTAGTTTATAGTGTGGTCT
>LPNX010708781.1:268930-364704 GCA_001517045.1 Pseudotsuga menziesii
TGCAATAAACCTGCTGGGTGTTGATGCTCAACCTTTACCTACTAAAATTTCATGCACCTTGAAATATATTCCACCATGTCCTTTTTCATTCCTAGCCCAAAGTACTGCTTTCTGGATAAAGAAATTGTCTTCTGATATCCTAGGTGACCAGAATATGGAGCTTGATGGATTTCATCCATAACAACTCTCCTCAAATCTGCTACATTTGGAATATAAATTCTACCTTTATGAGTAAAAAGTCCATCTTCTTCCAATTTATATCCCTCATACCTCTTCTCAAGAATTTGTTGTTGCAATTTATCTTTTACCTACACATACATTTCATCTTCAGCAGTATGACTAACAATCTGTTGTCTCAAATCTGATTGGAAAATACTAATAGATGCCACATTCATTTCATGCACCTTCCTGCTGAGTGCATCAGCTACCTTATTCTCTTTTCCTTTTATGTGCTCGATTTCGAAATCAAACTCACATAAAAAATACAACCATCTCACTTGCCTAGCATTTAACGTAGGTTGATCAAACAAATACTTCAGACCTCAATGGTATGTCCTTAGCTCAAATCTTCTTCCCATCAAGTAATGCCTCCATATCTTGAGAGCATGTACTATGGCTGCAATTTCTAGATCATGAGTGGCATAGTTCTTCTCATGCTCCTTCAGCTTTCTTGATTCATAACATATCACGTGGTTGTCTTGCATAAGGAATCCTCCAAGCCCTTGTCCGCATGCATCGGTACACACCACATAATCTTTCTCTAGGTCTGCAACTTTCAATACTGGTGCACTGGTGAGAATATTCTTCAACTGTTGGAAGCTTTCTTCACACCTCGATGTCCATTCAAACTTTATCCCCTTCTTTTGCAAAGAAGTGATGGCATGTGCAACTTTGGAGAATCCTTCAGTGAATCTCTGATAGTATCCTGCAAGTCCCATAAAAGATCTTACATCTGTCACATTTCTTGGAGTAGGCCAATTCATAATGGCTTAAATCTTCTCAGGTTCCATAGATATACCCTCTTTTGAGATAATGAGACCCAAATACTGAATTCTATCTCTATAGAAGTCACACTTGCTCAACTTTGCATACAGTTGATGCTCCCTAGGCAATTGCAATGTCAATATCAAATGCTCTTCATGCTCTTCCTCATTCTTAGAAATAATAAGAATGTCATCAAGGAAAAAAAGAACAAACTTGTCCAAATAACTGCTGAAGACACTGTTCATAAGGCACATAAATGTAGCTGGTGCATTTGTGAGACCAAATGGTACCACTACAAACTCATAATGTCCATACCTTGTTTTGATGGTTGTCTTATGAATGTATTCATCCTTGATTCTCACCTAATGGTAACTAGACCTCAAGTCAATCTTGGAAAATACCTTTGCTCCTCTCATTTGATCAAAGAGGTCATCAATCCTAGGAAACGGGTGTTTATTCTTCACAGTAACCTTGTTCAATTGTCTGTAATCAATGCACAACCTGAGTGTACCATATTTATTCTTTACAAATAGAATTGGTGCTCCCCAATGAGACACACTCAGCCTGATATACTTCTTCTCCAACAGCATTTGCAGTTGCATCTTCAACTCTAGCATCTCAGGTGTACTCATTCTATAAGGTGTCTTGGAAACTGGTACTGCTCCTGGTACAAGTTCAATTGTGAAATCAATGTCCCTCTTTGGAGGAAGCCCTAGAATCTCATTAAGAAAACATCCCTGAATTCTTGCAACACATGAAAGTCCTCCAACCTAACATTTTCATTCTCTGTTGCCTCCAAAATATGAGCTGCATACAACTAGAAACCTTTCCTACAGAAATTCTTCAACTACATTGCTTAAATCTACCTTATAGAAATCACCTTTGGAATTCCTTTCACAATCCTTAAGTTGCCTTCTTCATCCAAGCACTCAAAAGCCTTATTATAATAGTCAAGATTTACCCTGTGAGCTTCTAACCAATCCATTCCGATGAGAATGTCATAGGAACCAAGGGGTATAACATTCAGATCTACACAAGTGACCAATCCATTCATGACCAATATACATTTCTCTACCACTTCACTAACCTTTCTCTTAGTTCCAGTGGCTAGCTGAACAAACCAATAGTTGATATGCTTTACTTTCTTAAAAGCACAAATATCCACTACTCTAGGGGTAATCAAACCATGAGTAGAACTAGGGTCAATCAAAATAGAAATAGATTGCTAAACAATCTTACCTGCAACTTCAACCATAGTTTACTGGTGATATTCCTGGCGGTCCTTCAGTGCTGCATAAATCCTAGGGATGACCCTTGCTACTTGACCCACTAGTTCTGCTTCTTGCA
Organism: Pseudotsuga menziesii; assembly: GCA_001517045.1. NCBI lineage: Eukaryota > Viridiplantae > Streptophyta > Pinopsida > Pinales > Pinaceae > Pseudotsuga > Pseudotsuga menziesii. Next base: position 271,262 of record LPNX010708781.1, read on the forward strand.
TGCTGTAAGCTGGCCTTACACTCTCATTCTCGAGTGGACAATTCCTGCGCATGTGGGATCCTCCACATTTCCAACATTGGAGAGGTTCTCTGCTCTGCTATGGATCTTTAGGATTTTCTCCCATCACTCTAGTTGGTTGCTTCTCAGCTTGTGGTGGTTTCTTCTTCTAATTCTTGAAGTTATAAGGTTTGAAACCTTTCTTCCTTTGGTCAGACTTATCATTCTTTTTGTCCTTCCATGTCTTATGATAATCAGGTTTACCTTTGCTTTTCTCATAGAAATACTTAGCCTTCCTTATTGCTTCTTTGAGAGTTCTGGGTTCATAAAACTCAATTCTGTCTTTGTAAGATTGAGGCAATCCACTCAGGAAATGCTAGATCTTCACTTTTTCATCTTTGATGTACCTGACATACCTCAATAGTTCCAAGAAATTATTTGCATAATCTTCCATGGTTTGTTGTCCCAATCTCAGCTCATGGAATTCTTTAATCTTATCATCATAGTACTTGTCAAAGAGGTACTTCTGCTTGAAATACTTCTTGAATTATTTCCACGCAATTCTTCTTTCATTAACCTTCTTTACTTCTCTGTGGTGTTCCCAGCATATGGATGCTCTTCCATTCAAATTGAATATAGCTACCATTTCTTTCATATTTCCATAGTAGTCTTGAAATTGGAAATAATTCCTCATCCCAAGAAGCCAAGCCTCAGCTTTTTGACCAGTCTTGACCTCACCATTAAAAGTAGGAGGCCTTGCCTTTTTGAATTCATCTCATGAATTGTTCTTGTAATGTCTCCTCCCCTTATTCCTATGAGATGGAGAGCTTGAATCCCCACTGGGTTTTTCAGAATTAGATGACCCACTGGTAGGCCATTCTGAAGTATTCCTCCTGGAGACATGGCACCTTTTATGGGAATCTCCCCTAGCACTACTCTTGCTTCTTTCTGGATTAGCTGTCTAATGCCTAGAGTTTATATGTCCCTGGATGTCTGTCAAACTCTGACATTTTCTCCCATATCATCTTCCTCGAACTCATAGGGGTCTTATGCATCATTCATGTCATCGATCCTCATCTTGGCCCAACCAAGAATGAATTCTTTTGAAACTACTCTTATGCGGAATGTTGCGTTTAAAGGTGACTATAGTTCTGCAAAATGTGTGCAATAAACACAACTGTTAGCTGCATAACAATCTCATGAGTTCATAATTACTTACCTACATTGGAACATCATATATTGAAAACTTTGTCAAATCATAGAATTTTCTTTTCACCAAGAACGAATGTCTCATGGGGACGACGAGGGTCAAGGGGGCTCTCTCTTTTGTAAATATTTGATTTTCATGCAATATGGCGCATAATATCACTACCATTTTTCATCTTTTAGGTCCCTGTAATTCCACTGAAAAACTGCTGAAATCTGTTTCTGGAAGCTCGACTTTTCCCATCCGATCGGAAAAACTTCAAGTTTTTCACCCGATGCTTTAGTAGATCAATCTTCATTTCCCTTCCGACGCCATATCAGATCAATCTTCCTCTATCTTCCGACGCCATATCGGGTCGATCTTCTTTTCTCTTTCGACACGCCTCGAAAAACTTCTTCCGAGAGACATCGGAAAGTTATCTGAGATTCCTCAGAGAGCTTCTCCCAAGAGCCATCAGAAAAAAAAAATCGAGAGACATCAGAAAGTTATTCGAGATGCTTCGGAGAGCTTCTCTCAAGAGCCATCGGAAAACTTTTTTCGAGAGACATCGAAAAGTTATCGGAGATGCCTCGGAGAGCTTCTCCCGAGAGTCATCGGAAATTTTTTTCCGAGATTTCCTATAATTAGATGAATTTTTGAAATTTTTTTTCTTGTCATCTTCCTCTTTCTGTTGCCATGTCGACTCCCTTCTGGAAATCCTTGTCAACACCTCATTTCCTCTCAGCCGAGACCTTCGGCTCCTCCCAACTGAGACCCTCGACTCCTCCCGGCCGAGACCTTCGGAAAAATTTCAAACTTAGGAAATTTTCAAAGTTTTCTCTCTGCTTGGTTTCTTTATTGGATGGACTCAGCTCACGTCATCTGACATATCGGATGGACTTCCACCTAAGTCATCCGACGTATTGGATGGACTTCTGCCTAAGTCATCCGACGTATTGGATGGACTTCAACCTAAGTCATCCGATATTTTTCATACTTAGAATATATATATATTTTTAATTTTCCTGTCTTTCACATTTTTCCTCTACTGGACAGAGGTAAACCTTTCCTCTCTCACTGATTTTCATGGCCCATTGAGGCCCATGCTGCAACGAAGCTCTGATGCCACACTATAACATCCCCGACCCTCCGACCGGCGAAGAGGATGCTACTGACATACTATCTATCCAGGAACTAGCCCCATAAACGTAAAATATAATGCATTGAACTCAAGATACACATATGCATTAAGAATTAACATTCAACGGAAGCAAATTACATTTAATTCAAGCATCCAACACATTTTACATGTTCAGCATAATTCACATAAACAAAACAATTGCATGTGTGATTACACAAGAATACTTATCTTCGAATGAAGCTCCCTGAAACTAGCTATGTCACTGCATCGTTCCACCCAACCATAGGCTAGTGTGCTCCTTAATCTCTCAGCAACACTGCCACCCCCGAGCTGGGCATGATTTCCCCAAGGAAAAGGAAACTAAGCAAACTCACACATAGCCAAAGATATGTCAAACTCAGTCAATCCAAAGCCATGTTTGGGTTTATCAGATTCTGAGGAGATGGGAGCATTGTCTGCTAAGCTAGTGGGCTCATTGAAGAGCTAAGGATGCCTACACCAGGACTAGCTTGACTCCTAAGAAATCCACACACACCCAACACAAGGAAGCATTCCCTTCTCTACTACACAGTCCCTCAGGCCATGAATTCCCTTCCAATGCTATTCAGGGGGTGTAGAAAAGAGAGCCAACCCTCTAGTTCTGTTTATGAGGATCCCACAAAACACTAGGTCTGTCAAGAAAACTCTTTCCCACTCCTAAACAGTCCAAAGACCAATTGCATACACAACAATATACACCATTCCTGGGTTTAGGAAAGCAGTTCGGCCACAAAATTAATTGCCAAGGAGGGTAAGAGCAACCCCTGACAACAATTTGATTTCCCGGGGACGTTTTGGCCCTAACGTGACCAAAAACGAATTCAATACACCACCATTACAGTGCTGGGCATGGATAAAACGTCCTGGAAGCTAAATCAGAGAGGGTAAGTGGTTAAAACATCCCTAGGAGACAAAATCGATTTTAGCAAATGTTCATTGGCTTCACGTGGGAAAAAACAACCTCCACAGACCATAAAAAATGTGAATGTTCTTTTCCCATGAATTCTGAGGACGTTTATGGCATTACAAGAACCAAATGACTGCCATAAACTCCCAAAATGAAAATATCCCTTTCCCACTTGCTGAACAACACCAAAAACAGATTTCTGGGCATGCAAGATGAGGAAAATGAGCAAAAATGTGAAGGTGAAACATCTCCCAAGCTTTCCCTACGTGAGAAAATGAAGAACGTGGGTGTATGGGTGAATGGGCATGCATTTTGGGTGTTTTTCTTGCCAAGGAAGTCAAAACATGTTTTTCAAAAATGGGTCCTCTGCCCAATTCGAATTTCTGCCCATACTCTTCCCACTCCATGTAATAACTAACTCAACCACATTCTGGTAGAATTTAATGATTGGGGAAAAAGACAAAATGGGTAGTTGAGGGTTTGATGGGTTCTCCCTTTGACATTTGGATTCTCCCCATTGGCCCAAAGGTTTAAATAATTTCTCTCCCTATTCCTCAGGAAAATCATGCCCTTTTCATTATGGTTGCATTGACTTAGCTAGTTGTGGGTATTTTTAATTAAAATGCATATTTACATGATGCCAAAATTATAATGTGTTGGATAGCACGATATACCATCGGTAACGATTTTAATCGCCGGAACATAAAACATTAAATCAATGGTGGGGCTTTTTCCTTTAGCTCCACACCACGATTAATTACAATATATACATCATATACATTTTTAATGCAATGGGGTCAAAACTAGGGTGTTACATTAGGATAATCTCTCATTATTTATACTACGTAGGACCTTGTTGGTTCTCACCATGTGATGATTGTTGAATAATTATGTTAATACCAAGACGATTATACTGCAAGATGGTGAGCCTGAATGAAAGGACCTTTAGAATGTTATGGTAGCCTTGCTTGTTCGTTAAGAAAGATAAAATCTAATAAATTTACACAAGGAATACATCAACCTTTTGTTACTCTACCCAACATCAATTAGACTAGCTACAACCAATGAAACAAAGGGTTGTCTCAAGCTTATCCTTTTCACATTTTTCATTCTAGCCCCTAATTTGATATATAATTCTTTCCAGAATCATTGGGAAATCAAAAAATTTCATTTCTAGCTCAATCTTCAGCCTCATTAATATATTTAGTAAGGTTGTATCAGCTCATTAATAGATCAATTTCAACCCCAAACCCAAGTAAAATCAACCATCCTATTGTATAACTTGCTCGACGCACTTTCTAAAAAAGCATGTGCTCTTTTTTAGCTTGATTTTGGTCCAATGAACTTGTTGTTTGTATATTTTATTTGCTAATAAAAATTGCAATCCATATATTTTAGCCACATTAAAAATGTGGTTGTATCTGTTAGGTTCCCTTCTATCTTAATTTTCATATCACAATTTCATAACCAATTGTTGAAGTAAATTGTACTAGATCATAAGGGACCTCATAAACAAATCTAATAGAATTTATCGTTCTTATTAGCTTGTTGGTCCAAAAAATCAATAAGATAATATTTCATATCTAATACCCATATTTACATTTGTTGGACTTTTCGGTCCTAAGGGATCTTAGGGAGGAAAATACCCAAATTGGGAGTTCCTTAGGGTATTTTCACACAAGTCTTATGCGTATCCTCCTTTCCTTTTTGTTTCCTTGAACATAGGACCCTTAGATGTGAGAAGAACCTCTACCTCTATGCCAAAGCTACCAAAGAGGTTGTGACCGACCTGACTAGTAGATGGGTGGGATGTGTCTCAATTGATGGATTTTTCTTATAATAGTAACCACTGAAGCAATAGAAAGGAATATTTTGATAATCCATAGTTGGATAATAATATATAGAACCTCCAACTTCAATCTCTAGACTATTCGACAAATAATATATAATATTGATATCCACAATCACCCTAGAAATTGTGTCATGTCCCCAATTAAATAATTTTCAAATAAATAGTTAAGTTGGCCTATCCAATTCCTAAGGGTTATGTGGAAAAATCAAACTATTTATATTTAACCCCAAGGCCTATAGTCTCACATGTAAATTCGGACTAATATTTGTGGAAGGTGGAAAATGGGTCAATAAATGATGGAATAAAGCATTAGAGGAAATTTGGGGTCTAAAATGGGCCTTATAAGAAAACACGCCAACAATCAATTTTGTGACTTGGATATCAAGAACCAATAGAATTTCAATAAAATGAGTCAACCATAATGGTTGAATTGACATATTTGTCATAAAAGAAAACTTATTTTTTTGTTCGTATTTTCGACATATCTCCTTGTGTTTTTACTTAAATTTCAAGTGAGAGAGCTCGTTGGATGTAGAATTTAATTCCGCATCCAACGAGTACCCACACTGCATACTTTTGACAGACAACGCTACCCCAAAAAATAAGAAATACCTGAAAAAACGTGATGATGACATCATCATCACGTTTTTCAAGTATTTCTTGTTTTGGGGGTAGCGGGGTCCGTCAAAAGTATATAGTGTGGGTACTCGTTGGATGTGGAATTAAATTCCGCATCCAATGAGCTATCCTTCTTAGAATTTGAGTAAAAACATAGGGAGATATTTCAAAAATACGAACACAAAAGTAGTTTTTCTCATTCTTCCTCCAAAATTAATAACTATTATTTTATTATTTTAACTATTGTTTTATTGTTTTAACTATTATTTTATTATTTTCCTTAGGAGGCCCATTTTAGACCCCAAATTTCCTCTAATGGATTAAATTCTCCAAAATGAAGTGGCAATGGGTCCTAGTTGGCCATGAGGGCACATAAGTGGATTTGTGGGGTCCACATGAGGGAATATTCCTCATTTACACATGGCATCATCCTCAAATTCAAATTTGGAAGAAATAGTTACTTCCAAGTTGGTGGATGAAGATTCATAGGCTAAATTTAGGCAATGACAAGATTCTATGACAACTATGACAGTCATTATGATAGTTATGAAACCTCTATGACGCCTTATGACACTTATGACATATTCTCTTAAAAATATGGCATATTCTATGACATCTATAACATGCAAGAGATAAAAATATACCCAAGAGGGATCATGAGGTATGTGTGGGGGCCAAGGAAGCTTCATGAAAGGTTCTAAGTCAAATTTCACGAAGAGAGAGCAAGCAAAGTCAAGACAAGTGTCACTTGGGTTAATGTAATGACCTAGATTAACACTCATTCAAGTTAATGAACCAATGGGAAGGTAATTCGAGTTTATTGGAGGTAAATGAGACAAAGGAGGTTATTGGAAGAGGAGAAATTCAAAATGGAGGATATTTTGATCATTTGTTGATTGTCCTTTGGCATTTTGGAGAGCTTGTCCATTGCACAGTGGGTGTTTACTCTCCCTGCTTGAACCAATTTCGAGGAAGTTAGATTCTTTTTCAAGTTGGTTGATGGAGAGGAAATTTGGACCTCTCAATGGAGATTATTGATTGTGTTTATTTTCAGGTTGAAGGTCCATACAACTCAAGCTCTCATCTATCTCCTTATTCTCTCATTCCTTCTTCTCCATTCCCCCATACTCTCATATGATGGCACACTTGTTGGAGTGGTGATTGCACTTTGATAAATATATTTGATGCCCAATATTGGGTATATGATGTATGTATTTTTACTCTTATTTCCATATGATCTATAATTCGAAATATAAGAAATCCATGTATGAAAGGCTTGCATTCCCATGCTCTTGAATAACTAGTTTTCATGAATTTGGCTTCAATCTTGAAAGAGTTTTATATCATATTTGTATGAGGAATTTTATCTAAGTTTGATGTTGTTGGGGATGAATTTTTTATGTTATATATTTCTGTTATATTTCATGTTAGTATCTAAACCATTTATTCTACTTTCCATGTGCCAAACTTAAGCTAGTAATGTAATTTCTTTGTAAGCAATTTCCATGAATATTACCATACAGATGTTGCGCTGCATAATCAGTTTGAAGAAACTAATAACCATGAACAATGAAATCCATTGATTTCTTATATACATCCCCATACTCTAATCTGAAATTTTGGAGGGGCATACTGCATTTGGAGAGCCAAACGTATCATGTACACTTGGGGTTTTAAAATATATTTTCCTAGTGTTTTTGTCCTTCGTTCCCTAGGGTCAAAATCAAGTTACATAAGAATTTGGGAAGTGAATGAGAATTCATAATGTGCATTAGTATTTCCTAAGACCCATTAATTCTTTGCATATAGAATTTGAAGTCATTTGGGTGCATTTGGATCAACTTGGGCTTCACTAGTTCAAAGCTAGAAATTGACCAGAATTGTGCAAACTTGAATAACATGTCAAAATGAGTTTTCTGATTCTGCCATTGAGTGTTTGAGGTTTGTTAGGATGTTTAAATCCCATAAGTTCATTCCATAATAATTTTGGAAAGTTTTGGTGGTGTTTGGAAACAAACGAAGAAAGACTAGTTTACTACATTTTCCTAGTTCCGAAATTAGACAAAGTATTGAAGGAGGAGGTATGTGAATTGTTTGTGAAAATTCCTCAGCCACGCCATATTAAGAATTCACAAATACCAGTTTTTCAAGCCTATCATAACCTAATATCACTTCACTTGATATTCCCTAGTTGTCTCATTGTAACACCCTGGTTTTGACCCCGCTTACATTAAAAATGTATATGATGAATATATTGTAATTAATCATGGTGTGGAGCTAAAGGAAAAATCCCCACCATTGATTTAGCATTTTATGTTTCAGTGATTAAAATCATTTCCGGTGGTATTTCATGGTATCCAGCACATTATAATTTTGGACATCATGTAAATATGCAATTTAATAAAAAACCCACAAACAGCTATGTCAATGCAACAAATAATGAGATGGGGGCATGATTTCCTAAGGATAAGGGGGGGGGGATATTTAACCTCTGAGCCAATGGGAATAAGCCAAGTGTCAATAGGAGATCCCATCAACTACCAACCACCTTTTCTTGTCTTATTCACCAACCAATTAAATTCTCCTGGATTTAGTTGGGAAGTTATTGCCTTGGGGCTTGGGGAGTATGGGCAGCCACCAATTCGGGCAGGGCTATCATCCTTGACCACATGCTTTCCCAAGGGGAAGGTTTTCATCCATTACCCTCACATGGAAGAGAGTAGACACATACCACTCATGCATAGGATATTTTCCTCATGCACTCACGCAGTTTATTTTTACTCACGCAGGAGTTCTAATTCCTGATCCATTTCTCTTCATTCTCACAGCCACATTTTTGCAGTCGACTCCATTTTCCCCAGGCTTGAAAATTAATTTTTGGTAATGATCATATTTTTTGTGGAGCCTAATCTTCCAGATCCAAAGATATTATTCAGTTGTGATTGTAACCCAGGAGTACTGTACACTTGTTCCCCCTGCCTTGGGGTTCGAGGGAGGAGCCCCCGAAATTTTTTTTGGGGATGTGTGTTGGCCAACAGTATTGTGGACCCATGGTATTGGGTAAACCCTAGAATTTTTCCCATGGTATTTCCCCTATAAAAGAGAGCATTGTAAATCGACTGGATATGGTATTGTATTGTACTGGAAGAGAGACTATGAGAGCGTGAAGAGGAAGTGCAGCGGTTTTGCTGCAGGGTGTATCCCTTCATCTTTCTATACTGTAATAAAAGGACTGGAAAATTTCTTTGTGGATGTATCCCATCGTTTGGGTGAACCACGTTATATCTGTGTCTCTCTGTAATGTTTCAATGTGTTTTGCATCTTGTTTATTGATTTAACTGTATATCTGTTATTGCTCTGCGGTCTTGTTTTCTAACAATTGGTATCAGAGCCAAAAGGTCTATTTGGTTGGTAAACTCACGGGAAAGAAGGGTTCCTGGTTCGAGTGGAAGCAATGGCGGAAGAAGGAAAGTTTAGGGTCGATAAATTTAACAACCAAAACTATCAGTTATGGAAGATGCAAATGGAGGACTATCTGTACCAGAAAGATCTGTACCTGCTATTGGGCGGAAAAGAAAAACAGACGGTGGCTATGAAGGATGAAGAATGGGAGGTTCCTGACAGAAAGGCACTAGGAACAATACAGCCGTGCCTGGCTTCATCGGTGGCCTTCAATATTTCGAAAGAAAAAACAACAAAGGGTGTGATGAGCGCATTGAGTAAGCTCTATGAAAAATCCTCGGCTTTTAACAAGGTATTTTTAATGAAGCGTTTATTTAATATGAATATGTCGGAAGGTGGATCTGTTGCTGACCATTTAAATGAGTTTAATACACTTACCAGTCAGTTAAGTTCTGTAAAAGTGAACTTTGATGATGAGGTTAGGGCACTTCTAATCTTGTGCTCATTGCCAGCAAGCTGGAATAGCTTGGTCATGGGTGTAAGTAACTCTGTCCCTAGTTCAAACACTCTTAAGTTTGATGATGTTGTTAGTGTTATTCTTAGCGAGGAAATGCGAAGGAAAAGCATAGGTGAGACATTAGGTAATGCGTTGACCATGGAGAGCAGAGGGAGACAAAACGAGAGAGGAAGGAGCACAGGAAATTGCGGCAAGTCTAAAAAGGGAAGATCCAAGTCCAGATTCGAAAAAATAGAATGCTGGAACTGTGGTAAGAAAGGACATCTAAAGAAAGACTGCAGAGCACCAAAGAAGAAAGGTGAGAGGCAGCAAGAGACTACCCAGGAAGCTAATGTAGCAGGTGATGTGTTACAAGATGCTTTGATTCTTGCATTAGATAATACTAGTGATTACTGGGTAGTAGATTCAGGGGCTTCATGTCATGCTACACCCCATAGGAAATTCTTTTATGATTATGTTCAAGGTGATTTTGGGCATGTGTTATTGGGGGATGATGAACCATGTAAAATTGTTGGAAAGGGTAAGGTACGGATTAAACTAAATAATGGAAATGACTGGTTGCTAAAGGATGTAAGGAACATTCCTGCTATGAAAAGAAATCTGATCTCAACAGGGCAGTTGGGAGATGGCAACTATTTGTCTACGTTTGGAAAACCGTGGTGGAAGGTCACTAAAGGATCAATGGTAATTGCAAAAGGAGATAGGATAGGTACATTATATTTATGTCCTCATAACACTGATTATTCTATTTCTGTAGCTTCCACAGAAACAGGTGTAGCATTGTGGCATCATAGGCTTGGCCACATGAGTGAGAAGGGGATGCAGATTCTCCACTCAAGGAAACTGCTTCCAGATCTAAAGCAGGTAAGTTTGGAATTTTGTGAGAACTGTGTTTATGGAAAACAGAAGAGAGTTAGATTTCTCAGGGTTGGGAAACAAAAGAAGAGTGAAAAGTTGGAGCTTGTCCATATAGATGTATGGAGACCAGCTCAGGTACAATCTCTTGGTGGCTCTCGTTATTATGTTACTTTTATTGATGATGCAACTAGAAAAACTTGGGTTTATTGCATTAGACAGAAATCTGATGTGTTTGATACTTTTAAGAAGTGGAAATATTTGGCTGAGAATGAGACAGGAAAAAGGTTGAAATGTCTCAGATCTGATAATGGAGGTGAGTACTGCAGCAAGGAGTTTGACAGTTACTATTCACACAATGCGATTCGCAGAGAGAAGACAGTCCCTGGAACACCCCAAGAAAATGGTGTGTCAGAAAGGATGAACAGAACGATCATGGAGCGTGCAAGGTGTATGAGATTGCATGCAGGGTTTCCCTTACAGTTTTGGGCTGATTCTGTAAACAATGCTATTTATTTAATAAACAGAGGGCCTTCAAGCGCTTTGGATGGTGGCATTCTAGAGGAGGCATGGACAGGTAAACAGGTAAAATACTCAATTCTAAGAACTTTTGGTTGTGAAGCATTTGTCCATATTGATAAAGATGATAGAACAAAGCTTGAGGCTAAATCCAAGAAATGTACCTTTATTGGATAAGGGGTTGATGATTTTGGTTATCGCTTATGGAATCTTAAAAATCACAAAATCATTAGGAGTAGAGATGTAGTATTCAATGAAAATGTCATGTACAAAGATCAGTTGCAGGGAAAGAAATAAGAAAAAGAAAACACAAAGTACACAGTGCTTGATGAAATCAAAGAAAATGAAGTTCCAAAAGCACCAGAAAATCAAGAGTAGCAGCAGGTACTTGAAACTCCTGCAACTGTAAGAAGGTCTACCAGGTTAAGTAGACCCCCTGAACGATTCTCTCCTTCACTGTATTATTTATTGATGACTGATTCTGGTGAGCCAGAATGTTTTGAAGAAGCAATGTAGGTAGAAACTAGAAAGAAGTGGGAGCAAGGCATGGATGAGGAGATGGACTCATTGATAAGAAACCAAACTTGGGATCTGGTTAAGTTTCTTGCAGAAAAAAGGGTATTGTAGAATAAATGGGTTTACAGGTTGAAGGAAGAATATGGAGGAAAGAAGTGATACAAGGCTAGACTTGTTGTAAAGGGGTTTGCACAAAAGAAAGGTATAGACTTTGATGAAATATTTTCTCTTGTTGTTAAAATGACTTCAATTAGAACTATTTTAAGTCTAGTGGTGGTAGAAGATTTTCATCTTGAACAATTAGATGTAAAAACGGCCTTTCTCCATGGGTATTTAGAGGAAGAGATTTATATGCAGCAACCACAAGGGTATGAGGTCAAAGGGAAGGAGAATTTGGTTTGCAGGTTGAAGAAGAGCTTGTATGGCCTGAAGCAAGCTCCAAGGCAGTGGTATTTAAAATTTGATAAGTTTATGACAGAACAAGGTTATGATAGATGTCATTCTGACCACTGTGTTTATTTCAAGAGGCTAGATAACAGAAGATATATTATCTTGTTATTGTATGTGGATGACATGCTTGTTGCAGGGTCTAACATGCAGGATATAAATGTGCTCAAAAGAAAACTAGCTAAATCATTTGCGATGAAGGATTTGGGTGCTACAAAGCAAATCCTTGGTATGAGAATAACAAGAGACAGGGAAAATCGCAAATTGACATTGTCTCAAGGTGAGTACATAGAAAAGGTGTTGCAAAGGTTTAGAATGCAGAATGCAAAACCAGTCAGCACACCTTTGGCAAGCCATTTCAAACTAAGCAAGCATATGTGTCCAGAGACACAGGAAGAGATAGATTACATGTCCAAGATTCCCTATTCATCAGTAGTTGGGAGCTTGATGTATGCCATGGTGTGCACAAGACCAGATATTGCACATGCAGTGGGAGTTGTGAGTAGGTATATGAATAATCGAGGTAAAGAGCATTGGAAAGAATTACAGTGGATTCTCAGGTATTTGAGAGGTACCACTTCTCATGCATTATGTTTCGGAGGTTCAGACACTATTCTACAAGGATATGTTGATGCAAATATGGCTGGTGATAAAGATAGCAGAAGGAGCACCACATGGTATGTGTTCACTATAGGTGGAACAAAAGTAAGCTGGATTTCAAAACTGCAACAGGTTGTTGCACTTTCAACAACGGAAGTAGAGTATATTGCTGCTACAGAGGCTAGTAAGGAGATGATTTGGTTGCAGAGGCTCATGGAAGAATTGGGTCAGAAACAGGAGAATAGTAGGATGTACAGTGATAGCCAGATTGCCATTCATCTTGCAAAGAACTCAGTTTTTCATTCGAGGACTAAACATATAGAACTCAAGTACCACTTCATAAGATCTGTTCTAGATGAAGAACTGTTAAAACTGGAAAAGATTCACACTAGCCAGAATCCTGCAGACATGTTGACAAAGGGAGTAACCAGAAACAAACTGAGTTCATGCTCGGTTTCTGTTGGCCTTAAAGCATGAAGGTGAAAAGAATAAATTTTCCAAGTCCAAGGTCCAACAAGTGTAGTAGCGGTAGAGTTGCTATGATTAGTCTCCAAGTGGGAGATTATTGGTTGTGGAGCCTAATCTTCTAGATCCAGAGATATTATTCAGTTGTGATTGTAACCCAGGAGTACTGTACACTCGTTCCCCCTTTTGGGATGTGTGTTGGCCAACAATATTGTGGACCCATGGTATTGGGTAAACCCTAGAATTTTTCCCATGGTATTTCCCCTATAAAAGAGAGCATTGTAAATCGACTGGATATGGTATTGTATTGTACTGGAAGAGAGACTGTGAGAGCGTGAAGAGGAAGTGCAGCGGTTTTGTTGTAGGGTGTATCCCTTCATCTTTCTGGACTGTAATAAAAAGATTGGAAAATTTCTTTGTGGACGTAGCCCATCGTTTGGGTGAACCACGTTATATCTGTGTCTCTCTGTAATGTTTCAATGTGTTTTGCATCTTGTTTATTGATTTAACTATATATCTGTTATTGCTCTGTGGTCCTATTTTCTAACATATCATTGGTTGGGTTTCCTTCCCCATGATTTTGTTGCATTTCTCCATTGTTTTCCAAGCTGGAAATTCGTTTTTGGGAATGTACAACGGATTGGGAAGGAGACCATAATTTTTGAGTGGGTGCTAAGCCATTTCACCCATGGGAGGCTATTGCTCAGTTGGTGAAATCAAGTTTTCTCCAGGGAATGTTTTTCCTCAATTGACACTTCTTATTTTGGATCCCATGATGTTTTCCTTCAATCCCATGACTTTGTAATTGTTGTGTATGCTTTCGTTGTTTAGTCTGAACTGGTTTGGGAGTGGAAAGGGGGTCTAAACAAGCTTGATAAACCTAGTGTGAGAAGGAACCTCACAAACAGATATGGGGGGTTGTTTTCTTCTTTGCACACCCTGAATAGCCCTAGAGAGGAAGGAAATTCCTAAGGGACTGTGTAGCAAAGAAGGGGATGCTTCCTTGTGTTGGGTGTGTGTATTTTCTAGAAGCCAGACTAGATATGGTGCAGGTTTCCATAGCTCTGTGGTTGAGCTCACTTTGGTGTAGTCATTCTTTCAAGCTCCTTTGTAGGCTGATAAACCCAACTTTGTTGGCTTGGATGAGTTTTGTTGTATCCTTGGCTATGTGTGATCCTGCTAGTGTTCCTTATTCCTTGTGGGAATCATGCCCAGCTCAAGGGTGGCAGTGTTGCTAAGAGATTGATGACCACGTTGGCCTATGGTTGGGTGGAACGTTGCAGCAACATAGCTGGTTGTGGGACAAGCTTCTTCCGAGATAAGTATTCTTGTGTTTAAATATATGCACTTGTATTTTCTTAAATGAATTGTGTTGAACATGTTAAATGCTTGAATGGACTGTATTTTTCTTCCGCTATATGTTAAATATTCATGCATCTGTGTATGTTATTAGTTCAATGCATTTCATTTTTTATTACCTTCATGAGGCTAGATTTCCCGGATTGATAGAGGTAATGTCGCATCCTATCTGCCGGGATGAGGGGTGGGGACGCGACACTCATAACCATGGAGTCAGTGTGAAATCCATTATCAATGAGGGTGTTGAGAAAGAATTTTTTAAGTTTCAAAGTTTTGAAAAATCTTTGAAATATTTTGGATAGTGTGCGTATTTTGTCCAAAAGGCACATTCCAAATTGAATGGCTATACCATTCTTGAAGGCATCATCCACCCAAATGGTTTTTCCTAAAATATTTCCAATTTCAGTTAAAAAGTCACAAACCAAAGTTTGAGTGGTAAGGTTAGGATTTTACCCAAATGGAAACACTAGATGTCTTCTTATCTCAAGGGTCAAAAATTGGGTGCCAAGGTTTCAAGTGAATAGAGGTTGTTCCCCAAAACCAACTCCCTGCAAGAATTATCTCTACATATTTCTATGACTAAAAAAAAACTCACTCATCGTTTGGATAAAAGGTTAAATGAGGGGTTATAACCAATAACATGTTGCCACTACCATTACAACCAATCATTCAAAGCATCCACTGAAATTCTTCTACCAAATAACTAACAAATAATGGTTTTCCTGATAAAATCCATACTCTACCCAATCTGAATGTCCTCCTTAACCACCATCTTCACCTTGTCCTCCCTTTTTAGAAGAATGCATGTCCTTCATTGCTTTTTCGGACTAGCACCCAAAACCACCTTATCACCAATAGACTTAACACTTGAAATATTATATAGGTCTAAGACCTATCCTACAAAACCATTTCTATTAAACATTGAACTGACACTACAAAAACCTACAAGATCACAACCATGCTTCATTCTACCTCTATCTTCTAGTAGTTTGGCTAATGAAGGAGGAAAAGTTTCAAGACACATAGACCAGGGGAAGATATTACCAAGGGGATTACCTTTCTTTTGGATTCATTAGTAGATATTACAATAATATTTGTGCCCACATGATCTGATACCATAAAACAATCTCCCTCCTTGAGAAAGTTAGGGATAATATCTATAAATATAAAGAACTGATGGAACGTATGGATGCATTTTATAAGGTTATTCATGTTGGTTGTGCAGCCTAATCTTCTAGATCCAGAGATATTATTCAGTTGTGTTTGTACCCCAGTTGTATTGTACACCCATTCCCCCTACCTTGGGGTTCGGGGGAAATGCCCTCGAGACATGGGGGTTGGGGGGGAGCACCCCTGAGAAATGGGGAGAGAAATTTTTTTGGGATGTGTGTTGTCCAACAATATTGTGGACCCATGGTATTGGGTTAACCCTAGAATTTTTCCATTGTATTTTCCCTATAAAAGAAAGCATTGTAAAACGACTGAGTATGGTATTGTATTGTATTGGAAGAGAGACTTTGAGAGAGTGAAGAGAAAGTGCAACAGTTTTGCTGCAGGCTATATCCATTCATCTTTCTGGACTATAATAAAAGGACTGGCAATTTCTTTGTGGACGTAGCCCATTGTTTGGGTTAACCACGTTATATCTGTGTCTCTCTGTAATGTTTTAATGTGTTTTGCATCTTGTTAATGATTTAACTGTATATATGTTATTGCTCTACGGTCATGTTTTCTAACAGTTGGTATCAGAGCCAAAAGGTCTATTTGGTTGGTAAACTCACAAGAAAGAACAGTTCCTGGTTCGAGTGGGAGCAATGGCGGAAGAAGGAAAGTTTAGGTTCGAGAAATTTAACGGCCAAAACTATCAGTTATGGAAGATGCAAATGGAGGACTATCTTTACCAAAAGATCTGTACCTGCCGTTGGGAGGAAAAGAAAAATAGCCGACGGCTATGAAGGATGAAGAATGGGAGGTTCTTGACAGAAAGGCACTGGGAACAATATGGATGTGCCTGGCTTTGTCGGTGGCCTTCAATATTTTGAAAGAAAAAACAACAAAGGGTGTGATGAGCACATTGAGTAAGCTCTACAAAAAACCCTCGGCTTCTAACAAGGTATTTTTAATGAAGCATTTATTTAATATGAAGATGTCAGAAGGTGGATCTGTTGCTAACCATTTAAATGAGTTTAATACACTTACCAATCAATTAATTTCTATAAAAGTAAACTTTGATGATGAGGTTAGGGCTCTTCTAATCTTGTGCTCATTTCCAGAAAGATGGAATAGCTTGGTCATGGATGTAAGTAACTATGTCCCTAGTTCAAACACATTTAAGTTTGATGATGTTGTTGGTGTTATTGTTAGCGAGGAAATGCGAAGAAAAAGCACAGGTGAGACATCAGGTAATGCATTGACCATGGAGAGAAGAGGGAGACAAAACGAGAGAGGAAGGAGCCCAGGAAATTGCAGCAAATCTAAAAAGGGAATATCCAAGTCTAGATTCAGAAAAATAGAGTGTTGGAACTATGGTAAGAAAGGACATCTGAAGAAAGACTACCGAGCACCAAAGAAGAAAGGTGAGAGGCAGCAAGAGACTACTCAAGAAGCGAATGTAGCAGGTGATGTGTTACAAGATGCTTTGATTCTTGCATTAGATAATACTAGCGATTACTGAGTAGTGGATTCGAGGGCTTCATGTCATGTTACACCCCATAGGAAATTCTTTCATGATTATGTTCAAGGTGATTTTGGGCATGTGTTGTTGGGGGATGATGAACCATGTAAAATTGTTGGAAAGGGTAATGTACAAATTAAGCTAAATAATGGAAATGACTGGTTGCTAAAGGATGTAAGGCACATTCCTGCTATGAAAATAATTCTGATCTCAACAGGATAGTTGGGAGATGGCGGATGTTTGTCTATGTTTGGAGAAACATGGTGGAAGGTCACTAAAGGATCAATGGTAATTGCAAAAGGAAATAGGATAGGTACGTTATATTTATGACCTCATAATATTGATCATTCTATCTCTGTAGCTTCCACAGAAACAGGTGCGGCGTTGTGGCATCATAAGCTTGGCCACATGAGTAAGAAGGGGATGCAGATTCTCCACTCAAGGAAACTGCTTCTAGATCTGAAGCAGGTAAGTTTGGAATTATGTGAGAACTATGTTTATGGAAAACAGAAGAGAGTTAGTTTTCTCAGGGTTGGGAAACAAAAGAAGAGTGAAAAGTTAGAGCTTGTCCATACAGATGTATGGGGATTAGCTCAGGTACAATCTTTTGGTGGCTCTCGTTATTATGTTACTTTTATTGATGATGCAACTAGAAAAACTTGGGTTTATTGCACTAGATAGAAATATGATGTGTTTGATACTTTTAAGAAGTGGAAATCTTTGGTTGATAATGAGATAGGAAAAAGGTTGAAATGTCTCAGATTTGATAATGGAGGTGGTACTACAGCAAGGAGTTTGATAGTTACTGTTCACACAATGGGATTCACAGAGAGAAAACATTCCTTGGAACACCACAAGAAAATGGTGTGTCAGAAAGGATGAACAGAACGGTCATGGAGCGTGCAAGGTGTATGAGATTGCATGCAGGGTTGCCCTTACAGTTTTGGGCTGATGTTGTAAACACTGTTGTTTATTTAATAAACAAAGGGCCTTCAAGCACTTTGGATGGTGGCATTCCAGAGGAGGCATCGACAGGTAAATAGGTAAAATACTCATTTCTAAAAACTTTTGGTTGTGAAGCATTTGTCCATATTGATAAATATGATAGAACAAAGCTCGAGGATAAATCCAAGAAATGTACCTTTATTGGATACGGGGTTGATGATTTAGGTTATCGCTTTTGGGATCTTAAAAATTGCAAAATCATTAGGAGTAGAGATGTAGTATTCAATGAAAAGGTCATGTACAAAGACCAGTTGCAGGGAAAGAAAGAAGAAAAGGAAAACATAGAGTACACAGTGCTTGATGAAATCAAAGAAAATGAAGTTCCAAAGGCACCAGAAAATCAAGAGCAGCAGCGAGTACCTGAAACTCCTGCAAATGTAAGAAAATCTACCAGGTTAAGTAGACCCCTTGAACGATTCTCTCCTTCACTGTATTATTTATTGATGACTGATTCTGGTGAACCAAAATGTTTTGAAGAAGCGATGCAGGTAGAAACTAGAAAGAAGTGGGCGCAAGGCATGGACGAGGAGATGTACTCATTGGTAAGAAACCAGACTTGGGATCTGGTTAAGTTGCCTGCAGAAAAAAGGGAATTGTAGAATAAATGGGTTTACAAGTTGAAGGAAGAAGATGGAGGAAAGAAGCGGTACAAGGCTAGACTTTTTGTAAAGGGGTTTGCACAAAAGAAAGGTATAGTCTTTGATGAAAAATTTTCTCTTGTTGTTAAAATGACTTCAACTAGAACTATTTTAAGTCTAGTGGTGGTAGAAGATTTGCATCTTGAACAGTTAGATGTAAAAACAACCTTTCTCCATGGTGATTTGGAGGAAGATATTTATATGCAGCATCCACAAGGGTATGAGGTCAAAGGGAAGGAGAATTTGGTTTGCAGGTTGAAGAAGAGCTTGTATGGCCTGAAGCAAGCTCCAAGGTAGTGGTATTTAAAATTTGATAAGTTTATGACAGAACAAGGTTATGATAGATGTCATTCTTACCACTGTGTTTATTTCAAGAGGCTAGATAATGGAAGATATATTATCTTGTTATTGTATGTGAATGACATGCTTGTTGCAGGGTCTAACATGCAGGATATAAATGTGCTCAAAATAAAACTAGCTAAATCATTTGCGATGAAGGATTTGGGTGCTGCAAAGAAAATCCTCGGTATGAGAATAACAAGAGACAGGAAAAATCGCAAATTGACGTTGTCTCAAGGTGAGAACATAGAAAAGGTGTTGCAAAGGTTTAGAATGCAGAATGCAAAACCAGTAAGTACACCTTTGGCCAGCCATTTCAAACTAATCGAGGATATGTGTCCAGAGACACAAGAAGAGATAGATTACATGTCCAAGATTCCCTATTCATCAGCAGTTGGGAGCTTGATGTATTCCATGGTGTGCACAAGACCAGATATTGCACATGCAGTGGGATTTGTGCGCAGGTATATGAATAATCCAGGTAAAGAGCATTGGAAAGCAATACAGTGGATTCTCAAGTATTTGAGAGGTACCACTTCTCATGCATTATGTTTTGGAGGTTCAGACATTGTTCTACAGGGATATGTTGATGCAGATACGGCTGGTGATAAAGACAGCAGGAGGAGCACCACATGGTATGTGTTTACTATGGGTGGGACAACAATAATTTGGATTTCAAAACTGCAACAAGTTGTTGCACTTTCAACAATGGAAGCAGAGTATGTTGCTGCTACAGAGGCTAGTAAGGAGATGAATTGGTTGCAGAGGTTCATGGAAGAATTGGGTAAGAAGCAGGAGAATAGTAGGTTGTATAGTGACAGCCAGAGTGCCATTCATATTGCAAAGAACTCAGCCTTTCATTCGAGGACTAAACATATACAGCTCAAGTACCACTTCATAAGATCTGTTCTAGATGAAGAATTGTTAAAACTGGAAAAGATACATACTAGCCAGAATCCTGCAGACATGTTGACAAAGGGAGTAACCAGAGAGAAATTGAGTTCTTGCTCATTTTCTATTGGCCTTCAAGCATGAAGGTGAAAAGAATAAATTTTCCAAGTCCAAGGTCCAGAACATAGTCCAGCAAGTGCAGTAGCGGTGGAGTTGCTATGATGAGTCTCCAAGTGGGATATTGTTAGTTGTGGAGCCTAATCTTCCAGATCCAGAGATCTTATTCAGTTGTGTTTGTACCCCAGGTGTACTGCACACTCATTCCCCCTACCTTGGGGTTCGGGGGAAGTGCCCCCGAGAAATGGGGGTTCGAGGGCAGAGCCCCCAAGAAATTTTTTTGGGATGTGTGTTGGCCAACAATATTGCGGACCCATGGTATTGGGTTAACCCTATAATTTTCCCATTGTATTTTCCCTATAAAAGAAAGCATTGTAAAACGACTGAGTATGGTATTGTATTGAATTGGAAGAGAGACTGTGAGAGCGTGAAGAGGAAGTGCAATGGTTTCACCGCAAGCTGTATCCCTTCAGCTTTCTGGACTGTAATAAAAGGATTGACAATTTCTTTGTGGACGTAGCCCATCGTTTGGGTGAACCACGTTATATCTATGTCTCTCTGTAATTTTTTAATGTGTTTTGCATCTTGTTAATGATTTAACTGTATATCTATTATTGCTCTGCAATCCTGTTTTCTAACAATTCCAAGGTTCTTGTTAGAAAAATAACCTCTATGGAACAAATTCATGATACCAAGGAACAAAATACATGTACTCCATATTATGCAAGGGGAATGAATACTCAAAACACATTTTGTCCTATTGTAGGATCTTCACCATATTCTCCCAACTCACCCTCGACCACCTTGATGTTTATGGATTTTGCAGAGACCATCTACTCATTCATTTATCTTTCATATATTGACATTGCATCCACTTAATTTTTTACGACAACCTTCCATAGTGATCTTCCCTATTCTTTTTCTTCAAGTCACCTAGGGTTTCTTTAGCTCAACCTTCCTTTATCTCCTCCCCTCGTTGAATAGTCCCACTCTTATCTACAAATCCAACATAGTGCCCATTTCAATTTTTCTTTAACACTCCATCCCTTCGCGTTTCCAATTCAGTGTGCTTTCAATGATCTATATTCTCTAGATATTCTCATATGTGTAACCCTTATATAAAATTCCAAATCCTACTTCCCCCATAATATAATAAGAGCATAAAATCTTAGAGATAATCTCTAGTTCCAATACTGTGAAAACCAAGAAATTAGATCCATAAGTCTTGTCTCTGATCTTTTATAGAAGTAAATTGAGATGTATTGATGGTAATGCAAATAAAATATACACTCAAAGTTACCTCTACCACCAGTGATAGTCTACATACCTATAATAGTGAATGCACAATTAGTGGGGGCTATCCAAATCTCTGGTGCAAGAGGCCAGTCTAGAATATATTTTATTTAAGGTTTCATAAGCCATAGCCACTAAGATCACTGGTAATCTTTAGCACTGTTAGGTTAAACAACAACTTGTATATAAAGCTTATCCTTTTACATGGGACTATGTGGATATCAAAATAATAATAATAATAATAATAATCTATTTTTAAGGTCACCAATTTGGTTTATGAGACCCCCTTGTTTGTGGGACGAGGAAACTCCTTTGTGCCACGGTTTAATTTCTAAAGTATACATAGGTGTACATGAACAATACACATCACACATGAGAATTGACCCTGGGTACAGAGCAGGGATAATTTTAGGGGTAAAATTTAGCCCATGGGCTATTTTTAGGGGGTTTTCTATAAAAAAAAATGATTCGCCATTTTGAAATTTTTGAAGCCCTGTTTCTCCCAATTTTGATGGGGTAAACTTTTTTCACCCTAAAAATCGCCAAATTATTATATAAACGATATAAAATTCTTGGAAATTAAACTATTTTTTGAAAAATATCACCAAACATTTTATAGTTGATGTTTTAAGAATTGGTAAGATTCGCCAACATTTATACACTTTTAAATAAGTATGGTTCCTTAAAATCATCCCTAGTACGGAGTATAAGAACTTACCTTCTTAACCACCCAAATTAAATCCAATTAACTTGAAATAACAAACTTGGGACAACCTCCTCAAAAGAGATTTTTATGGCCTTGGTTTGTGTATGCTGTGTAGAAATGAAGTGGAAAGGACCTCTCACATTTTTTGTCATTGTAATTTCTTTACATATGTTTGAATGGAATTAGACAATGTTAAATTCACTAGATATGTAGGATGTGGTCAATTTTGAGGAGTCTCTGTTCAATTGGTTTTAGAGGAAAGTTAAGTATAATGATATGCCTTTATTTGCAATCTAGGAAGTTTGGAAAGCTAGGAACACGTGTATTTTTATGGATCTTAAGCCTTTTGTTTATCATATTTGTTCTAGAATCATTGCAACTTTCTCCGAGTATTGTAAGGATCATAGAGATAAATCCCCCAAAGTTCGTGCTATGCCTATGTTGGATGAATTCAAATCCATTGGGTATTTTAATGGGGCAAAAAAGGATGGCTTGTGTGATGTAGGTATGATGTTATTGGATAAGAGGAACCACTCTGTTAGGTTATGGGTAGGGATAGAGTATCGAACAAACACCTAGGGAAAGTTACTTGCTCCCTGGGGACTATTATGGTTTTCCCATAAGAGGGGCATTTTTTCCATTCAAATTGTTAGTGACTCAAAATCCATCATCAATTGGGAAAATGGATTTTCTACACTTCAATCTCTTCATCTAGAGTTGGATTGATAGAGTTAAGAGGATGATCTAGAACTTTGCATATATTTCCTTTTGCTATATCCATAAGGTGTTTAATGTTGAGGCGTATGGCCTCTCTAAAAAAGCAGTTGGGAATATGGATGGTCTCTTGTACTTTGAGGACTCCAGAGATGGGGTAATTACAAACTCTCAATCTTATTGTGTGATATGATCTGTATAGCTGGACTTTTTTGTCATTATAGGGCTATGTCTTTCTTGTTCTTTTTGGTACTTGGAAGGGAATCGTTTTTTCCCTATTTCATCTTAGATGATATACTTGTAAGCGGTGTGTTTTTACTGTTCGCCAACATATGTTTTGGTGATTAGTTGATGGAGGGATATTATTTGATTGTTTTTTTGATGGGGTGTTTTCAACCATATGGTCCTCCATGCTCATGATGAAAAGTTTTTTGTAACATTGATTCCTTGTGAATAACAAGTTGCACTTTTTTTTAGTGTGAAAAACAATTTATTACTTAATTTCTTTTTAGTTTCCTTATATACTTAATTATTTATTAATCTAATAAAACATTATGCAAAAACAACCACATCTTAACTTCAAACCTTTGGAACAAAAATTAAATTGGATTTAAATTTAATAATATTATCTATTCATTTTTATATTACACAAACACTTTTAAATAAAAATTATGATCCTTGCATAATTTTAAAATCGTTATAGCAGCTAGATTATGCAATTTCCATAACTAATATACATAATTCTAAGATTTACAAAATACCAACCAAAGTGAAACAAAACAAGACTGGAAATATACTTGAAAAATAGTTGAAAAAGTGGAAAATAGTTGAAAAAGTAAGAGCGAGATCTAGCTGTCTCAAATTGAAACCTGAGAAGGGTCGTTGTGGCCTTTAGTGGGAGAGATTAATGAAGGATTTAATGTAAACCGGACACTTCATTATCAAGGGCAATGTGTTAAATTGCTGGGAGAAATGAACCACAAATAACCAGAGAAATTTTCTGACACCTTTTTTAAATGGCAGTGTAAGCTGGTTGTCACCATTATTATTTTTTTCTGCTGGTCTACTATGCACTAAATCACGGAAGGGAATTTGGAAGTGTATATATATTATTGTTTTTTTTTTTTTTACTATCATACTTTAGACGTGGAATGGGAATGCCTAACTTGGAATTGTTCTTCGTTTATTTCAGTAAATAATTTTGTAATTTTTTTTTGTAACTAGGGTAATTGGAAACTGGAGTTGGGTTAGATAGGTGCTTGGGTGGAATTTGAACTAGTGACCTCCAATTTACAACAAGTGACTTAATAACAACTGAACCGGCACTAGTGAGCCACACTAGTGCGAGCTAAACTAAGAATTTTACTCTACTTTGAAACTTTTTTTTTTCGAAGTTGTCTAGAAAACACAACATTTTTGTATCTCTTTGTTGGAATGATTTTTCTTGTATTTACATGGATTTAAAATGGGCTAAAACTTTTAGAAACAATATTTTATAAAGAAACTCTGCCATCACACTTTTGGAACTCTCTCTACTAAAATTTTCTTAAGGTTGCATTGTTTTTTTTTAGACAAAAGCGATTATATTATAAAGGGAGGTGGTGTAACCACCAAAGGGTTCCAGTTTACAAAATGCCTTCATAGAAGCGGTAACTCAATACCAATATACAGAGAAACCAGAGTAGCCATAGGTGCCCTTGAGGAATCGGCAAAGACATAAACCATCAAAAGAGCCCTTGAGGAAGCGGCAAAGACATATACCATCAAAAACGCCCTTGAGGAAGCGGCAATCAAACAGTCTGAAGCCTTAATAGAGTTTATAACAGAGAATCATAATTAAATAACTACCTAAAAGCTGATAAACAGAGACTAAACTTTGCAGGGAAGTGGAGAGTCGAATGCGAGCAGGATGGCGAACCCAAACGAATAGACGAATTTTAACCATCCGAACTAGAAGACATACCATTTCCTTCGTGCTTGACAAGTTTGAGAGCGAGCTTGTCCACCTTGAGTTCTAGCTCAACAATCTGCTTGGTGAGTGAGTTTTCAGTTCGCTTGACCTTCTGTTTGATTTTCTTTCGAAGGAAGACCAAATCCTTGTTCACATGTTCCAGACATCGTCTACCCTCGTAGTCAATTGCGTTCACCTGAGTTTGCAGTGATTTAACCTCGTGTTTCACCTCCTTAATCTTTGTGTCCACCGAAATTGGAACAGGTGCAACCGTGGAAGAGAAACCCACTTCCATCCTGAGTAACAACAGTCTCCAAGCAACCAGACGACAGAGCTCCCGACTAATTAGCGCAGCAAGCTTGCTTTGGCCCTATGCTTTCCATTCCTTTATATCCATAAGCGACGGGGAGAACGGTGTCACCTGATAGCCCAGCGCACAAGAAATCAAGCAAATTCTTGAATGATTCAACGCAACCTTCATACCTGGGTTCTTCAGATGTTCGTATGCTCGAGTGGTAATTTCAGCCATTAAACCAACCACTGCAACCTCCTTCGACATGAATTCAGCGAAGTTCACCTCATGCAAGAGCCCCAGGTCCATAAACGCCATTAATCCAATGAACCCCCTTCAAGAACAATGATAAATCCTGAGGTCATCTATCCTGATGACATTAAGATGCGGGACGAAGCTCTGAGGGTTCGAGTATCTTTGCAGCAAACGAAGGGACAGACTGGGTGGATATTTTATGCAGACCCATGTGAGGCCACGTGAACATCGCATGCCAGACATCAAGGCAGCCCGCCAACACGCGAAGCAACAAGGAGGAGGGTCCCACGGGGGGGGAGGCCCATGATAAGCCCCCGGGCCTATGGGGGAGGGCAGAAGGAACCCTGATCATTAAAAATAAGCTCCCCGGGGCCTAGGGAGGCCCCTTTGTTGGCCTTTGTTGGCCTCTAGATCAGCATAAGAATTATTTTCCCGCAACATGTGATAGAAATCAATTTTTTCGATGAGGGAGGCTTGAGCCACAAGCTTGTGGATAAGGTGTCTCAGCGCCATATGAGTTGGCATAATATTTTTAGCAAGAGCACGGATGAAAACTCTGGAGTCTCCAATGACGATTAGCTTGATGATTCCAAATGCTACGACTATCCTCAATCCTTGCCAAAGGGCCAAGGCTTCAGCCATATTGTTGGTGTCGATGCCCAGCCCCCAAGCAAACTTGAACTCCATTGATCCGTCCGAAGTGAAAAAAACTCTGCCCCCCCCTGCCGCCCCGGGATTGCCTTTAGAAGCGTCATCGGTAAACATAGCTCTCCTATTAACGGAATGAAGCCACGTTTTGAGTTCAACATGATCTAGCCTTATCTCCCATGATTTATTTTTTGGGACGGGGGGCACCGGGGAAGGCTTGGGGCCGAGCCTGCTAAGCCAAGCATCAGAGATGGGGTTGGTGCATGGCTCGCTCCAAATTTGTGAGAGACATTCTCCCAGCAGACCAAGGATTTTGGCTACCACCTGGTCATCTCTCTCATTTCTCTCTCTGAAGATACAAGAGTTTCTTTCCAACCATATTTTCCATATAACGATCTTAGGGAGCGCCATCCAACTTGCTTTGGCACTTTTTGACTTGAGACTGAAGGGAGCTTTGGAGGCCCAGCAAAGAAAGAGTGTCTGGGAATTTCCTGAAGGGAGATCAGCCTGATCTGGGAGGGATGCTTTCCAAACACTTTGGGCATAATCACAAGAGATAAGAATGTGCTCTGTGTTTTCTTCCTGGGAGAGGCAAAAGGGGCATCGTGTGGGACCCTCCCACCCTTTTTTCTGGAGATTAGCCCCTATGAGAATTTTGTCGTGTAGAACAATCCAAGTGAAGAAGTTAATTTTAGGGAGACTTTTTACAGCCCAAATGCTCTTCCAAAGAGCAGAATTGTCATGGTTTGTAGTGCCTGCAAGGAGGTGATAGCCAGCTGAGGTAGAATAATTTCCTGATCTGTTTCCCCGTCCTCTGGAGTCTTTGACAGAGCTGGCTGTAGGGGATTTTCCTTTTAACATTCGAAGGAGTTGTCTCTTAGCACCGGTCATTTGGGGAGGGCAAGGGATGTTCCAATCCTTCCAAGAGCCATTTTGGTTCCAAACTGATATATCCCAAATGGTAGTGATGTTAAAGCTAAGCAAATGGGATTTGAGGTCTTCCAAGTCGTGTGACTGATCTAGATGAGGGTCTCCCATGATCGAGTCCCCCAAAATCTTGATTTTTTTTCCATTCCCAGGGATCCAAGTTAACTGGGGCGAGAAGAATGGGAGGGATTTAAGAAGGATGGGAAGAGTGGCGGAGCCTTTTCTAGTAGCAGGAGGGGGATCGAGGCATCGAAGGAAACTATTAGAGAAGTAATTTTTCCAGAGGGCTACTTTGCACCACAAGGGTTTTCTAGAGATGATGTTCCAAAGCTGCTTAGTGCCCAGAGCGATAGCAGGAGGGTGATCGAGGCATCGAGGGAAACTATTAGAGAAGTAATTTTTCCAGAGGGCTACTTTGCACCACAAGGGTTTTCTAGAGATGATGTTCCAAAGCTGCTTAGTGCCCAGAGCGATATTTTGGAGGGCTAGTTTTTGGATCTACAGTGTCTCATTGAGCCAAGGTTTGGTAGCTGTCTCCCAAAGAGTGGCGGAGCCTTTTCTAGTAGCAGGAGGGTGATCGAGGCATCGAAGGAAACTATTAGAGAAGTAATTTTTCCAGAGGGCTACTTTGCACCACAAGGGTTTTCTAGAGATGATGTTCCAAAGCTGCTTAGTGCCCAGAGCGATATTTTGGAGGGCTAGTTTTTGGATCTACAGTGTCTCATTGAGCCAAGGTTTGGTAGCTGTCTCCCAACTGACCAAGTGGAGCTTCTTCTCATTGTGCTTTCCTCCCTTCCAAAGGAAGTTTTTGAGAAGGGACTCGATACGGTTGAGGATGCCTTTGGGAGCCAAAAGGATGGATCTTTGATAGATCGGGATACTGGAAAGAACTGACTTGATAAGGATGACTTACCGGCTGGGTTCAACCAGGTCGCTCTCTAGGTATTAATCCTATTCTTCATCTTATCAATGAGAGGAAGCCAGGAGGATGCTTTCAGGGTGGTTTTAAAGATGGGGACCCCAAGGTATTTGAAATCAATCGATTGGGAGCTCCCTTTGATTCCAAGGATTCTACTAATGTCAGCGAGGTCCCTGGGATTACAGTTCTAGGATAGAATTTGGATTTTATTATAGTTAATGAGACTACATGAGGCTTCTTGGTATTTGTCAAGCTCCCTTTTGAATAGCCCTGCAGAGATCATGCTCGCACTTCTGAGGAGGATCATGTCATCAGCAAACTGGGCATGATTTACATTCTTAACCCCACAGGATATACGAAGCCCGAGGAGCTCATTGTTTTGTTGGAAGAGATCAAGCTGGAAGCTAAGAATAGAAGCTTGGATAACATAGAGCATGGGAGACAGGGGGCATCCTTGGCGAATACCACGAGAAGCTTTGAAAAAATTAGCTCTGTGCCCATTTACCAATGAGGCTATCCACGGAGCTTTGATACAGCCTTGGATCCATCGAAAAAACCCAGGGTCAAATCCAAATTGGAGCATGACCTAAAAGAGAAAGTCATAGTTTACTCTATCAAAGGCATTTGCAAGATCTAGCTTGATAGCCATACCTTTTTCCCGATGGCTGATGCTAGAGTGGATCGCTTCTTGAACCAGAATGATGTTGTCTACAATTTGCCTTCCTTGAACAAAGCCTCCTTGATTTTCAGGGATGATGGAAGGCAACACTTCTTCAATCCTGTTGGAGATGACCTTGGTGATGACTTTGTAGCCGATGTTGCAAAGAGAGATGGGTCGGAATCTATCAAAGGAGGTAGCCCCTTTCTCTTTGGGGATGAGCGCTAGGAAAGCTAAATTAGTGCTCCCTCCAATTTTGTTGCAGTTCTGAGATTTGCGGACCATTTTGACCAGGTCTTTTTTGACGATATTCCAACAGATTTTGAGGAATCTAGCTATGAAACCATCTGGGCCCAGTGCTTTGTCAGGTTCCATGGATGCTAGTGCCTTTTTTACTTCTTTATTAGAGATGGGGGTGTTCAGCTTGCGATTTTTGGAGTGGCGGATCAGAGAGGGAATGACATCTAAGATAGAGGAACCCATGAAAGGACCTTCTTCGAAGTACACTCGTTGGAAGTGATCATGGGATGCCCGCTTAATCTCTTCGAAGTCCTTGGTAGTCTGGCCTTGGAACTGAACTTCTTTGACCGATTTGAAATTTTGTTGCCCCTCTGCTTGCTTATGGAAAAAGCTTCTGTTCCGGTCTCCAGCTTTTAACCATAGGCACCTAGATTTCTATCTGAGATTTTCTTCTTCCAACTTGCATGCCACGTGAAGGGAGTGGTGTAAGGTAGCTTCTTTTTCTAGATTGGCGAGATCTGGGGGATGCTCTTCCTGAGAGAATTGGTGGTTTTCCATATTGTTTTGCTCTTCCATCCAAATTGCAGAAAGGGATGGAAGGGACTTGGCCCAAAGTTTGAGAGCTTTTTTTAGCCTTCGCAATTTTTCTTCCCAGACAAAGAAGGGAGAACCTAAAACAGGGATAGCCCAACTTGAGGCTACCAAGTCCATGAAACCTGCTTGAGAGATCTAACAAGGGCTAAAACTAAAATGAATGGGGCCAAGGTTTCTTTCTTCTATGAGATCCAACAAGATCAGTTTGTGATCCGACATGCTAAATGGGAGAATCTTGGAATCAAATCTGAAACTAAAGGCAGTGAAGGAGTGGTGTATGAGGAAGTGATCCAACCTGGCATCAATGTGACCTGGCCCTATCCTGTGGTTAGACCAGGTGAAGTTCCCCCAGGAAGGTTTGATGTCCTCAAGATCCCAGTTGCTCATGACATCCTCCACCGTTTCTCGTAGAGGTCTCAGACAATTGAATCTCCTTTTTTTTCATTGACATTCAACGTGATATTCAAATCCCCAGCGAGAATGATGTTATCCAAGTTTTGGGAGGAGAGACTATCATGAATACTCTGCCAACAAGATTTTTTTTCCATGTACAGAACAGGGACGTAGATATTGTAAAGGCTCAGCTGAGTACCAGAATCTTTGTGGAGGAGAATGGACAGAATCCAATGGGTGTTTGAAATGGTTTGAATAAGATCAAAGGCATATTTTCTCTAGAGGGTACCAAGTCCCTCAGAGGCACCTCTAGCACTGGCTGCAAGGCCTTCACTAAACTTTCAAAAAAGAGGGGCTGACTGAAGGAAGTAGCCTTCCTCCATTTTTGTCTCTTGGATCAGAAGGATTTCCGGACTAGCAATACGGATTAGATCTTTCATGGAGTCCAGCTTTTTTTTGCTACCCAGTCCTCTGTAGTTCCAGGAGACGATCTTCATTACTTACCTTTTGGGGTTTTGGTAGCCACTTTGGGCTGCCCTTTCTATCTCGTATTTCTAATACCTAGCATGGTTTTGAGAGTGACTTGCGATCCCAACAGCTTTTCCTTGTAGGTAGCTTCTTCTCTTCATTCCTTGTCCATTTTCCTTCCCTGCTTGCCTTTCTTTTTTGAGGGAGAAGGTTGGAGATGAATTTCTCCTTCTTCATCTTCCAAGAGCTCTTCCTTGGAGGATTGTATCTGAGAAGTTGGGAGACTATTCCCTTCCTGGTTATTTCGAAGATGCGGAGGGCTGGCAGGATCCTGGGTCGGACTTGAGGGATCCCCTTCTTCTAGCTCCAGGACTTCCTCGAAAAATGGAGGGGCAACAACTACAGCAGGAATAGGTTTAGGGTTAGGGGTAGAGGATGTAGCCGAAGTCTTAACAGGTCCAGATTTCTCATCTTTTTTTGGAGGCATCCTTAGATTGGGTTTAGTTCGTTTTTCCTGGATCCATCCTTCTTTTTGATCTTTTTCAGTGTCCAAGGGTTTCTTGGGACAGCTTTTTTGAAAATGGTCGTATTCATGATAGTGGCGACATTTGAACGACAGTTGTTCATAATCCAGTTTTTGATAATGATGCCATTCCCCGATAACCAGTTTGATTACTTCAGGAAGCCCTGCTTCCAAATCTACTTCTACGGAACAAGAATAATTTTCTTTAGGATGAGCTTTATCAATTTATTTACCAAGCTTGTTTCCGATGGATTGCATGGAGGAGGTAGTCCAGCAGTGGATCGGGAGATTGGGAAGATGAACCCAGACCGGGACTGCTTTAGGGACGTCGATGGTAGAATCAAAATCAGGATTCCATCTGTTCAAGTATAATCCCTATGGGCCCATGAAGTATGGTCTACTTCAAAAAATCAGATCTCGATCATCTTTAGCAATGAATTCAAAGAGAAAGAATCCCCTTCTAACTGCATAGCATGTGACGCTATTCGAGATAAGGGGTCTCCAATTTTTTTGAATCCAGTTTTCTATGGTCTTAGGAGAGGGCCAAAGAACTGTGAACTGGCCCACTAAAGCCCGATCTACAAGGGATATGGAAACCTACATGGGATGCAAAGGGGGCAGATCAATGGTAGTAACCTCATCAAGCCGCTTTACAAATTTGGGGATCACAGATGGGGGCATAGCCTTGGATCTTCCTGCGATTAAAGCTTTGAATTTCTGAATCTCGACGTTGGGGCCTAGAGGGGACCCCTCACCTTCGATCGGCATGTTCATGGCCACCGCCTAGGAGGGGCATGAAGTACGATTCCCACAAGCGTTGCGCGACACCTTTAGTAGAGCCGCCCAGAAGGGAAATTAGAGGGTTCGCTGCAGAATGCCCACGTGAGGCGCGTTAGAGATCAGAGCGACCAGTAGCAGTTCTTTTCCTTAAGGTTGCATTGTTAGCTCTACCTTTTCTTTCTTTTTCTAATCGATTTCCCACCCATTGCACTACAAGTTGACCTTAAAGTAACACTGTAAATCAGGTGAGCCTTAGTGTTGGGTTTCAGGCCTTAGTATGTAAAACCAATCGACTCATAGTGAAAATGGATTAATTTTACTGAAGATTATAAATGATGATTTTATATCACTCAATTATATAATTAAATGAGGCATCTATCATTTTAATTATGTGGTTGTGTTATGGTTGAAAAGTATCTATAACTAAAAGCAATATAGGGAGATGTTTACATACCAAAAATATAAAGTATTTAAAAAAAAATTATGATTTTTCATAAATGAAAAACATTATGAAATGTAATTAAAAAAATGCATTTATGCCTATAAAATAAAGAATTAAAACATAAACCTAGATCTATCAAGTAAGAGAGTGATCTTAACCATGTTAAGCTACGGTTAACTATTATTGATCATATTTGAGGATGGTTGACTATGGTTGACCATGGTTCACTATGTTTGACAATAGTTGAACCATGGTTCAAAGTGGTAAATTATAAATTAATTGTCTTTACTAGGGATGACCATGTGTGTTTTACCATGGTTAACTATGGTTTATTATGGTCAACCATTGTTATACTAGGGGTTACCGTGGTTTTTTTAATTAACCATGATTGACTTTGGTTAGCCATGGTAGACTATATTTCACCATGGTTGGCTAGGCTTGAGCATGGTTAGTAGTAGTTAACTATGCTTTGACCATGGATGACTAAGGTGTAATATGGTTGACCATGTTGGCCATAGCTTGACCATGGGTGACCATGGTTGACTTTGTGTCACTATGTTTGGTCAAGGTTGACCATGCTTGGGCATATTTGACTATGATTTACCATGTGTAATTATATTTTCCCATGTTTAACGAAGGTTGACTATATGTCGCCATGGTTATATTATGTGCCCATGGTTGACTATATTTGACCATGGTTAACTTTAGTGACCATAAATAACTATGTTGGGTATTTCAAGTTTCATTGCTTGTTATCATACACATTAACAATGTGCTTTTACAAAGCAGGAGTAATTTATTCTACTGGCATAATCATATGGTTTCCCATTCTAAGACATTTAACCTCCTTACTGTCTCTGGTGAATACACGAGTCCCTGATCTCTTCAGTGTATCACGTCCACACAACCACTTGTGGATTTTAATATTAATAATTGAAAAATACATTATGTTCAACCTTGCAGGCATTCATAACAGTAATTATATCTTGGCATCATCATATTAGGGGTTTCAAACCAAGGGTGTTACACATGGTGTTTTATTTGGAAGGTATAAATGCTTTCTTTGAGAAAAAGGATGTGACTTATATTTTCATGAGGTCATGTGAGGGGATTCAGTAGCATAGACTCTTGAGGAGGCTAACACATATGCTTTGAACCAAGGCAACTAAGGGAGATACAAACTAAACTAGAATTGTGCTAAAAAGCAAAGTTAAGTAGAGTTATGGTGTGTTCAAAAACATAATAAATTATCCTAATTGTTTGTCATGGATCATACTTGATTTCTTCCTCTAGGGGGAACTTTTGTAGGAGAGGCATGGAAATAAGTACCTTATGCATATGATCAAATGGAATACTTGATATCATCTAATGGAATTGAGCAAGGGTATAGCACTAATGGGGATTTCCTTGGGGGTTGATGAGATGGAGGATAATAATCATAAATTAGTGACACATTATGGATGATACAAAAGGATTATGATACTTGATGTTGTCAATAGCCATAAAATAACACTGTTAGGGAGTCTAAGGGTACGAGCAATGTGAGATGATGAGGAGATATATGAGTCTCAACTCCAGGGATTGTACTATACAAACTCCCAATCCTAAAGGGAATTGACAATAACATGGGTGATAATAAGAAAAAGGTCACTAAACTAAGGAACCATGTAATGGTGGAGTGCTACCGCTAAGAAAGGGTGAATTCAACAAAACAAGGCTAGACCACTTGCGCGAACAAGGGGATCATATGGCATAGGGTTACCAACAAGATTGATGCATTTATAGGAAGGGGGAAGCATCTATCTATATGAATGGATTCTTAATAATACCTTTAATGGTGTTGTAGCCATTAATTTCTGTAGCTGGGTATGGTCATATCCTACACATGGAAAACAAACTTGACAACAAAAATGTGTACATGAAATTTGATAAAAATAATGACCTAATTTAAAAAAAAACGATCCCAAATCAAGTATGACTATATGAGATAATAGAAATAAGATAATACGGTTTTGAAGGTCTCCAAATTTTGAATCCAATAATGTGAATAGTGCATATATCAAATGTTGTATGAGGAAACATGAGCCCGTGTAAGAATTAGGGTTTGGGTTATAAATAGGGGTACATTA
The DNA here is from genome assembly GCA_001517045.1 of Pseudotsuga menziesii. Lineage (NCBI taxonomy): Eukaryota > Viridiplantae > Streptophyta > Pinopsida > Pinales > Pinaceae > Pseudotsuga > Pseudotsuga menziesii. Next base: position 305,278 of record LPNX010708781.1, read on the forward strand.
CCCAAATCTAATTCATTTGTGAATTTTGGAGTTATGGATAGGATAAGGGAGAAGGTGTGCTCTAAATATTAGTGAGCTTGTTGCAAGAGAATCAACTGGTGAAATTCAAATATGGGGCTTTCAGGTTGGTGATCGTATCCTCCTTGTCAATTCATGTGGAGTAATCTTTTAGATTAGAGAAAATTTTCTTGGTAAACACCCTTCAACCCTTTTTTGTCCCAAGCACACTTCTTGGCCCCTAATCTATGTTGGGAATGCATTTAATTGGTAGAAAAATTGTGTTGAGCCAATGCAGATCTTGCTAGGAAGATACGCATTGTGCCAATGCAAAAAGAGGGAAATTTAGTGCTCTACGAGGGGGAGGAAGGGTACATGAGATAGATACTAAATACTTCTCTTTTTGTATGGATGTTAGGATTCTAGATTCTATGGTGGAAGAGGGATCAATTTGGACTATGATATGTTATTGTGAATGTTCAAGCTGCTTGAGGTGCATTAGTGAGACATGGTCTATTTAAGTTTATGGAGAACCCAATGACGAGATTAGGTGAGTGTATACTCTCATGTATCATTGACTGGTATTGATACATTGAGAATGTATTTTTCATGGTACTTTCCCTCACAATGCAGGATATCTACTTTTGAATTTTGATCCTTCATATTAATTGAGGAATTACTATAGTACTTGAAAATAAATGAACAATCATAAGCATAAGCATACGCATTCACCCATGAGACACAAAATTTACCCTTGGGAAACCCTATACAATGTGAGGGATAAAACCCCAACAAACATTATGTAGTATAATGATAGATAGCAGAGAATGTCTTTACAATCGACATATTACATCAAGCACTCCTACTGTAATATAATAGAGAAATACCAAGCACCTCAGGTGCAATCACTGAGCAAGAGAGAAGAGAGAAGGATAAATAGAGTCCAACTTTATTTCTAATACACAATCAATTCACTAATGATGATCTCATGCAAAGAATAGAAAATGCATGCATGGAGAATTAGCTCTGCACCTTGATCTCATCAATCCTGCATAAAAAAAAATGCACAATACTTTGCATTATTGGCATAATATATATTTTCTCTTCTGAATTCATGATGAACTCTCCTTCTAACTGGATGCTAGAACACTTAGTTAGGATGCTAACTCAAGTTAACACTATAGTTAACTCAATCTTCTTTATTAACACTTAATTAACTCTTTTAATTGAAATCATTCTTGATTACATCACTCAAGTGATGAATTCAAGATCTCCTTAATTAGATGAAGTATTCCTTGTTAACATCACTAGAGTTAAAAAAAATCGAGTTAGCCTTAATTAATTGAAGTCTTTATCATGCAACTTGAGTTATGTTTATTATCAATACATGTTATCCTTATCTCTTTACTTATCTACATGGTCCACATGTGCCAACTTTAATTTATCTATCATATCAATTATACTAAGGAGAATTTTTCAATGATGTGATCATATTGTTTTACTATTGTTCCAAGTGGTCATATGCTAAAGTAATTCACTATATAGGTGGTCAGTATCTAGAGGATACTTAATAGCTCATACATCTCAAGGACCATGGTTAGTAATACATCACACATCATTCATGCTTCAACATGAAAAGCATTAACTCAACACATGAGGATCTGACTTGACACACAAGTCTTTAGTCTTGTCCAACAAGATTATGCAACATCATCACTTTGACATACAAAGCACTTACCTCAACACATGAGGATTAATATTTACACAAAAGGCTTATCCATTCTTGAGTCCAACTCAAGAATCTACTCCAAGTTTCCTGAGTCCAACTCAGGATCCATAAGGAGCTACCTCAACACATGAGGCCCAATCCTAGTGTACAAGATTGGCTTGGAGAATGACTCATGATGTTGTAACTTTAACACTCCCTCTCAACGAGGGAGGCATTATCTGCCATGCCAAGCTTGTCTTGGAAGTACCTATACTTCGTCAAGGACATACGATTAGTCAACATTTCTACAATATAATCATCAGTAGCAATGTACTGAAGTCTAACGACAGCTCTCTAGACCATGTCTGTAATGTAGTGGCATTTCATCTCATTTTGTTTCGAATTGTCATGAAAGACATAGTTTTCTTAGAGCTTAATGCAACTCTGATTGTTTGAGAAAATGACAGTGGCCTCAAGCTTCTCACCAAACAACCCAACAAGTAGCTTCTTAAGCCACATAGCTTCTCAGTAGATGGTACTAACTGCAATATATTTTGCTCAAGTAGTACTATGGACTATGGAGCCCTGCTTCCTGTTGGACCAAGAGATCATAGCTGATCCCAACCTAAAACAAAATCTAGATGTGTTCTTTAGGTCCAAAATAATAGCACCCCAATAAGATTCAGAATAACCAACTAGCATCACTCCTCCATTGGAGGCATATCTGAGTCCATAAGCAATAGTACCTCAAAGGTATCTAAGCACATGCTTTGAAGCAACCCAATGTCTATGTCTTGGCTCAGACATGACCTAACTCAAGATACTCATTGCATAACAAATGTCTGGTTTACTATGTATCAAATACATCAAGGAACCAATGAGTTGTCTATACATGGTAGGATACACTAGATCCAATCCAGAATCTAACTCATGTAGTTTCTTCATATTAGAAACCATTGGCATAGACATGGATTTACAATGCATCATACCAAACCTGTGGAACACATCAACTATGTATTTTCTTTGTGAAAGGAAAATATCATATTTTCTTTGCCAAACTTCAAGACCAAGAAAATAGTGCAGAAGACCCAAGTCTTTAATTTTGAACTCATAATAGAGCTTCCTCTTGCACCAAACTATCTATTGTTCCTCTTTAGCAAGGAACAAATCATCAACATAGATAACCAAGATCAGAAGTTGGTTCTTCAAAAATTTGAAGTACAAGTTTGGATTAGCTTCAATTTTGGATAATTCCAAGCTATAAAGAAAGTTTTCAAACCTTGAATGCCAATCTTGTGTGGCTTTCTTAAGCCCATATAAAGATTTATTTATTTTCCATACATGGGAATTCTTCCCATGAACTACAAATCCCTCAGGTTGTTGTATGTATAACTATTCCTGAAATTCACCATTGAGAAATACAATGTTCACATTCATATGGTGAAGCGTCCATCCTGGAAGTGAATTAAGGGAAATCATGGCTTGAAAAGTGGTGTACCTTGCCATAGTAGCAGATGTCTCATCATAGTATATCTCTTGTTTCTGTGAGAAACCACGGGCCACAAATGTTAAGCGCTAAATGTTGGGCATAGTCCTCCTATATGGTGGTGTATTACATATTATTGATGTAGGCTTGGGTCTATTAGTGGGTCCATTAGTTGTTATTGTACACCTTTGTCTCCTATATATAGGAAGGAGATATTTGCATTTGAGCAAACATGGTATATTGTCTTTTATTGGGTACACAAGTACATTGTGTAAGTAGGTTTCTCCCTAAAGAGAATTTTTATTTATCTATGTTATTCATTATTAAGGCGTTGATTACTCTCTTCTTGTCTATTTCTTCTCTTTTTATGCTTTTTCTGGGACTTGGTTACATAACATTTGGTATCAGATCTCTTTCCTCGGGACTGGCTTCTGTAAAACGAGTCATCTTGGAATTTTTGCTACAATTTTTTTTCTACAAGGATTCAGAGATCTAGGTTAAAAATGCACTTCCAAAATAAGCCCAAATACATCTAGAAAAAAATTTAGATCTGGGTCCTTTACAGTTCCAGAGATAATTTAGGAGGAATTTAGGGTTTTTTATTAATCCAAAGCCTAGTCCAAATAGGTGTTCTAGGGAAAAAGGTCATATATGAGGCATCCGAGATCAAAATTGAGTGATACCAATTGAATATGAAATAAGACGTACCAAGGTATCTTTGGGATAGTTTTCAGCTACAGAAACGAAATATTGGACACGTGGAATACTGTACAATTTTTCTCTTCTGGAGAGGCCAAAAATAAGAAGATTTGGGAGATTTGAAATAATGTTTCTTTGGCACATATAAATTAGGAAATACCTATGGAATTGTAAAGAGGACACATCAGGTTACCATATAATGAATTTTCAGACATAGAGGAGTCAAAATTAAATTTGTATCTTAGTTACAAGTTGGCCCTAAAATAATCTTCCAATTAGAGTTTGAAATAGGTGTTCTAGGGAAAACGTTCATATCTGAGGTATCCAAGATGAAAATTGAGTGAGACCCATTTCATCTAAATGGAGAAGGACCAGGGTATATTTTGTAGTATTTTCATCTCCAGACACAAAATATTTGACAAGTGGCATACAATACACGTTTTCTCTTTTGGATAGGCAAGAAATAAAAAGTGTTGGGAGAATTACAATATATTTTTTTTACTAGAGCATCCAAATTAGGTCAGACCTATGACATCGTAAAGAGGACATATCAGGCCACCACAAGCCAAATTTGCAGTCCTAGAGGAGCTGAAATTTTAAATTTATCTCAGTCCAAGTCAACCATAAAACAATCTTCCAGTCGAGATTTGAAGAAGGAAAATATATAGTTCAAGAAGTGGTGGATCACATAGAGAAACGACAAGCAGTCTCCAAATACTAAAGATGTCCAAAAACAGGATGAAACAACACATAGATCAACATCATATTCAAATAATTTTTGGAGAAGGAAAAATCATATGGAAACTTGAACAAATCATTGAAACAAGGACCAAACAACTACGAAATCAAGATATTATTGAGTACCTCATCAAGTGGAAGAACTTACCAACTGCATATTCGACATGGGAAGGTGACTCCTTCATCCACAACTATCCAAGCGTTGAGAAAAACTCTTTACTGAAGGGGAGCGACATGTTAAGCCCTAAATGTTGGGCACAATTCCCCCTATAGTGCGGCACTTTACCCCCTATATGGTAGTGTATTACATATTACTGATGTACGCTTGGGTCTACTAGTGGATCTATTAGTTGTTATTGTACACCTTTGTCTCTTATATATAGGAAGGATATATTTTCATTTGAGCAAGCATGGTATATTATCTTGTCTTGGGTACACAAGTACATTGTGTAAGGAGGTTCCTACCTCAAAGAGGATTTTTATTTATCCCTGTTCTTCATTATTAATGCATGTATTACTCTCTTTTGGTCTATTTACAACAAATCTTGATTTATACTTTTCAATACTGCCATTGTCTGCATGCTTTATTTTATAAATCCACCTAGAAGTTACTATAGACTTACCTTTAGATTTAGGAACCACTTCCCAAACATCAATATTTATAATAGACTTGCATTCTTCTACCATGGTATATTTCCATACTTGCTTGTTAGAAAATTCCTCATAGGTGGAAGTTTTGAATCACTGATGTGACTCATTTGTGCAACATATATTGCATATCTTTTAGGTCTGCTTCACTCTCTAGATTTTCCTAATGGTGCTCCATGATTTTTAGCATCTTGTAGAATGTATATGTACCATGCAGATATCCTCTTAGAACAAGGTTCATCAAGAGGTCTTTCAATCAGTTCTATTGGGTCTTTAGGGTCAAGTGAACCTAAGGACTCTTCTATATTCTCCCTCTCAACATATAAATGAGGAGAACCAGAACCATGATCCTCCATCATGGGAGTCTCATGCTCCTCCATAGATGAATCACATTGAAGTTATTTATAGCACCTGAAGGTATCCTCTTCATCAAAAGTCACATCTCTGCTGACTTCAATGTGTCTTTGTGTGGGTACATAAATTCTATAATCTTTGGAGGATTATTCATAACCAACAAAAGTCCCTTTATTTATGGATGGCTCCATATTTGTCCTCTTATATGTTTGCACATGAATGTAGACAAAACAACAAAAAAATTTCCTTACCTCGAAATCCATCCTCACAGGAGGGGCGGATCTGGTAGCTCATGTTCTCCTGATGACAAGATCATATCACATGCCCATTTTCCTGCAATGGTATAGGCAAGGGGAACAGTTAAGAAGGCCCTTCCGCTTTGAAATATTTTGGCTCAACCATCTGGATTTTCAGCCTCTCATCCAACAATGGTGGAAAGGCTTCCATCCTCCCGAAGGCACTCCCATATACCAACTTCAATAAAAACTGAAATACATCAAATCACAAGTCAAGATCTAGAATAGGGAATGCTTTGGAAACATTCATAGGGAGAAGGCACAGCTCAAGAAGAAGCTCACGAATCTTCAAAGGACCATCATGCAGGAAGGGTACACGGAGGCAATCAAAGCATAAGAGAGAAGGTTGTAGGAAGCTATAGAGAGCAAAGAAAAAAAGGTGGAAATATTATGGAAATCCAAATCTAGGAATCAATGGCTATTAGAAGGGGAAAGAAACACATCCTTCTTTCACAAAGCTATGATTCAACATAGGAAAGCGAACAAAATTGTGCACTTAAAACCTGGGAATGGTACTATGATGGAAAACCGCGATGATATCCTCGACTCTCTTATGAACAATTTCAAGCATATTATGGAGGAACCTCAAGTGGATAGGAATTCCGAACAGGAAAGGATCCTTGAGAACATCCCTACTCTGGTGACAACAGAACAAAATAAACTCATTTTGAGACCCATTGAAATGGCTAAGCTAGAGGAATCATTCGAGCAATTAAAGGATGACAAGGCGCTTGGACCGGATGGCTTCACCACTAATTTCTTTCACGCATGCTGGAACACTATCAAGGATGAGGTTTTGGATATAGTGGAATACTTGAGAAAGACAGGGAATTTATTGAAATCCTTCAACTCAACTTTCATCTCCCTCATTCCCAAAGAAAATGGAGCGGAGTCTCTAGGTAAATTTCGACCCATTGCTCTGTGCAATGTCATATTCAAAATCATTACCAAAACTATAGCTAATAGACTTACACCTCTTCTTACTGGTGTTGTCCCCAAAGAACAATCCGATTGTGTGGAAGGGCGTCAAATATTAGATGGCATCATCCTCTCCCACAAAATTATACATTCACTCAAAATTACCAAAATCTCGGGGATGCTCATCAAGCTCACCTTTCAAAATCTTTTCACAAACTCAACTAGGTGTACATGAAAAAAAAATTGTCCTTCGGCTTTGATCAACACTAGGTTAATTGGCTCTTCACTCTAACTTCCACTTCTTTCTTCTATGTCCTTGTTAATGGGACCCCCTCCCCTACTTTCAAGCCATCTAGAGGCATCAGGCAGGGAGATCCCCTGTCACCTTTTCTCTTCGTTCTGATGATGGATGGCCTAGGACGTCTTCTTAAAGCCAAAACACTCTCTCATAAGCTCAAAGGTTTAACCCCCCACCCTGGGCAAGAACCTCAGTCACACCAACAATTTGTGGACGATACAATGCTGATGGGAAAAGCCTTGGTGCAGGAAGCTAGAGTCCTCAAAATCCGCCTCAACACTTTCCTCACTACTAGTGGTGTGGACATAAACAAGGAAAATTACAAATCTTTTTCTTCAACACTTACCAGACTACGGAGCGTAATATCCTCTGTATCCTCACATTTTCAGAGGGTAAGCTCCCCTCTAAGTATTTGGGAGCTTCCCTTACAGATTCTATGATAATAAATGTCTCCTAGAAAGATCTCTTGGATCATATGAAACACAAATTATCCTGTTGGACCTACCGCTCTCTCAATCTCCCTAGCTGCCTGATCCTATTCAAATCGTTTCTTCAAGTTCTTTAGGCTATACCCCTCTATTTGTTCTCCATTTAATCTACTCCTAGCTATGTTCAAAAAGTGATCAAGTCCTTGCAACGCACCTTTCTTTGGGGAGGCTCGGTTGAGCAAAAGAAGTGGTCTCTAGTGAACTGGAACACTCTGTGTCGTCCCAAGATGGAAGGAGGCATGGGACTTAGAGATCCAATCACAAGTAATAAAATCTACAATGCTAAGATCTGCTGGCACTGGATTACCCATAGCAATGAGCCCTGGGCCCTGCTTTGGAAAATAAAATATGCTCCGACCCATTCCAAGAAAAATCTCATTAGATTCGATAGCAACATCAAGGGTTTGCATATCTGGAATTTGACTAATTCCAACCATAAAGTTATTCAGTCTCTAAGCTTCTGGGTGAAAAGAGATGTTGAAACATTGGTTTTCTTTCAGGATTCATGGCATCAACTTAGCCCACTCAAAGATCATCATGATCTTCCTGTTCTAAGGGACCAACTGTTGATCAGGAATCTCACTAAGGTAAGCTCCTTTTGAAATGACTCCAATCAGGAGGATAACTACAGGAAATGGAAGAGCAAGGAATGATGGCAAAGCATGTAATGTCCCCATTCAAATAATTGCATAGCGGGAAAATTTCATCAATCCTACTAGTTCCCTAGGTTGGGTGGAAACATTGGGAAGTTAATAAGGGAGCTAATAAATGGTGTTTAGACATTAGAAGGAATACATATTTATTTAACGGAGTTAATTAAATGAATGCAAGTGAAAAATGAAATGGCTATGGAGAATGGAGACACATGGAGATTGTGGGGCCCACTCAAGCTACAATTCATATGTTAAATGGCATCCTCCTCTTGTAATTTAGAATCTATTGGAATCCTAATGTTTTGCGATGGATTATGAGGTTAATATACTTGTCCATATACTTCATAGGTCGAATTTGGGATGAATTGTAACTTACATGGGAGAGGAAGAGCCAAATGGGAGTTTCATGGACACTTGGCTAGATTCCCCTTACATTTATGACATCTATGACACCAATGATGGAGATTCTATGAAAGTTATGACACAAGTCAGATTTGAAGGCTGACATACTGACATACTGACATGTCAGTCCTGAATAGAGCATCTTGGAGGTCTAATTTGGGAGTTGGAGAAGAACAAGAGGATCCTAGTCAAATTTGGGAGAAGAGGAAAGGTGAAGAGAGACGCCACATGGCATAGCATGAGCAGCCACACCAATTCTACTTGGCTTTGGTTTATGGATGGATTTGGAACCTTAGAAGACCAATAATGTTTATAAAATATAGGTATCATCCATGAGAAGAACCTTTTGATCATTTGTGAAATTTGCAATTGTGAAGAGAGAGAGCTAGTGGATGACTAGTTCATGCCTTAACCAATTTTGAGGGTGAGAGATTCCCATCCTAGTTGGTGTTTGGAGAGGCCACTCAGGTATTTCAAGTAGATTCAATGGAGTCATAATTTATAGGTGCAAGCTACAATAGTTCGTGGACACATCAATTTCATCTTGTTCTTCCTTTCATCTCAAGTTTTCACACCATATTTCAGCTCTATGGAGTGAGGCACACTTGGTGAAATATTCATCTCTTTGAGGGAGCTTCTATTGCTCTAGTATTTTGTATTATAATGTAAATTATTTATTATTCAAGTTCATAAATCTATCAGGTAGAAATTCCAAAAAATGTCATGTATTATTGCTCAATAATGAATAAACAGTGCCATTTCCCCACTACCTTGTTGTAAACTCTTGTAATCAAATGGATGTATGAACTATTGATGATTTATGAATGAATGGAATGTCATTAAAATATATTATGGGTTTCATGTTCTGTAAATGATAATTTGTGGCCATTGGGTCGAATTTCATAGCATTTGGGGCAAACTACATCTCATTTCCCCAAGGGTCCAAAACTAGTTTTTTTATATCTTATTGAAAGACATGATAACAGCCATGGGAGGTCGATCGGTTATGCATATGAGTCTTTGATAGTGTCTTCTACATATCCCCTGCCTCAATTTAATAATTATAGTGGGTTTCTGCACATTTGGGAAGCCATCTCTACCACTTACCTCGGGGAGATTTGAACCCAAAATTGATAGTAAAATCATATATCTTGTTCATAATTTGGTACAGAATTGCAGACCTGATTGGAGGGCCATAATACATCCCTGAACATAATATTTAAGTTATTAAATCATTCATACACCTTCTATGAATATTTGGGAGCAATTGGGTTGATTTGGAGACCAGGACACTAAAACTAGTCAAGAGCCAAAATTGTGAAAAAATTGGAAAATTGAGCATTTTAATAAAATTCCAAAAAATGGACATTACAAAGCATAAGCCCCAACAAATAATTCAATGTGTTTGGGGAGGATCTCCATTCACGACAAGTAAGGATCAATCCTGGTAAAGATAAGATCAGATGGGGCTTCTCACACTCTAGATCCTACAACATGAAAGAAGATGCAAACACCCTTATCGACCCCATGGAAGGGGATCAAGATAACAAATGGAAGAAGATATGGAAAGCTAACTTGTGGAAAAAAATATCCACATTCCTATGGCTCCTACTTCGTAAATGCATTTTAACAGGGGGAAATTGTCAAAAAAGAGGATGCACAGGTCCTCACTGGTGTTGCCTTTGTAAAATCAATGAGGAAACTACCAATCATCTTCTCGATGAATGCAGTTTTGCAAAAGAAATATGGAGAGAAGGGGAAAATATTTTTCGGAAAGAAGCAAGGAGGCGAGGACATGCTGACTTCACTGTTACGCAATGGCCAGATCATCCCTTTATTAGCCAAATCCTCAATAGAATTTGGGAGCTTTTCCCAGGGTTTGCTATATGGGAAATCTGGATCGAAAGGATCAATAGAATTTTCAATAACAAGGGCAAAACGCTGGAGGAGGTTTGGAACATTCTCAAAACTCATATCCAAGAATCCCTCAAGCTCAGCACCTGGAATAAACGGGACCTCACCACCAATAGAAATGAAGTGCAAATCCTCTAGGATTGGGGCATAAGGACCATTCTGATTTGTATAGGGAAAGCAGTGAAAAATCAGATCAGAGCCAGCTCCCCCACGTAATGGATCAATCCCCCCACAGGAACTTTCAAATTAAAATTTGATGGTGCCTCCAAAGGCAATCCGAGACCAATAGGTTTTGGGGGAGTCATAAGAGACAGGGAAGGCATTATCCTAGGAGTTTACTAGGGATCGATAGGCACCTCCACTAACAATGCAGCCAAATTGGAAGGCCTGTTGTGTGGAATTGATTGGGCAACCAAGAAAAACTAGTGCCCACTAATTTTAGATAGTGATTCTCTTCTTATAATCAACATCACCAGAAGAATGCAAGTCAGCTCCACTGAAGGAAAAATCTCCAAGAATAGGCATTTGGAAGGAAAACTTAGAGCACTAAACATTATCCTGGAAGGACACCCTGTTGTGGTCTTTCATCATTCAAAAAGAACGACTAACAAGTTAGTCATCTCCATAGCCAACAAAGGAGTCATGGATAATTCCACTTTCCTCTCCTTCCAGTGGGACAATTTTCATCTAGAAGACCACAGGACTTGGCAAGTTTTGGCTTCACAGGACCTTGGAAACCCAGATGTGGGTGGTCAACACGAAACGAAGATTGATTGTGACAATGAGCAGGAGCATGAGGGGACAAATGCCTTCCCATCTCATGTCAACCTGCATGTTTAGGACAAGTAGAGAGCGGTGCAGGGATAGCGAGGATGTTAAAACCTGCAGTGACATGGTTCATACGACCCGATAAGGGATTTTGTAGGTAATTTCGGCTTAGGAGATCTCACAGGATATCTCGCTTCATGTAATGGATCCGAAAGGGATTTCACAGGTGATCTCGGCTCAAGGAAAATCCTTAAGCCATTCCTCAACCACGTCAATGTGTACCTGGTTAAGCATTGGAGGTTTATCCTGCTGGCTGCCGAGCCATTATTTAAGCAAGACGTAGTGGGATAACATTGCACTTGGAGTTGTGTAGTCTGTTTGGGAGAAGCACTGCCACGTTGGCTTGCGTAGAGCCCAGCTAAGAATCTCGCAAAGGTTAGAGTAAGGAAGCGCAAGCACTCACATAGGAAGAGTCATTTACGCAGAAAGGGCCATTACACCAGAGCTTTAGGCAAGCGGTTCAGCATGGCAACTCTGGAAGGAGGGAATGAAGAGGTGGATTGGGAAACGCTTTTCAACCAAGAAACGTCGGAGCATATCCAACGCTCCATCGCGACGATGGAAGATGAGATTTAGGGAGAATTCAGGTTAAAGCTTGGGTGAGAGGTGGTGATGTCGAATTATTGGCGGCTCAAGTTTATTCTCTCATGCTCCATGAATGAGAAAGAGAGTTTTGCAAAGCTGGTTAGAATTACTGTGGGCACTTTCAAGGAGGACGCAGAAAGCGGTCTGGTCCACATGAGAAGTTTGTTGTGGTCAGCTGAGCCTCCCTTCCAGCGTGGCCGGAGAAATGATGGGGAAGGGGATGCGGGAGCCAGCCATGCAGAAGCTAGACAGGAAGCTGCGGAAGCCACCAATGCTGCCTTGGAGGAGGCAAAATCCACCAGATGGCCCTGGCTGCCTGGTTGCCTTGGGTCCTGTTCATTCTGTCAGTGTTCACCGTTCTGTTCTCTTTTATGTCTGTTATCAATCTTATGTTTTCGGCTTGTAGTCAAGTAGGAGTGCTTAAATTTAAAGGTTGGGCAGCTCTTACGCTGTTGCGTCACTCTATTTGGGCAATTTTGTTTGTATTTCTCTTCTGGTTGCAAGACCAATGCCTGACTCCATGTTTTAGGGGTCAAGAGTATGTAAATATCACACTTCAATCTTTACAGTAATAGAAAATGTCCCCTCTCACTAACAAAAAATAATAATTATGCAATGGTCATAATTTTAAAATAGTTATAATTTTGGAATCTATTAAACTTTTTTGGTAAAATTTAATTTTGAAAGTATTATGTTTTTTAATCCATTAATAGATTGAGCACCTTCAAATACCCCCATAAAAGCTAGATTATACAATTTCCATAGTTAATATACATAATTCTAAGATTTGTTTCAAAATTCTAACCAAAACAAAACAAGACTAAAAATATACTAAAAAATGGTTGAAAATGTAGAATATTTAGATAACACCATATTTTAATATATATAATATTCATTACTTTATTATATAAATAATTATATATAAATTAGCACAACCATTTAATTTAATTGGTGAATGAAAATAAGATGTTTTTTTATTAAATTTTGAGATACATTTCTTTCATGTGAATGTAAATAAGATGTTTTTAATTAAATTTTGAGATACATTTGTTTCATGTAGGAAAAAAAGATATTTTCTAAACCATTCCAAATTATAAAATATAAATCCTTATAAAGTAAAGCTCAATAAATAATAATAACTTGGTAATTTAATAAAAATTAAACAAATTTTTGGATAACTTAAAAGACATGGAACCTGTGTGGTCAGGCTTTCAGGGTGTGTGGAGGAAGTGTTTGAGATCGTCCAAGAACTTGGAACACAAATAATAAGGAAAGACATGAAACGCATGAACGCCATCTTCGTAGAACAGAAGCTCCACCTGTTTGCCCATCTTTTTCAGATGCTCAACGTAGCGCAGTTGCCAATCTTTCAGGAGGTCCAGCCCTCCCACCACCACCAACGACGGAGGCAACGATAGCCCCGATATATCGGTGCCCGTCACGTGGACTGCCGGGTGTTCTTTCGTGGCCCCCTTCGGCAGAAACGCCTTCCAACACCAATCGGCCGCCTCCACCGTAATGAACGGGGCACGGTTGTTCAACCTCAGCTCCGCCGGCGTCCGCTCCTCCCCGCCAAAGTAGGGCTGAATAAGCACTTGCCCCACAATCTTGACTGGACTCAAGTCCCCTTCTCCCGCCACGCGGCATCCGACGTGGTGGACGATGTTCCCGCCGGCACTGTCGCCCATCAGAAAGCAACGGGACAGATCGGCGCTCGGCGGCAGGTTGTCTCGTCCCCGCGTGCGGAGCCACGACAAGGCCGCGAAACAGTCGTCATAAGCAACGGGGTACTTGTGCTCGGGAGCCAAGCGGTAGTTTACCGAGACGATCAGCACTCTTCGTCGCCTGGCCAGCCGACGGCAGAATATGTCGTAGAGCTCGTCGCCAGCCGAGAGCAAGCAGAAGCCTCCGCCATGGAAATAGACGACCACGGGCAACGACCCCTCCTCGTCGTCGCTCCAGGGAACAAAGAGACGGGTCGATACGCCGGTGGCCTCATCGATGACGATGTCCTTCGTATAGACTCCCCGCGTGGGCGTCTCGTTGGCCGGAACCCTTCGGATCACCCACGCTGCGAGTGTTCGATTAACGGTGCCGTCGCTTCTCATCCCAACGTACATCATTGTTTTCAAAAACCAGCAGAACCAACTGACGCGACGAGGGAGCGAGCGAATCAGGGTGGATTCCATGCGTTCCTGCTCACAATTGGCCGCCATTGTAATTGCAGGAAAACAGAGAAAGAATCAATATCTCAGCGGCAGTAAGAACCAGATCTGGCTGCCTCAAATTGAAGCCCAAGAAGGATATCTGTGGCCTTTAGTGGGAGAGATTAATGAAGGATTTAATGTAAACTGACCACTTCGTTATCAAGGGCAGTGTGTTAAATTGCTGGGCGAAATGAACCACAAACGGGAGAAATTTTCTGACAGCTTTGAAATGGTAGTGTAAGCTAGTTGTCACCATTAATGTATTTTTTCTGTTGGTCCGCCCGTACTCACTCGTGGAATGTGGATAGACGTTCTTAGGGTTGTGTTTTTAGCTCTACATGTTCTTTCTTTTTCTAATAGAGAACCCACCCATTACACTACAAGTTGACCTTAAAAGTAACATTGTAAATCAAGTATAGCCTTAGTGTTGGGTGTTGGGTTTAGAGCCTTAGTATGTGAAAATGGATTAATTTTATTCAAGATTATAAATGAAGATTTTATATTGCTCAATCATATAATTAAATGAGGTACCTATCATTTTAATTATGTGGTTGTGTTATGGTTGAAAAGTATCTATAACTAAAATCATATAATTAAATGAGGTACCTATCATTTTAATTATGTGGTTGTGTTATGGTTGAAAAGTATCTATAACTAAAAGCAGTATGGGGCAGATGTTGTCACTTCATTTAAAGTAACTTTACATACCAAAAATAAGAAGTATTTAAAAAAAATCATGGTGACTCATAGATTAAAAAACTATGAGAAATAATTTTAAAAAATCCACCCTATAAAGTAAAGAATTAAAACTTAAACCTAGATCTATCAAGCAAAAGAGGGATCATATTTTTTGAGTTTAAAATTAAAAAAAAACACACCTCAAGAAATTGGATCCATCTGTGTAATAAATCCTAGTTTAAAGATGAATAGACTTCCAAATTAAAAATTATTAATAGTACTAAAATATTTTTGATATTTGATTATAGTTTGTCATGATCATTCTTAACCATGTTTAGCTAGGGTTAACTATTATTGATCATATTTGAGGATGGTTGACTATGGTTGACCATGGTTCACTATGTCTGACAATAGTTGAACCATGGTTCACAATGGTAAATTATAAATTAATTGTCTTTACTAGGGATGACCATTTGTGTTTTACCATGGTTAACTATGGTTTATTATGGTCAATCATTGTTATACTAAGGGTTACCATGGCTTTTTTTAATTAACCACGATTGACTTTGGTTAGCCATGGTAGACTATATTTCACCATGGTTGGCTAGGTTTGAGCATGGTTATAGTAGTTAACTATGGTTTGACCATGGATGACTATTAAGGTGTAATCTGGTTGACCATGCGTGACCATGGTTGACTTTGGGTCACTATGTTTGGTCAAGGTTGACCATGCTTGGGCATATTTGACTATAATTTACCGTGTGTAATTATATTTTCCCATGTTTAACGAAGGTTGACTATATGTAGCCATGGTTATATTTTGTGCCCATGGTTGACTATATTTGACCATGGTTAACTTTAGTGACCATAATTAACTATGTTGCGTATTTCAATTTACATTGCTTGTTATTGTACACATTAACAATGTGCTTTTACAAAGCAACAACAATTTATTCTACTAGAATAATCACATGGTTTCCCATTCTAAGACATTTAACCTCCTTATTGTCTCTAGTGAATACACGAGTCTTTGATCTCTTCAGTGTATCGCCTCCGCACAACCAGTTGTGGATTTTAATATTAATAATTGAAAAATACAATATGTTCAGCCTTGCATGCGTTCATAACAGTAATTATATCTTGTCATCATCATAGTAGGGGTTTCAAACCAAGGGTGTTACAAATGGTGTTTTCTTTGGAAGGTATAAATGCTTTCTTTGAGAAAAAGGGTGTGACTTATATTTGCGTGAAGTCATGTGAGGGGATTCAGTAGGGTAGACTCTTTGAGGAGGCTAACACATGTGCTTTGAACCAAGGCAGCTAAGCGAGATACAAACTAAACTAGAATTGTGCTAAAAAATAGTTAAGTAGAGTTATGGGGTGTCCAAAAAACATAATAAATTATCCTAATTATATGTTATGGATCATACTTGATTTCTCCCTCTAGGGGGAAATTTTGTAGGAGAGGCATGGAAATAAGTACCTTATGCATATGGTCAAATGGAATACTTGATATCATCTAATGGAATCAAGCAAGGGTATAGCACTAATGGGGATTTCCTTGGGGGTTGATGAGATGGAGGATGATAATCATAAATCAATGACACATTATGGATGATACGAAAGGATTATGATACTTGATGATGTCAATAGCCATAGAACAACATTGTTAGGGAGTTCGAGGGTAGGAGCAATGTGAGATGATGAGTAGATATATGAGGCTCAACTGTAGGGATTGTACTATACAAACTCCCAATCCTAAAGGGGATTGACAATAACATGGGTGATAATAAGAAAAAGGTCACTAAACTAAGGAACCATGTAATGGTGGATTGCTATTGCTGAAAAAGGGTGAATTCAACAAAACAAGGCTAGGCCACTTGTGCGAACAAGGGGATCATATGGCATAGGGTTACCAACAAAATTGATGCATTTATAGGAAGGGGGAAGCATCTATCTATATGAAGGGAAGTATTGTGTTCGGGTAAAATTTGAACTAGTGACCTTCAACTCCAATTTACAACAAGTGACTTAATAACAACTAAACTGACACTGGTGCAGACTAAACTAAAAATTTTACTTTACTTTGGAACTTTTTTTTTTGAAATTGTCTAAAAAAACACAACATTTTTGTATCTCTTTGTTAGAATGATTTTTCTTTTATTTAGATGGATTTAAAATGGGCTGAAACTTTTAGGAACAATCTTTTATAAAGAAACTCTGCCATCACACTCTTGGAATTTTCTCTACTAAAATTTTCTAAAGGTTGAATTGTTAGCTCTACCTTTTCTTTCTTTTTCTAATCGAGAACCCACCCATTGCACTACAAGTTGACCTTAAAGTAACATTGTAAATTAGGTGAGCCTTAGTGTTGGGTTTTGGGCCTTAGTATGTAAAACCAATCAACTCAAAGTGAAAATGGATTAATTTTACTCAAGATTATAAATGATGGTTTTATATCACTCAATTATATAATTAACTGAGGCATCTATCATTTTAATTATGGGGTTGTGTTATGGTTGAAAAGTATCTATAACTAAAAGCAATATGGGGAGATGTTTACATACCAAAAGTAAAAAGTATTTAAAAAAGTTTTATGATGGTTTATAAATGAAAAACATTGTGAAATGTAATTAAAAAAATCCATCTATGCCTATAAAATAAAGAATTAAAACATAAACGTAGATTTATCAAGTAAGAGAGGGATCTTAACCATGTTTAGCTACGGTTAACTATTATTGATCATATTTGAGGATGGTTCACTATGGTTGACCATGGTTCACTATGTTTGACAATAGTTGAACCATGGTTCAAAGTGGTAAATTATAAATTAATTGTCTTTACTAGGGATGACCATGTGTGTTTTACCATGGTTAACTATGGTTTATTATGGTCAACCATTGTTATACTAGGGGTTACTGTGGTTTTTTTAATTAACCATGTTTGACTTTGGTTAGCCATGGTAGACTATATTTCACCATGGTTGGCTAGGCTTGAGCATGGTTAGTAGTAGTTAACTATGGTTTGACCATGGATGACTAAGGTGTAATATGGTTGACCATGTTGGCCATAGCTTGACCATGGGTGACCATGGTTGACTTTGTGTCACTATGTTTGGTCAAGGTTGACCATGCTTGGGCATATTTGACTATGATTTACCATGTGTAATTATATTTTCCCATGTTTAACGAAGGTTGACTATATGTCGCCATGGTTATATTTTGTGCCCATGGTTGACTATATTTGACCATGGTTAACTTTAGTGACCATAATTAACTATGTTGCGTATTTCAATTTTCATTGCTCGTTATCATACACATTAACAATGTGCTTTTACAAAGCAGTAGCAATTTATTCTACTAGCATAATCACATGGTATTTAACCTCCTTACTGTCTCTGGTGAATACATGAGTCCCCAATCTCTTCAGTGTATCACCTCCGCACAACCATTTGTGGATTTTAATATTAATAATTGAAAAATACAATATGTTTAGCCGTGCATGTGTTCATAACAATAATTATATCCTGGCATCATCATAGTAGGGGTTTCAAACCAAGGGTGTTACAAATGGTGTTTTATTTGGAAGGTATAAATGCTTTCTTTGAGAAAAAGGGTGTGACTTATATTTGCATGAAGTCATGTGAAGGGATTCAGTAGCGTAGACTCTTGGGGAGGCTAACACATATGCTTTGAACCAAGGCAACTAAGGGAGATACAAACTAAACTAGAATTGTGCTAAAAAGCACAATTAAGTAGAGTTATGGTGTGTTCAAAAACATAATAAATTATCCTAATTGTATGTCATGGATCATACTTGATTTCTTCCTCTAGGGGGGACTTTTGTAGGAGAGGCATGGAAATAAGTACCTTATGCATTTGATCAAATGGAATACTTGATATCATCTAATGGAATCGAGCAAGGGTATAGCACTAATGGGGATTTCCATGGGGGTTGATGAGATGGAGGATAATAATCATAAATCAATGACACATTATGGATGATACAAAAGGATTATGATACTTGATGATGTCAATAGCCATAAAACAACATTTTTAGGCAGTCTGAGGGTAGGAGCAATGTGAGATGATGAGGAGATATATGAGGGTCAACTCCAAGGATTGTACTATACAAACTCCCATCCTAAAGGGGATTGACAATAACATGGGTGATAATAAGAAAAAGGTCACTAAACTAAGGAACCATGTAATGGTGGATTGCTACCACTAAGAAAGGATGAAATCAACAAAACAAGGCTAGACCACTTGCACAAACAAGGGGATCATATGGCATAGGGTTACCAACAAGATTGATGCATTTATAGGAAGGGGGAAACATCTATCTATATGAATGGATTATTAATAATACCTTTAATGGTGTTGTAGCCATAATTTCTATAGCTGGGTATGGTCATATCCTACACATGGAAAACAAACTTGACAACAAAAATCTGTACATGAAAATTGATAAAAAGAATGACCTAATTTTAAAAAAAATGATCCAATCAAGTATGACTATATGAGATAATGGAAATAAGATAATACGGTTTTGAAGGTCTCCAAATTTTGAATCCAATAATGTGAATAGTGCATATATCAAATGTTGTATGAGGAAACATGAGCCCATGTAAGAATTAGGGTTTGGGTTATAAATAGGGGTAAATTACCCAAATATAATTCCTTTGTGAATTTTGGAGTTATGGAAAGGATAAGGGAGAAGCTGTGCTCTATATATTAGTGAACTTGTTGCAAGAGAATCAACTGGTGAAATTCGAATATGAGGCTTTCAGGTTGGTGATCTTATCGTCCTTGTCAATTCATGTGGAGTAATCTCTTAGATTAGAGAAATTTTTCTTGGTAAACACCCTTCAACCCTTTTTTGGCCCAAGCACACTTCTTGGCCCCTAATCTATGTTGGGAGTGCATTTATTTGGTAGAAAAATTGCATTGAGCCAACACAGATCCTGCTAGGAAGATATGCATTATGCCAATGCAAAAAGAGGGAAATTTAGTGGGCTACGAGGGGGAGGAAGGGTACATTAGATAGATACTAAATACTTCTCTTTTGTGTATGGATGTCAGGATTCTAGATTCCATGGCGGAAGAGGGATCAATTTGGACTATGATATGTTGTTGTGAATGGTCAAGATGCCTGAGGTGCATTAGCGAGACACGGTCTATTTAAGTTTATGGAGAGCCCAATGACGAGAGGAGGTGAGGGTCTACTCTCGTGTATCATTGACTGGTATTGATACATTGAGAATGTATTTTTCATGGTACTTTCCCTCACAATGCAGGATATCTACTTTTGAAGTTTGATCCTTTATATTAATTGTGGAATTACTATAGTACTTGAAAATAAATGAACAATCATAAGCATAAGCATACGCATTCACCCATGAGACACAAAATCTACCGTTGGGAAACCCTCTACAATGTGAGGGATAAAACCCCAACAAATATTATGTAGTATAATGATAGACAGTAGAGAATGTCTTTACAATCGACATATTACATCAAGCACTCCTAATGTAATATAATAGAGAAATACCAAGCACCCCAGGTGCAATCACTGAGCAAGAGAGAAGAGAGAAGGATAAATAGAGTCCAACTGTATTTCTAGCACACAATCAATTCACTAATGATGATCTCATGCAAAGAATAGAAAATGCATGCATGGATAATTAGCTCTGCACCTTGATCTCATCAATCCTGCATAAAAAAAAATGCACAATACTTTGCATTATTGGCATAATATATATTTTCTCTTATGACTTCATGATGAACTCTCCTTCTAACTGGATGCTAGAACACTTAGTTAGGATGCTAACTCAACTTAACATTATAGTTAACTCAATCTTGTTTATTAACACTTAGTTAACTCTTTTAATTGAAATCATTCTTGATTACATCACTCAAGTGATGAATTCAATTTCTCCTTAATTAGCTGAAGTATTCCTTGTTAACATCACTAGAGTTAAAAAAAATCAAGTTAGCCTTAATTAATTGAAGTCTTTATCATGCAACTTGAGTTCTCTTTATTATTAATACATGTTATCATTATCTCTTTACTTATGTACATGGTCCACATGTGCCAACTTTAATTTATCTATCATATCAATTATACTAAGGAGAAATTTTCAATGATGTGATCATATTGTTTTACTATTGTTCCAAGTGGTCATATGCTAAAGTATTTCACTATAGAGGTGGTCAGTATCTAGAGGATACTTAATAGCTCATACATCTCAAGGACCATGGTTAGTAATACATCACACATCATTCATGCTTCAACATGAAAAGCATTACCTCAACACATGAGGTACCACCTCAACACATGAGGATTTGACTTGACACACAAGTCTTTAGTCTTGTCCAACAAGATTGTGCAACATCATCACTTTGACATACAAAGCACTTACCTCAACATATGAGGATTAATCTTTACAAAAAATGCTTATCCATTCTTGAGTCCAACTCAAGAATCTACTCCAAGTTTCCAGAGTCCAACTTAGAATCCATAAGGAACTACCTCAACACATGAGGCCCAATCCTAGTGCACAAGATTGGCTTGGAGAATGACTCGTGATGTTGTAACTTTAACACTACCTCTCAATGAGGGAGGCATTATCTGCCATGCCAAGCTTGTCTTGGAAGTACCTATACTTTGTCAAGGACATACGATTAGTCAACATTTCTACAATATACTCATCAGTAGCAATGTACTGAAGTCTAATGACACCTCTCTAGACCATGTCTATATCGTAGTGGCATTTCATCTCATTTTGTTTCGACTTGTCATGAAAGACATAGTTTTCTTAGAGCTTAATGCAACTCTAATTGTTTGAGAAAATGACAGTGGCCTCAAGCTTCTCACCGAACAACCCAACAAGTAGCTTCTTAAGCCACACAGATTCTCAGTAGACGGTACTAACTGCAATATATTTTTCTCAAGTAGTACTATGGGCTATTGAGCCCTGCTTCCTGTGGGACCAAGACATCATAGCTGATCCCAACCTAAAACAAATTCTAGATGTATTCTTTAGGTCCAAAATAATAGCACCCCAATCAGAGTCAGAATAACTAACTAGCATCACTCCTCCATTGGAGGCATACCGAGTCCATAAGCAATAGTACCTCAAAGGTATCTAAGCACATGCTTGGACGCAACCCAATGTCTATGTCTTGGCTCAGACATGAACTAACTCAAGATACTCATTGCATAACGAATGTCTGGTTTCCTATGTATCAAATACATCAAGGAACCAATTAGTTGTCTATACATGGTAGGATCCACTAGATCCAATCGAGAATCTGACTCATGTAGTTTCTTCATATTAGAAACCATTGGCATAGACATGGATTTACAATGCATCATACCAAACCTGCGGAACACATCAACTATGTATTTTGTTTGTGAAAGGAAAGTATCATATTTTCTTTACCAAACTTCAAGACCAAGAAAATAGTGCAGAAAACCCAAGTCTTTCATTTCAAACTCATAATAGAGCTTCCTCTTGCACCAAACTATCTGTTGTTCCTCTTTAGCAAGGAACAAATCATAAACATAGATAACCAATATTAGAAGTTGGTTCTTCATAAATTTGAAGTACAAGTTTGGATTAGCTTCACTTTTGGATAATTCCAAGCTCTAAAGATAGTTTTCAAACCTTGAATGCCAATCTCATGTGGCTTGCTTAAGCCCATATAAATATTTATTTATTTTCCATACATGGGAATTCTTCCCATGAACTACAAATCCCGCAGGTTGTTGTATGTATAACTATTCCTGAAATTCACCATTGAGAAAGACAATGTTCACATTCATCTAGTGAAGCGTCCATCCTGGAAGTGAATTAAGGGAAATCATGGCTTGAAAAGTGGTCTAGCTTGCCATAGTAGCAGATGTCTCATCATAGTATATCCCTTGCTTCTGTGAGAAACCACGGGCCACAAATGTTAAGCCCTAAATGTTGGGCATAGTCCCCCCTATAATGTGGAACTTTACCCCCTATATGGTGGTGTATTACATATTATTGATGTAGGCTTGGGTCCATTAGTGGGTCTATTAGTTGTTATTGTATACCTTTGTCTCCTATATATAGGAAGGAGATATTTGCATTTGAGCAAACATGGTATATTGTCTTTTCTTGGATACACAAGTACATTGTGTAAGGAGGTTCCTCCCTAAAGAGAATTTTTATTTATCTATGTTATTCATTATTTATCTACTCTCTTCTTGTCTATTTCTTCCCTTTTTATGCTTTTTCTGGGACTTGGTTACATAACATTTGGTATCAGATCTCTTTCCTCGGGATTGGCTTCTGTAAAACAAGTCATCTTGGAATTTTTGCTACAACTTTTTTTCTACAAGGATTTAGAGATCTAGGCTAAAAATCCACTTCCAAAACAAGCCCAAATACATCTAGGAAAAAATTTAGATCCGGGTCCTTTATAGTTTCAGATATAAGTTAGGAGGAATTTAGGGTTTTTTATTAATCCAAAGCCTAGTCCAAAAAAGGTGTTCTAGGGAAAAAGGTCATATATGAGGCATCCGAGATCAAAATTGAGTGAGACCAATTGAATATGAAAGAATACATACCAAGGTATCTTTGGTATAGTTTTCAGATACAAAAACGAAATATTGGACACATGGAATACCGTACAAGTTTTCTCTTCTCGAGAGGCCAAAAATAAGAAGATTTGGGAGATTTTAAATAATGTTTCTTTGGCACATATAAATTAGGAAATACCCATGGAATTGTAAAGAGGACACATCAGGTTACCACAGAATGAATTTTCATATGTAGAGGAGTCAAAATTAAATTTGTATCTTAGTTACAAGTTGGCCCTAAAATAATCTTCCAATTAGGGTTTGAAATAGGTGTTCTAGGGAAAATGTTCATATCTGAGGCATACGAGATGAAAATTGAGTGAGACCCATTTCATCTAAATGGAGATAGACCAGGGTATATTTTGTAATAGTTTCAGCTACAAATGCAAAATATTTGACAACTGTCATACAATACATGTTTTCTCTTTTGGATAGGCAAGAAATAAGAAGTGTTGGGAGAATTACAATATATTTTTTTTACCAGAGCATCCAAATTAGGTCAGACCTGCAACATCATAAAGAGGACATATCAGGCCACCACAAGCCAAATTTGCAGTCCTGGAGGAGCTAAAATTTTAAATTTATCTCAGTCCAATTCAGCCATAAAACAACCTTCCAGTCGAGATTTGAAGAAGGAAAATATATAGTTCAAGAAGTGGTAGATCACATAGAGAACCAACAAGCAGTCTCCAAATACTAAAGATGTCCAAAAACAAGATGAAACAACACGTAGATCAACATCATATTCAAATAATTTTTGAAGAAGGAAAAATCATATGGAAACTTGAACAAATCATTAAAACAAGGACCAAACAACTACGAAATCAAGCTATTATTGAATACCTCATCAAGTGGAAGAACTTACCAACTGCATATTCGACATGGGAAGGTGAATCCTTCGTACAGATGCAACCACAACTACCCAAGCATTGAGGACAACTCTTTACTGAAGGGGAGGGTCATGTTAAGCCCTAAATGTTGGACACAATTCCCCCTATAGTGTGGCACTTTACCCCCTATATGGTAGTGTATTACATATTATTGATGTATGCTTGGGTGTACTAGTGGATCTATTAGTTTTTATTGTACACCTTTGTCTCTTATATTTAGGAAGGATATATTTTCATTTGAGCAAGCATGGTATATTATCTTGTCTTGGGTACACAAGTACATTGTATAAGGAGGTTCCTCCCTCAAAGAAGATTGTTATTTATCTCTATTCTTCATTATTAATGCATGTATTACTCTCTTTTGGTCTATTTACAACAAATCTTGATTTATACTTTTCAATACTGCCATTATATGCATGCTTTATTTTATAAATCCACCTGGAAGTTACTATAGACTTACCTTTAGATTTAGGAACCACTTCCCAAACATCATTCTTTATAATAGACTTGCATTCTTCTACCATGGTATATTTCCATACTTGCTTGTTAGAAAATTCCTCATAGGTGGAAGTTTTGAATCACTGATGTGACTCATCTGTGCAACATATCTTGCATATATTTTAGGTCTACTCCACTCTCTAGATGTGCCTAATGGTGCTCCATCATTTTTAGCATCTTGTAGAATGTATATGTACCATGCATATATCCTCTTAGAACAAGGTTCATCAAGAGCTCTTTCAATCAGTTCTATTGGGTCTTCAAGGTCAAGTGAACCTAAGGACTCTTCTATATTCTCCCTCTCAACATATAAATGAGGAGAACCAGAACCAGGACCCTCCATCATGGGAGTCTCATGCTCCTCCATAGATGAATCACATTGAAGTTATTTATAGCACCTGAAGGTATCCTCCTCATCAAAGGTCACATCTCTGCTTAATTCAACGTGTCTTTGTGTGGGTACATAAATTCTATAATCTTTGGAGGATTATTCATAACCAACAAAAGTCCCTTTATTTATGGATGGCTCCATATTTCTCCTCTTATATGTTTTCACATGAATGTAGACAAAACAACAACAAAATTTCCTTACCTCAAAATCCATCCTCACAGGAGGGGCAGACCTGGCATCTCATGTTCTCCTGGCGACAAGATGATATCACTTGCCCATTTTCCTACAATGGTACAGGCAAGGGGAACAGTTAAGAAGGCCCTTTCGCTTTGAAATATTTTGGCTCGACCATCCGGATTTTCAGCCTCTCATCCAGCAATGGTGGAAAGACTTCCATCCTTCCGAAGGAACTCCCATATACTAGCTTCAACAAAAACTAAAATACATTAAATCACAGGTCAAGATCTGGAATAGGGAATTCTATGGCAACATTCATAGGGAGAAGGCACAGCTCGAGAAGAAGCTCGTGGATCTTCAAAAGACCATCATGCAGGAAGGGTACACAGAGGCAATCAAAGCATAGGAGAGAAGGTTGCAGGAAGGTACAAAGAGTAGAGAAAAAAAGGTGGAAATATTATGGAAATCCAAATCTAGGAATCAATGGCTACTAGAAGGGGAAAGAAACACATCCTTCTTTCACAAAGCTATGATTCAACATAGGAAAGAGAACAAAATTGTGCGCTTAAAACCTGGGAATGGTGCTATGTTGGAAAACCACGATGATATCAAGGACTCTCTTCTGAACAATTTCAAGCAGATTATGGAGGAACCTCAAGTGGATAGGAATTTTGAACAGGAAAGGATCCTTGAGAACATCCCTACTCTGGTGACAACGGAGAAAAATAAACTCCTTTTGAGACCCATTGAAATGGTTGAGCTAGAGGAGTCAGTCAAGCAATTAAAGGATGACAAGGCGCCTGAGCCGGATGGCTTCACCACTAATTTCTTTCATGCCTGCTGGAACACTATCAAGGATGAGGTTTTGGAGATAGTGGAAGACTCGAGAAATATAGGGAATTTATTGAAATCCTTCAACTCAACTTTCATATCCCTCATTCCCAAAGAAAATGGAGCGGACTCTCAAGGTAAATTTCGACCCATTGCTTTGTGCAATGTCATACTCAAAATCATCACCAAAACTATAGCTAATAGACTTAAGCCTCTTCTTACTGGTCTTGTCCCCAAAGAACAATCCGGTTATGTGGAAGGGCATCAAATCTTAGATGGAATCATCCTCTCCCGTGAAATTATACATTCACTTGAAATTACCAAAATCTCGGGGATGCTCATCAAGCTCACCTTTCTAAAGATTTTGAAAAACTCAACTAGGTGTACATGAAAAAAAAATTTGTCCTTCAGCTTTGATCAACACTGGGTTAATTGGATCTTCACTCTAACTTCCACTTCTTTCTTCTATATCCTTGTTAATGGGACACCCTCCCCTACTTTCAATCCATCTAGAGGCATCAGGCAGGAAGATCCCCTGTCGCCTTTTCTCTTCGTTCTGATGATGGATGGCATAGGACGCCTTCTTAAATCCAAAACACTCTCTCAGAAGCTCAAAGGTTTAACCCCCCGCCCTAGGAAAGAACCTCAGTCGCACCAACAATTTGTGGACGATACAATGCTGATGGGAAAAGCCTCGATGTAGGAAGCTGGAGTCCTCAAAAGCTTCCTCAACACTTTGCTCACTACTAGTGGTCTGGACATAAACAAGGAAAATTCCAAATCTTTTTCTTCAACACTTGCCAGACTACGAAGTGTAATATCCTCTGTATCCTCGAGTTTTCAAAGGGTAAGCTCCCCTCTAAGTGTTTGGGAGCTTCCCTTACATATTCTATGATAAGAAATGTCTCCTAGAAAGATCTCTTGGATCGTATGAAACACAAATTATCCTGCTAGACCTATCGCTCTCTCAATATCCCTAGCCACCTGATCCTAGTCAAATCAATTCTTTAGGTTCTTCAGGCTATGCCCCTCTATTTGTTCTCCATTTAAGTTTCTCCTAGCTCTATTCAAAAAATGATCAAGTCCTTGCAATGCACCTTTCTTTGGGGAGGCTTGGCTGAGCAAAATAAGTGGTCTCTAGTGGACTGGAACACTCTGTGTCATCCCAATATGGAAGGAGGCTTGGGACTTAGAGATCCAATCACAAGTAATAAAATCGACAATGCTAAGATCTAGTGGTGTTGGATTACCCATAGCAATGAGACCTGGGCCTTGTTTTGGAAAATAAAATATGCTTCAACCCATTCCAAGCAAAATCTCATTAGATTCGATAGCAACATCAAGGGTTCACATATCTGGAATTTGACTAATTCCAACCGTAAAATTATTCAGTCTCTAAGCTTTTGGGAGAAAAGAGATGGTGAAACATCGATTTTCTTTCAGGATTCATGGCGTCAACTTAGCCCGCTCAAATATCATCATGATCTTCCCATTCTAAGGGACCAAGTGCTGATCAGGAATCTCACTAAGGTAAGTGTCTTTTGGAATGACGACTCCAATTAGAAGGATCACTACAGGAAATGGAAGAGCAAGGAATGATGGAAAAGCATGTAATGTCCCCATTCAAATAATTGCATAGCGGGAAAATTCCATCAATCCTACTAGTTCCCTAGGTTGGGTGGAAACATTGGGAAGTTAATAAGGGAGCTAATAAATGGTGTTTAAACATTAGAAGGAATACATATTTATTTAATTGAGTTAATTAAATGAATGCAAGTGAAAAATGAAATGGATATGGAGAATGGAGACACATGGAGATTGTGGGGCCCGCTCAATCTAGAATTCATATGTTAAATGGCATCCTCCTCTTGTAATTTTGAATCTATTGGAATCCTAATGTTTTGGGATGTATTATGAGGTTAATATAATTGTCCATATACTTCATAGGTCGAATTTGGGATGAATTGTAACTTACATGGGAGAGGAAGAGCCAAATGGGAGTTTCATGGACACTTGGCTAGATTCCCCTTACATTTATGACATCTATGACACCAATGATGGAGATTCTATGACAGTGATGACACAAGTTAGATTTGAAGGCTGACATAATGACATACTAACATGTCAGTCCTGAATAGAGCATGTTAGAGGTCTAATTTGGGAGTTGGAGAAGGCCAAGAGGCTCCTACTCAAATTTGGGAGAAGAGGGAAGGTGAAGAGAGAGGCCACATGGCATAGCATGAGTAGCCACACCAATTCGACTTGGATTTGGTTTATGGATGGATTTGGAACCTTAGAAGACCAATAATTTTTATAGAATATAGGGATAATCCATGAGAAGAACCTTTTGATCATTTGTGAAATTTGCTATTGTGAAGAGAGAGAGCTAGTGGATGCCATAGTTCATGCCTTAGCCAATTTCAAGGGTGAGAGATTCCCATCCTAGTTTGTGTTTGGAGAGGCCACTCATGTATTTCAAGGAGATTCAATGGAGTCATAAGTTATAGGTGCAAGCTACAACAGGTCGTGGACACATCAATTTCATCTTGTTCTTCCTTTCATCTCAAGTTTTCTCACCATATTTCAGCTCTATGGAGTGAGGCACACTTGGTAAGCTATTCATCTCCTTGAGGGAGCTTCTATTGCTCCAATATTTTGTATTCAAATGTAAATGCTCTGTTATTCAAGTTCAGAATGACATACTAACATGTCATTCCTGAATAGAGCATATTGGAGTCTAATTTGGGAGTTGGAGAAGGCCAAGAGGCTCCTACTCAAATTTGGGAGAAGAGGGAAGGTGAAGAGAGAGGCCACATGGCATAGCATGAGAAGCCACACCAATTCGACTTGGATTTGGTTTATGGATGGATTTGGAACCTTAGAAGACCAATAATTTTTATAGAATATAGGGATCATCCATGAGAAGAACCTTTTGATCATTTATGAAATTTGCTATTGTGAAGAGAGAGAGCTAGTGGATGACTAGTTCATGCCTTAGCCAATTTCGAGGGTGAGAGATTCCCATCCTAGTTGGTGTTTGGAGAGGCCACTCATGTATTTCAAGGAGCTTCAATGGAGTCATAAGTTATAGGTGCAAGCCACAGCAGGTCATGGACACATCAATTTCAGCTTGTTCTTCCTTTCATCTCAAGTTTTCTCACCATATTTTAGCTCTATGGAGTGAGGCACACTTGGTGAGCTATTCATCTCTTTGAGGGAGTTTCTATTGCTCCATTATTTTGTATTCTAATGTAAATTATCTGTTATTCAAGTACAGAAATCTATCAGGTCGAAATTTCAAGAAATCTCATGTATTATTGCTTAATAATGAAGAAACAGTGCCATTTCCCCACTACCTTGTTGTAAACTCTTGTAATCTTGATGGATTTGAATGGATGTATGAACTATTGATGATTTATGAATGAATGGAATGTAACTAAAATATATTATGGATTTCATGGTCTGTAACTAATCATTTGTGGCCATTGGGTTGAATTTCATAGCATTTGGGGAAAACTACATCTCATTTCCCCAAGGGTTCAAAACTAGTTTTTTTATATCTGATTGAAAGACATGATAACAGCCCTGGGAGGTCGATTGGTTATGCATATGAGTCTCTGATAGTGTCTTATACATATCCCTACCTCAATTTAAGAATTCTATTGGGTTTCTGCACATTTGGGAAGCCATCTCTACCACTTACCCCGAGGGGATTTGAACCCAAAATTGCTAGTAAAATCATATATCTTGTTCATAATTTGGGACAGACTTGCAAACCTGATTGGAGGGCCATAATACATCCCTGAACATAATATTTAATTTATTAAATCATTCATGCACCTTCTAACAATATTTAGGAGCATTTGGGCTGATTTGGAGACCAGGACACTAAGACTAGTCAAGAGCAAAAATTGTGAACAAATTGGAAAATTGAGCGTTTTAATAAAATTCCAAAATAGGGACATTACAAAGCATAATCCCCAGTGAATACTTCCATGTGTTTTGGGAGGATCTCCATTCGGGACAAGTAAGGATCAATCCTGATAAAGATAAGATCAGATGGGGCTTCTCACACTCTGGATCCTACAACCTAAAAAGAAGCCGCAAACACCCTTATTGACCCCACGGAATGGGATCAAGATAACATATGGAAGGAGATATGGAAATATAACTCGTGGCAAAAAATATCCACATTCCTCTGGCTCCTACTCCGTAAATGCATTTTAACAGGGGGGAATCGTCAAAAAAGAGGATACATAGGTCCTCACTGGTGTTGCCTTTGTAAAATCAATGAGGAAACTACCAATCATCTTCTTGATGAATGCAATTTTGTAAAATAAATATGGAGAGAAGGGGAAAAGATTTTTTGGAAAGAAGCAAGGAGGTGAGGACGTGCAGACCTCACTATTACGCAATGGCCACATCATCCCTTTATTAGCCAAATCCTCAATAGAATTTGGGAGCTTTTCATAGGGTTTGTTGTATGGGAAATCTAGATCGAAAGGATCAATATAATTTTTAATAACAAGGGAAAAACGATGGAGGAGGTTTGGGAGATTCTCAAAACTCATATCCAAGAATCCCTCAAGCTCAACACCTGGAATAAACGGGACCTCACCAACAATAGAAATGAAATGCAAATCCTCCAGGATTGGGGCATATGGACCATTCTGATTTGTATAGGGAAAGCAGTGAAAAATCAGATCAGAGCCAGCTCCCCCACGTAATGGATCAATCCCCCCACAGGCACTTTCAAATTAAACTTTGATGGTGCCTCCAAAGGAAATTCGGGACCAATAGGTTTTGGGGGAGTCGTAAGAGACAGGAAAGGCATTATCCTCGGAGTTTACTAGGGATCAATACCCACCTCCACTAACAATGCAGCCAAATTGGAAGGGCTGTTGTGTGGAATTGATTAGGAAATCAAGAAAAACTAGTGCCCACTAATTTTAGAGGGCGATTCTCTTCTTATAATCAACATGACCAGAAGAATGCAAGTCGGCTCCACTGAAGGAAAAATATCCAAGAATATGCGTTTGGAAGGTAAACTCAGAGCACTACACATTATCCTGGAAGGACACCCTATTGTGGTCTTTCATCACATGAAAAGAATGACTAACAAGTTAGTTGTCTCCATAGCCAACAAAGGAGTCATGGCTAATTCCACTTTCCTCTCCTTCCAGTGGGACAATTTTCATCTAGAAGACCATAGGACTTGGTAAGTTTTGGCTTCACAGGACCTTGGAAACCTAGATGCAGGTGGTCAACACGAAATGAATATTGATCGTGACAATGAGTAGGAGCATGAGGGGAAAATTTCCTTCCCATCTCATGTCATCTTGCATGTTTAGGATAGGTAGAGAGCGGTGCAGGGATAGTGAGGACGTTAAAACCTGCAGCGAGATCTCGCTTCATGTAATGGATCTGGAAGGGATTTCACAGGTGATCTTGGCTTAGGGAAAATCCTTTAGCCATTCCTCAACCACTTCAATGTGTACCTGGTTAAGCATTGGAGGTTTATCCTGCTGGCTGCCGAGCCAATATTTAAGCAAGATGTAGAGAGATAACATTGCACTTGGAGTTGTGTAGATTGTTTGGGAGAAGCACTACCACGTTGGCTTGCTCAGAGCCCAACTAAGAGTCTCGCAAAGGTTAGAGTAAGGAAGCGCAAGCGCTCATGTAGGAAGATTCATTTACGCAGAAAGGGCCATTACACCAGAGATTTAGGCAAGCGATTCAACATGGCAACTCTGGAAGGAGGCGAATTGGGAAATGATTTTCAACCAAGAAACGTCAGAGCATATCCAACGCTCCATCACGACAATGGAAGATGAGATTTAGGGAGAATTCAGGTTAAAGCTTGGGTGAGAGGTGGTGATGTCGAATTATTGGCGGCTCAAGTTTATTTTCTCATGCTCCATGAATGAGAGAGAGATTTTTGCAGAGCTAGTTAGAATTACTATGGGCGCTTTCAAGGAGGACGCGGAAAGCGAACTGGTCCACATGAGAAGTTTGTTGCGGTTAGTTGATCCTCCCTTGTAGTGTGTCCAGAGAAATGATGGGGAAGGGGATGCAGGAGCCATCCATACGAAATCCAAACAAGAAGCTGCAGAAGCCACCAATGCTGCCTCGAAGGAGGCAAAATCCACTAGATGGCCTTGGCTGCCTGGTTTCCTTGGGTCCTATTCATTTTGTCAGTGTTCACCGTTCTGTTCTCTTTTATGTCTGTTATCAATCTTATGTTTTCAGCTTGTATTCAAGTAGGAGTGCTTAAATTTAAAGGTTGGGCAGCTCTTACGCTATTGCGTCACTCTATTTGGGCAATTGTGTTTGTATTTCTCTTTTGGTTGCAAGACCAATGCCTGACTCCATGTTTTAGGGGTCAAGAGTATGTAAATATCACACTTCAGTCTTTACAGTAATAGAAAATGTCCCCTCTTACTAACAAAAAAAATAATTATGTAATGGTCATAATTTTAAAATAGTTATAATTTTGGAATCTATTAAACTTTTTTAGTAAAATTTAAATTTGGAAGTATTGTGTTTTTGAATCCATTAATAGATTGAGCACCTTCAAATACCCCCATAAGAGCTAGATTATACAATTTCCACAGTTAATATACAAAATTCTAAGATTTGTTACAAAATTCTAACCAGAGTTGAACAAAACAAGACTAAAAATATACTAAAAAATTGTTGAAAAAGTAGAATATTTAGACAACACCATATTTTAATATATATAATACTAGCAATTGCCCCAAAAGGTGCAATAAAAGGCCGAAGAAAAATTGAATATATACATAATTTGAATTGAAGAGCAATATCTCATTCTAGAATAACTACACAATGGACAAACCAACCTAAGAAAAACATTTCTCCGTGGAAAAACAATATTTAACTAAATTACAAACCAACATAAAAGTGTTTTTACAATGTTTCTTGATGTTTGAATATAGATGATTATCATACTTAAAGTCATAAATATTGTAAATTTATATTTACAATAATATTTGTAAACAATGTTCTCTTAGTTTGTAAGAACATAGAGAAATGATCCAAACCTAAACCTAACAAAATGAATAGATAAATGTTCTTGTATTTTTATATTGAAAAGTTAAAGAAACGAAAATAAATGTTAAATTTCAACATGTTCACACTTCACACTGTATGGTAATTTATGTGATGTGCAAATGAAGTTGTTATCTATGCTACTTCGTAATATATTTTTTTTTCTCATTTAGAAAGATTGAGTAATATATGAGTTTTGAACAAAGTGTTTTGATATGATGGCCACTAATTGTGACTTTTGAGGGTAGCTTCTTTTTCAAGACATTTGGGTCTTTAGTTTTCTTGGGATGTTTTAGTTTAGCGGTGAAATCTTTTTGGAAAATTGTAATTATGTATGACACAACTTTTTATAATATAAAGTTGTCTTTTTAGCTTTGAAAAAATAAACATTAAAATTCAACACTTTGGAGACATTACAATGCTTTATAAACATTACATGGTAAAATTACTTTAAAAATATAACTATATTTGATTTTGTATGTTCATATTGAAAATGTACATTGTCCCCACTAAAAACTTTCTAAATAATACATGGTAGACTTACTTAAAAATTATAAGTCTCTTTGATTTGATTTTGAAGTCTACAGAGAAGTAGAGTATTTGATTTTAAATTCCCTAATATTAAAGTGTTATTCCATTTTGTGATGAGCATTTATGGCCATTCTTACCCACTTTTCACTTCAAAATGTAAGTTGTATTTTAGAGGAGGAATGCACATGTTTTGACCATCAAATGAATTTACACATGCAATGAAACAATGAATTTATGGTGAATCACTCTTTGTTGAAGTTATTGCAATTGTTACTTTGTTTATCCTAACGGGTAGAAATGGAACAATGTTGATATGAATTCTTTTTGAAGAATGGATCAATTTCTTCAATCCTTGGGCAGCTCCCTTTTGAACTCGTCCTCTTAACCATGCCAAACTATTATAATTGTAGAGATGCCACAATCTCCCTTCCTATTGTCAATTGAAAAGATCCATCTCCTCCTCATAATCACCAAATATCTCCCAAATATCTCCGCTTCAGGATCCACTCTTAATCATTCTTTAAATCCTTTAACTAATATTTTAATGGTCTTAACGGTTGCTCTACGGCTTCTTTATTATTTCTTAAAAACATTCTACTTATTATATAACCTTCATATATGGAATACCACATTCATAATATAAGGTAAAATATAATAATAATAGTATTACACTTTCTAGGATATATCCATGTGTATTTATTTAAATTACTTGATATTTTCTTTAATATTTGGAAGAATTATATATATATATTTTGTTATTCATAACGAAGAATTTAATATTTTGTCTTAGCACTTTCTCTTTAAATATGTTTACAGACAATATTTATATAAAGTTAAACTGTTTTTAGTATTAAAAAACAATATTTTTGTTTTTTTGTTTTTGTCTCTTATATATTTATTAAGATATTCTCTACTTTTGTATAAAATTAACTATTAAGATAACCTTTAAGTAGGAATATCTCTCTAACTTAATACCTAATATGATTATAGTAAAAAAAAGAAGCACATAAATACTAAAATAAAATTGTATTACATAACATGTTAGTTTTGTTATGAAGGGTGGAAAATACATCAAATTATTAATCTCATTATCAATGCTGTGGAACAATCTCATAGTATTGGAACAATCTTCATATGCCTCCAACCACTGTCTTTCATATGTACCCTTCCAGCTCCAATCTAGCATACGTGTTAATATTTTATTTGAACAATGGAGGACCAAAAGAGGTACAGGCTTCTTTCAAACCCGGCCTCGGAGAAAGAAGGCCTTCGGCCTTAATTAATTACTTTATTATATAAATAATTATATATAAATTAGCACAACCATTTAATTTAATTGGTGAATGTAAAATGATGTTTTTTATTAAATTTTGAGATACATTTCTTTCATGTGAATGTAAATAATATGATTTTTATTAAATTTTGAGATACATTTGTTACATGTAACCATTCCAAATTATAAAATATAAATCCTTATAAAGTAAAGCTCAATTAATGAGGATATTTTCTATACCATTCCAAATTATAAAATATAAACGCTTATGATGTAAAGCTCAATAAATAATAATAACTTGGTAATTTAATACAATTAGACAAACTTTTGGATAACTGAAAAGACATGGAACCTGTGCGCTCAAGGTGTGTGGAGGAAGTGTTTCAGATCGTCCAAGAACTTGGAACACAAATAATAAGGAAAGACATGAAAGCCATGAACGCCATCTTCGTAGAAGAGAAGCTCCACCTGTTTGCCCATCTTTTTCAGATGCTCAACGTAGCGCAGTTGCCAATCTTTCAGGAGGTCCAGCCCTCCCACCACCACCAACGACGGAGGGAACGATAGCCCCGATATATCGGTGCCGGTCACGTTGACTGCCGGGTGTTCTCTCGTGGCCCCCTCCGGCAGAAACGCCTTCCAACACCAATCCGCCGCCTCCACAGTAATTAACGGGGCACGGTTGTTCAACCTCAACTCCGCCGGCGTCCGCTCCTCCCCGCCAAAGTAGGGCTGAATAAGCACGTGCCCCACAATCTTGACTGGACTCATGTCCCCTTCTCCCGCCACGCGGCATCCGACGTGGTGGACGATGTTCCCGCCCGCACTGTCGCCCATCAGAAAGCAACGGGACAGATCGGCGCTCGGCGGCAGGTAGTCTCGTCCCCGCGTGCGGAGCCACGACAAGGCCGCGAAACAGTCGTCATAAGCAACGGGGTACTTGTGCTCGGGAGCCAAGCGGTAGTTTACCGAGACGATCAGCACTCTTCGTCGCCTGACCAGCCGACGGCAGAATATGTCGTAGACCTCGTCGCCCGCCGAGAGCAAGCAGAAGGCTCCGCCATGGAAATAGACGACCACGGGCAACGACCCCTCCTCGTCGTTGCTGCAAGGAACAAAGAGACGGGTCGATACGCCGGTGGCCTCATCGATGACGATGTCCTTCGTATAGACTCCCCGCGTGGGCGTCTCGTTGGCCGGAGCCCTTCGGATCACCCACGGTGCGAGTGTTCGATTAAGGGTGCCGTCGCTTCTCATCCCAACGTAGGTCATTGTTTTCAAAAACCAGCTGAACCAACTGACGCGACGAGGGAGCGAGCGAATCAGGGTGGATTCCATGCGTTCCTGCTCACAATTGGCCGCCATTGTAATTGCAGGAAAACAGAGAAAGAATCAATATCGCAGCGGCAGTAAGAACCAGATCTGGCTGCCTCAAATTAAAGCCTGAGAAGGGTCGCTGTGGCCTTTAGTGGGAGAGATTAATGAAGGATTTAATGTAAACTGGCCACTTCGTTATCAAGGGCAGTGTGTTAAATTGCTGGGCGAAATGAACAAACCGGAGAAATTTTCTGACAGCTTTGAAATGGTAGTGTAAGCTAGTTGTCAACATTAATGTATTTTTTCTGTTGGTCCGCCCCGGTACTCACTCATGCAACAGAACATATATATATTATTAATTATGTGAATAGACACGTTTTTATTTGAGATTTGGGGTGGACTAAGGCCTATGCTTTTTCATTTAGGGAGTCCTATGCTTTTTCATTTAGGGACGAGCATAAGATAAGTGTATTGTCTAGATTGATTTTATGGCAGAGTAGTTTAAAATTGGAAATAAACAATTATATAAAAAATAACTAGTAACTAATTTATGAATGAATAAGTGGCAGCAATGCATGGATAACTCATAATTGATGAATAGATAACTTACACTTTATGGTAACAATGCATGGATAACTTATAATTGATGAATGGATAACTTGCATTTTATGGCAAATAATTAGAAGAATGTGAGAAAAGAAAAAATATATAAAAAATAACTGATAGTTGTTAAATGGATAACATGAAGAATGTACCCGTTTAACTAGAAGAATATGAGGAATAAAAAAAAATTCCAAATTCATTTCATAAGTATCTCTTTTAACCTTTTGATCCCTATGCACATATGCACGTTATGTGAATGTGCTAGTTTATTGACTATAAAGATGGAATGGGAATGTCTAACTTGAGATTGTTCTTAGCTTATTTTGGTAAATAATTTTGTAAACTTTAAACAATGAATTTTACTTTACTTTAAAATGGTTTATTTATTTATTTTAAAGTTGTCTAAAAACACAATACTTTTGTACTTCTTTGTTAGAATGATTTTTTGTGTATTTGAGTCGATTTAAAATGGGCTAAAACTTTTATAGGCAATCTTTTATAGAGAAACTCTCCCATTACACTCTTGTAATTATCTCCACTAAAATTTTCTTAGGGTTGTGTTTTTAGCTCTA
Organism: Pseudotsuga menziesii; assembly: GCA_001517045.1. NCBI lineage: Eukaryota > Viridiplantae > Streptophyta > Pinopsida > Pinales > Pinaceae > Pseudotsuga > Pseudotsuga menziesii. Next base: position 342,939 of record LPNX010708781.1, read on the forward strand.
CATTTTCTTTCTTTTTCTAATAGAGAACCCACCCATTACACTACAAGTTGACCTTCAAGTAACATTGTAAATCAAGTATAGCCTTAGTGTTGGGTGTTGGGTTTAGAGCCTTAATATGTAGAACCAATTGACTCAGAGTGGAAATGGATTAATTTTATTCAAGATTATAAATGAAAATTTTATATCGCTCAATCATATAATTAAATGAGGCACCTATCATTTTAATTATGTGGTTGTGTTATGGTTGAAAAATATCTATAACTAAGTATAATTAAATGAGGCACCTATCATTTTAATTATATGGTTGTGTTATGGTTGAAAAGTATCTATAACTAAGTATGGGGCAGATGTTGTCACTTCATTTAAAGTAACTTTACATACCAAAAATAAAAAGTATTTAAAAAAAATCATGGTGACTCATAGATTAAAAAACTATGAGAAATAATTAAAAAAAATCCACCCTATAAAGTAAAGAATTAAAACTTAAACCTAGATTTATCAAGCAAAAGAGGGATAATATTTTTTGAGTTTAAAATTAAAAAAAAAACACACCTCAAGAAATTGAATCCATCTATGTTTAATAAATCCTAGTTTAAAGATGAATAGACTTCCAAATTAAAAATTATTAATAGTACTAAAATATTTTTGATGTTTGATTATAGTTTGTCATGGTCATTCTTAACCATGTTTAGCTAGGGTTAACTATTATTTATCATATTTGAGGATGGTTGACTATGGTTGACCATGGTTCACTATGTTTGACAATAATTGAACCATGGTTCACATTGGTAAATTATAAATTAATTGTTTTTACTAGGGATGACCATTTGTGTTTTACCATGGTTAACTATGGTTTATTATGGTCAATCATTGTTATACAAAGGGTTACCATGGTTTTTTTTAATTAACCAAGATTGACTTTGGTTAGCCATGGTAGAGTATATTTCACCATGGTTGGCTAGGTTTGAGCATGGTTATAGTAGTTAACTATGGTTTGACCATGGATGACTAAGGTGTAATATGGTTGACCATGTTGGCCATAGCTTGACCATGCGTGACCATGGTTGACTTTGGGTCACTATGTTTGGTCAAGGTTGACCATGCTTGGGCATATTTGACTATAATTTACCGTGTGTAATTATATTTGCCCATGTTTAACGAAGGTTGACTATATGTAGCCATGGTTATATTTTGTGCCCATGGTTGACTATATTTGACCATGTTTAACTTTAGTGACCATAATTAACTATCTTGCGTATTTCAATTTACATTGCTTGTTATCGTACACATTAACAATGTGCTTTTACAAAGCAGCAACAATTTATTCTACTAGAATAATCACATGGTTTCCCATTCTAAGACATTTAACCTCCTTATTGTCTCTGGTGAACACACGAGTCTCCGATCTCTTCAGTGTATCGCCTCCGCACAACCAGTTGTGGATTTTAATATTAATAATTGAAAATTACAATATGTTCAGCCTTGCAGGCGTTCATGACAGTAATTATATCTTGGCATCATCATAGTAGGGGTTTCAAACCAAGGGTGTTACAAATGGTGTTTTCTTTGGAAGGTATAAATGCTTTCTTTGAGAAAAAGGGTGTGACGTATATCTACGTGAAGTCATGTGAGGGGATTCAGTAGGGTAGACTCTTTGAGGAGGCTAACACATGTGCTTTGAACCAAGGCAACTAAGCGAGATACAAACTAAACTAGAATTGTGCTAAAAAACAGTTAAGTAGAGTTATGGTGTGTTAAAAAACATAATAAATTATCCTAATTGTATGTTATGGATCATACTTGATTTCTTCCTCTAGGGGGGGATTTTGTAGGAGAGGCATGGAAATAAGTACCTTGTGCATATGATCAAATGGAATACTTGATATCATCTAATGGAATCGAGCAAGGTTATAGCACTAATGGGGATTTCCTTGGGGGTTGATGAGATGGAGGATGATAATCATAAATCAATGACACATTATGGATGATACGAAAGGATTATGATACTTGATGATGTCAATAGCCATAGAACAACATTGTTAGGGAGTTCGAGGGTAGGAGCAATGTGAGATGATGAGGAGATATATGAGGCTCAACTCTAGGGATTGTACTATACAAACTCCCAATCCTAAAGGGGATTGACAATAACATGGGTGATAATAAGAAAAAGGTCACTAAACTAAGGAACCATGTAATGGTGGATTGCTACTGCTGAAAAAGGGTGAATTCAACAAAACAAGGCTAGACCACTTGTGCAAACAAGGGGATCATATGGCATAGGGTTACCAACAAAATTGATGCATTTATAGGAAGGGGGAAGCATCTATCTATATGAAGGGATTATTAATAATGCCTTTAAGGGTGTTGCGGCAATTAATTTCTCTAGCTTGGTATGGTAATATCCTACACATGGAAAACAAACCTGACAAAAAAAATGTGTACATGAAATTTGATAAAAAGAATGACGTAATTTTAAAAAATGATCCCAAATCAAGTATGACTGTATGAGATAATGGAAATAAGATAATACGGTTTTGAAGGTATCCAAATTTTGAATCCAATAATGTGAATAGTGCATATATCAAATGTTGTATGAGGAAACATGAGCCCGTGTAAGAATTAGGGTTTGGGTTATAAATAGGGGTAAATTACCCAAATCTAATTCATTTGTGAATTTTGGAGTTATGGAGAGGATAAGGGAGAAGGTGTGCTCTAAATATTAGTGAGCTTGTTGCAAGAGAATCAACTGGTGAAATTTGAATATGAGGCTTTCAGGTTTGTGATCTTATCCTCCTTGTCAATTCATGTGGAGTAATATTTTAGATTAGAGAAATTTTTCTTGGTAAACACCCTTCGAGCCCCTTTTTTGACCCAAGCACACTTCTCAGCCCCTAATCTATGTTAGGAGTGCATTTATTTGGTAGAAAAATTGTGTTGAGCCAACGCAGATCCTACTAGGAAGATATGCATTGTGCCAATGCAAAAAGAGGGAAATTTAGTGCGCTATGAGGGGGAGGAAGGGTACATGAGATAGATACTAAATACTTCTCTTTTGTGTATGGATGTCAGGATTCTAGATTCTATGGTGGAAGAGGGATCAATTTGGACTACAATATGTTGTTGTGAATGGTCAAGTTGCTTGAGGTGCATTAGCGAGACATGGTCTATTTAAGTTTATGGAGAACCCAATGACAAGAGGAGGCGAGGGTCTACTCTCACGTATCATTGACTAGTATATTTGATACATTGAGAATGGACCTACCGCTCTCTCAATATCCCTAGCTGCCTGATCCTAGTCAAATCGGTTCTTCAAGTTCTTTAGGCTATGCCCCTCTATTTGTTCTCCATTTAAGCTGCTCCTATCTATGTTCAAAAAAAGATCAGGTCCTTGCAACACACCTTTCTTTGGGGAGGCCCGATTGAGAAAAAGAAGTGGTCTCTAGTGGACTGGAACTCAAATATCCAATCACAAGTAATAAAATCGACAATGCTAAGATTTGGTGGTGCTGGATTACCCATAGCAATGAGCCCTAGGCCCTATTTTGGAAAATAAAATATGCTTCGACCCATTCCAAGCAAAATCTCATTAGATTCGATAGCAACATCAGGGGTTCGCATATGTGGAATTCGGCTAATTCCAACCATAAAATTATTCAGTCTCTGAGCTTTTGGGAGATAAGAGATGGTGAAACATCGATTTTCTTTCAGGATTTGTGGCATCAAATTAGCCCTCAAAGATCATCACGATCTTCCCATTCTAAGGCACCAACTGTTGATCAGGAATCTCACCAAGGTAAGCGCCTTTTGGAATGACTCCAATCAGGAGGATCACTACAGGAAATGGAAGAGCAAGGAATGATGGAAAAGCATCAGCCCCAGCGAAGACTTACATGTTTTTTGGGAGGATCTCCAACCGCGCCAAGTAAGGATCAATCCTGGTAAAGATAAGATCAAATGGGGCTTCTCACACTCTAGATCCTACAACTTGAAAGAAGTTGCAAACACCCTTATCGACCCCATGGAAGGGGATCAAGATAACAGATGGAAGAAGATATGGAAAGCTAACTTGTGGCAAAAAATATCCACATTCCTGTGGCTCCTACTCCGTAAATGCATTTTAACAGGGGGAAATCGTCAAAAAAGAGGATGCATAGGTCTTCACTGGTGTTGCCTTTGTAAAATCAATGAGGAAACTACCAATCATCTTCTCGATGAATGCAATTTTGTAGAAGAAATATGGAGAGAAGGGGAAAATATTTTTCGGAAAGAAGCAAGGAGGCGAGGATGTCCCGACCTCACTATTACACAATGGCTGCATCATCCCTTTATTAGCCAAATCCTCAATAGAATTTGGGAGCTTTTCCTAGGGTTTGTTGTATGGAAATCTAGATTGAAAGGATCAATAGAATTTTCAATAACAAGGGAAAACGGTGGAGGAGGTTTGGAACATTCTCAAAACTCATATCCAATAATCCCTCAACCTCAGCACCTGGAATGAACGAGACCTCACCACCAATAGAAATGAAATGCAAATCCTCCAGGATTGGGGCATAATGACCATTTTGATTTGTATAGGGAAAGCAGTGAAAAATCATATCAAAGCCAGCTCCCCTATGCAATGGATCAATCCCCCCACAGACACTTTCAAATGAAACTTCGATGGCGCCTCCAAAGGCAATCCGGGACCGATAGGTTTTGGAGGAATCATAAGAGACAGGGAAGGCATTATCCTAGGAGTTTACTGTGGATCAATAGGTACCTCCACTAACAATGCAGCCGAATTGGAAGGCTTGTTGTGTGGAATGGATTGGGAAATCAAGAAAACTAGTGCCCACTAATTTTAGAGGGTGATTCTCTTCTTATAATCAACATGGCCAGAAGAATGCAAGCCGGCTCCACTAAAGGAAAAATCTCCAAGAATAGGCATCTGGAAGGTAAACTCAGAGCACTGCGCATTATCCTGGAAGGACACCCTACTGTGGTCTTTCATCACGTGAAAATAATGGATAACAAGTTAGTCGTCTCCATAGCCAACAAAGGAGTCATGGCTAATTCCACTTTCCTCTCCTTCCAGTGGGACAATTTTCATCTAGAAGATCGCAGGACTTGGCAAGTTTTGGCTTCACAAGACCTTGGCAACCCAGATGCGGGTGGTCAACAAGCAACGAAGATTGATCGTGACAATGAGTAGGAGCAGGAGGGGACAAATGCCTTCCCATCTCATGTCAGCCTGCATGTGTAGGACAGGTAGAGAGCGGTGCAGGGATAACGAGGACGTTAAAACCTGCAGCGACATGGTTCATACGACCCAACAAGGGATTTTGCAGGTAATTTTGGCTCAGCAGATCTCACAGGAGATCTTGCTTCATGTAATGGATCCGAAAGGGATTTCACAGGTGATCTCGGCTCAGGGCAAATCCTCAAGCCATCCCTCAATCACGTCAATGTGTACCTGGTTAAGTATTGGAGGTTTATCTTGCTTGTTGCCAAGCCATTATTTAAGCAAGATGCAGAGGGATAACATTGCACTTGGAGTCGTGCAGTCTGTTTGGGAGAAGCACTGCCACGTTGGCTTGTGCAGAGCCAAGCTAAGAATCTCGCAAAGGTTAGAGTAAGCAAGCACAAGCGCTCATGTAGGAAGAGTCATTCGTGTAGAAAGGGACATTACACCAGAGCTTTAGGCAGGCGGTTCAGCATGGCAGCTCTGGAAGGAGGGAATGAAGAGGCGGATTGGGAATTGCTTTTCAACCAAGAAATGTCGAAGCATATCCAATGCTCCATCGCGGCGATGGAAGATGAGATTTAGGGAGAATTCAAGTTAAAGCTTGGGTGAGAGGTGGTGATGTCAAATTATTGGCGGCTCAAGTTTATTCCCTCATGCTCCATGAATGAGAGAGAGAGTTTTGCAGAGCTGGTTAGAATTACTGTGGACACTTTCAAGGAGGACGCAGAAAGCGGCCTGGTCCACATGAGAAGTTTGTTGCGGTTAGCCGAGCCTCCCTTCCAGCACGGCCAAAGAAATGATGGGAAAGGGGATGCGGGAACCAGCCATGTGGAAGCCAGACAGGAAGCTACGAAAGCCACCAATGCTGCCTCGGAGGAGGCAAAATCCACCAGATGGCCCTAGCTGCTTGGTTACCTTAGGTCTTGTTCATTCTGCCAGTGTTTGAACTGTTCTGTTCTCTATTATGTCTGTTATCAATCTTATGTTTCCGGCTTGTAGTCAAGTAGGAGTGCTTAAATTTAAAGGTTGGACAGCTCTTACGTTGTTGAGTCGCTCTATTTGGGCATTTTTGTTTGTATTTCTCTTTTGGTTGCAGGACCAATGCCTGGCTCCATGTTTTAGGGTTCAAGAGTATGTAAATATCACACTTCATTCTTTACTCGTACTAACAAAAAAAAAATTATGCAATGGTCATAATTTTAAAATAGTTATAATTTTGGAATCTATTAAACATTTTTTGAGAAAATTTAAATTTGGAAGTATTGTGTTTTTGAATTCATAAATAGATTGATCACCTTCAAATACCCCATTAGAGTTAGATTATACAATTTCCATTGTTAATATACATAATTCTAAGATTTGTTACAAAATTCTAACTAGAGTTGAACAAAACAAGACTAAAAATATACTCAAAAATAGTTGAAAAAGTAGAATATTTAGACAACACCATATTTTAATATATATAAGATTAATTAATTAATTATATAAATAATGATATATAAATTAACACAACTATTTAATTTTAATATATATAAGATTAATTAATTAATTATATAAATAATGATATATAAATTAACACAACTATTTAATTTGTAATTGATGAATGTAAATAAAATGTTTTTTATTAAATTTTGAGATACATTTATTTCATGTAGGAATATTTTCCAACCATTCTAAATTATAAAATATAAACACTAATAAAGTAAAGCTCCATAAATGGGGATATTTTCTAGACCATTCCAAATTATAAAATATTAACGCTTATGATGTAAAGCTCAATAAATAATAATAACTTGGTAGTTTAATAAAAATTAAACAATTTTTTGTATAACTTAAAAGACATGGAACCTGTGTGGTCAGGCTTTCAGGGTGTTTGGAGGAAGTGTTTGAGATCGTCCAAGAACTTGGAACACAAATAATAAGGAAAGACATGAAACGCATGAACGCCATCTTCGTAGAACAGAAGCTCCACCTGTTTGCCCATCTTTTTCAGATGCTCAACGTAGCGCAGATGCCAATCTTTCAGGAGGTCCAGCCCTCCCACCACCACCAACGACGGAGGCAACGATAGCCCCGATATATCGGTGCCCGTCACGTTGACTGCCGGGTGTTCTCTCGTGGCCCCCTCCGGCAGAAACGCCTTCCAAGACCAATCCGCCGCCTCCACCGTAATGAACGGGGCACGGTTGTTCAACCTCAGCTCCGTCGGCGTCCGCTCCTCCCCGCCAAAGTAGGGCTGAATAAGCACGTGCCCCACAATCTTGACTGGACTCAAGTCCCCTTCTCCCGCCACGCGGCATCCGACGTGGTGGACGATGTTCCCGCCCGCACTGTCGCCCATCAGAAAGCAACGGGACAGATCGGCGCTCGGCGGCAGGTAGTCTCGCCCCCGCGTGCGGAGCCACGACAAGGCCGCGAAACAGTCGTCATAAGCAACGGGGTACTTGTGCTCGGGAGCCAAGCGGTAGTTTACCGAGACGATCAGCACTCTTCGTCGCCTAGCCAGCCGACGGCAGAATATGTCGTAGGCCTCGTCGCCCGCCGAGAGAAAGCAGAAGGCTCCGCCATGGAAATAGACGACCACGGGCAACAACCCCTCCTCGTCGTTGCTACAGGGAACAAAGAGACGGGTCGATACGCCGGTGGCCTCATCGATGACGATGTCCTTCGTATAGACTCCCCGCGTGGGCGTCTCGTTGGCTGGAGCCCTTCGGATCACCCACGCTGCGAGTGTTCGATTAAGGGTGCCGTCGCTTCTCATCCCGACGTAGCCCATTGTTTTCAAAAACCAGCAGAACCAACTGACGCGACGAGGGAGCGAGCGAATCAGGGTGGATTCCGTGCGTTCCTGCTCACAATTGGCCGCCATTGTAATTGCAGGAAAACAGAGAAAGAATCAATATCTCAGCGGCAGTAAGAGCCAGATCTGGCTGCCCCAAATTGAAACCTGATGAGAAGGGTCGCTGTGGCCTTTAGTGGGAGAGATTAATGAAGGATTTAATGTAAACCGGACAATTCGTTATCAAGGGCAGTGTGTTAAATTGCTGGGCGAAATGAACCACAAATAACCGGAGAAATTTTCTGACAGCTTTTTGAAATGGCAGTGTAAGTGTCACGCACTAACTCACGGAACGGAACTTGAAGTAAATATATATATTAATTATGCCTTAAGGCTTTTTCTCTCAGAAGTTGAGTTTGAGATCACTCTAGCATCGTAATTCATTTATGCAATAAAATTCCCGCCGCATGTAAAAGATTATAAAATGTCCCTTTAAGAAATCCTACGTGTATCATTTTGGTCGTCTCTTTAACTAACTGAATTTTGCCATATGTTCGTGTACACTGGTCATTTGTGAGTAAATTGAGGAGTCAAATTAAGGAGTGGTAACTGTCAAGAGTAGACTTGTTTCTAAAGTCTCTGTGCTGCACATTTTCCTTTTTGCGTGTTGTAAGTAGGAGGCGGCCTGTAGAGACTGACTTCACGTGGCAGGATGAAGGTTTCCGTCTAAGACCTTGAGCGGTAACCTTCTTCAAGCAAAAACAGAATCTGGTTGCAAAGAGGGGGAAACTGGTTTTCTTTGAGGGAACTCGACAATTCGAGTTGGAGGATCTTCTCCGTGCTTCCGCTGAAATGCTTGGGAAGGGTAGCTTTGGAACTGCATATAAAGCTGTGTTGGAAGATGCTAATGTTGTTGCTGTGAAGAGGTTAAAGGATGTGCATGGTCATGGCAGAAGAGATTTCGAATAGCATATGGAACTCTTGGGAAGGCTGGTGTTGTTGTGAAGAGGTTAAAGGATGTTCATGGTCTGGGCAGAAGAGATTTCGAACAACATATGGAACTCTTGGGAAGGCTGTTGTTGTCGTGGGTTAAAGGATGTGCATGGTCTGGGCAGAATAGATTTCGAACAACATATGGAACTCTTGGGAAGGTTGTTGTTGTTGTGAAGAGATTAAAGGATGTGCATGGTCCAGGTAGAAGAGATTTCGAATAGCATATGGAACTCTTGGGAGGGCTGCGGCATTTAAATCTAGTGAGTTTTAAAGGCTTATTACTATACAAGAGATGAAAAGTTACTTGTTTATGATTATATGCCAAATGGAAGTCTATACTCCCTTCTTCATGGTATGTTCATCGTGTCCTTTTTTTTTCTAAAATCATTCAATTATATATTGCGAGCAGCGAGAGTAGAACAATTAATCAGTCAGGCAGGGAATCGGTCTGGTGAAGGTTTTACATATATGGGAATTCTCCCCAAGCTTGGGAAAATTGATTCTTGGCCGGGCTTCTTATTTTCTATTTCCTATGTGTTGTGTATTTTTCTGTTTGTGTCTGCTGTGTTTTGGTGTTTCTGTGTGTTGTGTGTTTTCAGTTTTGGGGTTTGCGTGTGTTGTGTTTTTGTGTTTGGGGTTTGTGCTAAGTTATGTATTTTATTTTATGTCGTATTTATGATTACTGAGAGATGAGAGAAAACCAGGGGATCTCTACACAAATATTGCTATTGTCATTGAGGACGATGACGCTTCGCTTCTCCCAGAATTTTGACCTCATCACCTACTTCTACTGTGATCGTCTCTGGACTAGGTTCAAACTTACGAGGTAAAGTATTTGCTAAACATTCCTTTACTTTTCGGTAAAATTAGGTTAATAAAATTTTAATAAATCTTTGATCTCTGAATATAGTGCCAATTATTTCTTAGTTTGCTAACTCTTGCCATGATTTATCAGTAAATTGTATATATCTAAAGACAGACTGGGATATTTCTTTTTCTGATTTTGCTGCAAACGATTAGCCTTTGTCGAATTTATCAGCAGATTAAATAAATAATGGTTTAAAGAAACCTTCTATTGTTTTACAACAAACTATTTTAGTTATTTATAGTATTCTATGTTTTATCAGTATAATAAATAACTGAAGCCACAAAGAAATCATTCATCACTTATTTGTAGCGTTCTGTGTTTTATTTGTAAATAAAAGCAACACATGCTTAAGGAAAATTGTTTTATTTGTGATTTATTGGTAATATAAGAGGCAGAGTGATCTTGGCTTTTTTCTTTTTATTTCTTTCTGTTTTGGGGGTTTGCATTTTTTGTTTACAAATGAAGAATCCAGCATGGAGATGGAGTGGGGATATAAGAGGCAGACACAATTTTATGACATACAATGGAAAATTGCCATAGAAACGAGCTCACATTTCAGTGAATATAATTGTGTGTTTCTATTGTCTTACACGTTTCAGTGAATATAATTGTGTGTTTCAGTCAAAGTTCTGCTCGACTTATATTAGGTGGTAGTTTCACTTTTCATTAGACCCTCCCTTGGATGATTTGTAACACCACTGTAAAAAGGCTGCTAGGAAGAAATTTTAACCCCTAGAAAGTTGCTGAAGCTGCTCATATATGCTCATGTAGATATGATTGTTTTTACAATGATAGGAATTTGAGAAAAAAAGGCAAGAAATATAGAAAAATTCCTCCAAAGACTTGAGAGCACAACACATCAGGCTGCTTAAATATGGCTTGTGCTACTGAGGATACGCGAAAGGGGGCCACACAAATGTTGCTTTAGCCAACAGATGGGAAGAAGTGTAAACTTTCTCTTGAAATTAGTATATTAGATTCTTCAAATTTAGGAATTTTCAGAGCTCCAATCTAGTGCGTATTGAGGAGGGTATATGAGTTCTTACATATGCTTAGGAGACACCAATAACAAAAATATAGTAAAAACGTATATGAATCTGTTAGCTGGTAAGAAATGGTTAACATGAATAAACTTTGGATGATCGAATGATGCAATGTTCCTTGTTTACTTTTTATTTTCAAGAAATGCTATGATTGGTTATAAATTTCAATAGAAGAACAGAGTCTCTTTTCATTTATAAAATCAATTCCAATAAAAAATTAGGCAAACCCTTTTCATTGTTTATCCCTGGTTTACAAGATGATCTATGACAAAGTTTAGTTTTAGACTTTGACTTGGCAGCAGTTAGTCTAAACATGTGATCACATCTCAATCCATTTACTCTCCTTACCACATCCTTTAAGCTCTTTACACGAAATTCTGAAATATATTTAATAAACGAGTCAGAATATGACTTTGTTTTTGCAGTCTTGTTAAGCTATATAATCGGATTGGATTGCACAGGCTTTCACCAATGCAAGTATGGATATAAAAACATTTCGGACGTTGAATCAGTTGTATATGGATATGCAGCAGCAAAAATTCCTCTAGAAACGAATTGGATAGACATTGATTATATGGATGACTTCAAGGATTTTACTCTAGATCCTATGAATTTCCCTGAGAAGGAAATGAAAAAGTTTGTTGAACGAATCCATGCTAATGGACAGAAATATGTTCTCATTATTGATCCAGGTAGGGCTCCATTCCTTGTTGTCATGAATTGGAGAAATAGAACATAAAGAAAGGATTAAGAACTGAACTGAGCTTTATTATTATATTATGAACATACAAATCATTTTCTTAATTGTGCAGGAATAAGATTAAATGAAACATACAAGACTTTTCAGAGAGGGATACAAGATAGCATTTTTGTTAAATAAGGAGGTGTGCCATATTTGGCACAAGTGTGGCCTTGCCCAGTTTATTTTCTAGATTTTCTCAATCCCAATACACAGTCGTTTTGGACAAAAGAAATTTCCGAGTTTCATGATACAATTGGATTTGATGGCCTTTGGCTTGATATGAATGAAGTTTCTTACTTCTGTAATGGGGTCACATGTTCCTTTCCAAAGAATGGGGATTGTCCACGAAAATATTCACATACATATTGTTGCTTAGTTTGTAGCAATGTAAACACCACCAAATGGGATGATCCCCCTTACAAAATCAATTACTTATGGAATGCACAGACCATTGGGTAACAAAACAATGGCTGCTGAAGCACCTGAGTGGGCCCAATGGTTAAGAGCTTGTGTTATCTCCAAGGAGGTCACAGGTTCAAAACCGACGGGGGGTAGGGATGCTTCATAGCCCGTTGTGACAAGGCTAGAAGGGTAAGCGACCCCTGGGATAGGTGCCCACCTATAGGCAACCCCTGGGATGTGGTACCGGGACGTCTCAGCCCCTGCTAAGTCACAAGTTTCTGGTATATCTGACTTGCGGGCTGTTGGATATATCCTCAGAAATTTTGAGCTAAAAAAAAAAACAAAACAATGGCTGCTAGTGCAATTCACTATGATGATATCTTGGAGTACAATGCTCATAATATGTATGGGCTACCTGAGGCTATCATGACAAACACAACATTGAAATTGGCACTAAAGAAGAGGCCATTCATACTAACCCGTTCTACCTTTGTTGGATCAGAGGTCCATGCCGCGCATTGGACAGGAGACACTGCTGCAACATGGAATGATCTCTGGTACTCCATACCTACAATGTCGAGTTTTGGATTGTTTGGAGTCCCAATGGTAGGTGCAGAAATTTGTGGCTTTGCAAAAGACACAACTGAAGAGCTTGGCAATAGGTGGATTCAACTAGGTTCCTTTTATCCTTTTGCTAGAGATCACTTCGACAAGGGAACAATTCGCCAAGAGCTTTACTTATGGGAATCAGTCACAAGGTCTACAGGGAAGGAATTAGGTCTAAGGTACAGACTTCTTCCATATATCTACACATTGTCATTTGAAGCTCACACTAAAGGATCTCCCATTGCAAGGCCTATGTTCTTCACATTCCCTGAGGATCCTAATACACTGAGAATCAACACCCAATTTCTATTGGGTAAAAGGGTCTTGGTCTCCCCTGTTTTAAAGCAAGGAGCAAGCACTGCCAATGCTTATTTTCCAAAGGGAACTTGTGTCACGTCCCCATCCCTCGGACCGGCGAAGAGGACCCGAACAACACATCAAAACACAGCCGGGCAAATAGCCCATGAACATAATCAAAGAAATCAAATGCTGAAATTAAAACTTACAAGCATACACAGATGCATAATTCATCATACAAGGATGCACAGTCCTTCAAACAATTAGCGGAAGCAAACATAGACATTCCAGCATTTACAATCAATATAAATTACAGAGATGCAGTAAACAACAGCACTTATCTTTTGATGAAGAATTCACCCGCAACCAGCTACGTCGCTGCAACGTTCCACCCAACCATAGGCCAGCTTGCTCATCAATCTCTCAGCAACGCTGCCACCCCCGAGCTGGGCATGATTCCTCCGAAATAAGGGTCAATTGCAGGCTTATACATAGCCAAGGGGACATAAACAACCAAACCATACACTGCTGGGTTTAACAGGCCTTCACCGATTGGCCAAGCCAGCACATCCCAAGGGGACAACCACTGCATACCAGCAGCAAAACAAACCCTCCACAGCCCCATGAAGAAAGAAAAACAACCGAGAATGATCCCCAAACAAAAGGTGAGACACAGCTCCAGCCTACAAGGCAACTCAGAGTTGGTTTTGGCCCTAATGTGGCCAAAAAAACTCAGCTGCACCCAAGCCAGGGTACCTCAGCAGCCACAGACACACAATGAAATGATAACGGCATTCCACGGTTCCAAACAGGGAAATTCAGCCAACGGGTTGGAAATCCATAGTGGCCCCAAACGAATTTGAGCACCACCACCAACAACACGTAGGGAAGACCACAGTCCCAAAACGAAACCAGTGAGCACGGCTCACAGCATGAAAACGACCCAAACAGTCTGTGCGTGAGGAAAACTTGCACCCAACAGCAAAATGCACGGGAAAGACATACCCGATTTCTGCGTGAGGATTTCAGCCTGTGCGTGAGGGGAAACGGCCTCCTCTATGCGCGCGAATCAACAGGCCATCGGGAGGATGAACAGACCACCTAGGAACGCGCGAATGAGCAAACGTTCCCTCTGCGTGAGGAAGAACAGACCACAGCTCTGCGTGAGAGAAACCTCTGCGTGAGGGTGAGCAACCGGGCGTAAAAACCACCGACCATGGGGAGAATGGAGTCGTGGGGAAGGTAGAGGAATTGCTTGCCTCTTTACCCACGTTTTCTCCAGCAATAAATGCCTTCAGTCACTCAGCCATAACTCCCCAACCACCAGTTGAAGCATTAAAGAGGTTGACAAGGTTGGATGAGGCAAAAGGTGACAAACCACAAAGGTGGTGAAACAACAAGGTAACAAAACATGGGTTCCCCCCCCATAACCAAGGTTTGACATCCCCCACCCCTTATGCTTTGGAACCATGCCCTTTTCATTCAACGTTGCACTGCCGTAGCTGGTTGTGGTTTATTTTAATTGATGTGCGGATTTACATGATGCCGAATTAAAATGTGCCGGATAGCACGACATACCATCGGCAATTATCCCCCATTGCCGAAACATACACAACCAAATCGATGGTGGGGCTTTTGCCTTGAGCTCCTCACCACGATTAATTACAATATATACATCATGCAAACAGGGTCAAAACCGGGGACATTACAACTTGGTACAATTTGTACAATATATCAGACTCGATAACAGTTGAAAGCGGCTCTTATGTTAGTCTTCTTGCTCCACTAGATACTATCAATGTTCATGTATATGAGGGAACTATATTTCCAATGCAAGAAATGGGTATGACAACTAGGGAAGCCAGAAGAAGCCCATTTAGTCTGGTGGTTGCTTTGGGTGGTAAGATGGAAGCATATGGGGACCTATATGTGGACAATGGAGAGGATTTGGAAATGGTAATAGAGCATGGCAAGTCAAGTTATATAGAGTCTTATGCAGATATTGTAAAGGGAGGAGTGAGAGTTAGATCAGAAGTCCAAATTGGGGATTATGCAATTGGGGAAGGATGGCTTCTTGAAAACATTACAGTTTTGGGGCTATCTCTGTTGTTGGTTCTAATGATGCCAATTCATACCTGAAAGATTTCAGAGATGAGATGGATTTGGCGGAGGCAGTTTAAGAGCACCGCAGAGTGGGTGACGTGTTTTCCCTTGGGCACGCCCCCTTTCGGCAGAGTCATACATCTCCTATCTCACAAAGTACCAGCATCTCTTCGACACGGTCATAAAGATTCTCCACAAGAATCCCCTGACCGGTTTATTCGTATTTCCTCTACCGCAACATCAGCTGGGTTTGCTGGTCCTGTGTTCTTCCGTCCAATTGCTAGATGGTGCACTTGGCATTCACGTTTCTCACCTATATTTCTCTTCTTGCGCTACACTTCACCACAAGGGAAGGTTGCAATGGAATGGGCGCATTGTTTTTCGATGCCCTTTCCAACACTCCACTTCTCTTGATCTTCCTCAACTTGTAGATGTAGCAATGCCAAATTAGTGAATACGCAGCACGACATCACCATCAACAAGAAGTACTTGTAACAATGAATACATTAACTTGATCATTTTTTGTGATCAATATCTACTTCGCAACATAGTATTGATAATTGATTGATCGAATAATTTACATCCCCGCAGCTCAACATTAGAGCTAAAGAGTAAATACTGGTAGCCATTATTTCCTATGTTACTGCCAAATTTTAGCTTATAATACAACTGCAATAATGATATCGATAGAGCTATTAGCCTTGCAAAAAAGGGCTTTTGTATCCTTATTTGAGAATTTATAATGCCTACCTCATATGGTAACAACTGTAAATAGCCATTTCCATATGGATTATAAATGGATTGTATTTAAAAATAATGTTTTGGATTTCTAGGGTTATCTTTGTTTGAACTCCAGATAAATTTGTGTTGAAATAGTAATTTTGCATTATTTTGATTTAAGGTTCTCAAAAACCCTGTGTGCACCTTGAAATAGGGTTTTTGTATTATTTTGATTTAGCTTCTTCAAAAATACTTATTTGAGAATTTATAATGTCTGCCTCATATGATAACAACTGTGAATAACCATCTCCACGTGGATTATAAATGAATTGTATTTAAAAATAATGTTTTGGATTTTTATGGTTATCTTTGTTTGAACTCCAGATAAATCTGTGTTGAAATAGTAATTTTGCATTATTTTGATTTAAGGTTCTCAAAAACCCTGGGCACCTTGAAATAGTGTTTTTGCATTATTTTGATTTAGCCTTTTCAAAAATAGTGTTTTTGCATTATTTTGATTTAGCCTCTTCAAATACTTTGGACACTTTGATTTTGATCAACAAATATATATCTCTGTCATTTTAACAATTTCAACAGATTTTGATTAAAAAAATTTTTAAACACTTGTAAAAAATGTAAAATATTTAACTTATATTTAGTAAAAAAATAAAATAAAAAACTCTGTTTAACTTGCACTTATTTGCTTCAAATGAAATCACCCAATTTTACAAGAACAAAATCTTTATAAACATAAATATAAGGAATATTTAATCTTTATCCACTCTCTCAATTATGAATTTTAAAGAACAAAATCTTAGTGAACACCATTATAAAGAACACTTGATCTTTATTCACCCTCTCTATTATGAAATTTAGAGAATTTATAGACAATAACATTGCTGGTTTAGAGTTTCACAAAGTTTCTCTAAGACTCTAATAAATTACAAAGCCTTGGAAATGTTTTGATTTATTTATTTGGGAGATCTTTCAATTTTGGTAAAAAACCATTTTGGTAATTAACATTGTTAAACCCACCAATTTAACATTACATTTTTTTAGAATTTGGATGAAGGTCATTGAAAGAGGCTTCCTAATCAATTTACATTTATATTTATGAATCTAAAGCGTAAACTTCATGGATTGTGAGTAAGAAATTGATACAAATTTTATTACCAAATTTTTTTTACCTATTTAAGGGACTATATTTTTAGAATTTGGATAGAGCACATTGAAAGAAGCTTTATGATCAAGTTGCATTTAGTATCTTAGAATGAGACTTCATCAATTGAATAAACTATTGATACTGATTTTATAACCAATTTCTTTTCTACTTTATTATGGCTTGTAATGTTTTATTTTTCTCATGAAATTTTTAAATTTTTTTTTTTTATCTAGCTTTTATTCTTCATTTTTAATTTTATTTTTTTTAATCTTGCTTTTATTCTTCATAACCTTCTTCTCTTCTATGTTGTTCTTCATCTACTTAATTTCTAGTACCATGTACTTAGTGTGTTATAATGGATGGGATTAATACATGTTTGATTTAAATATAAAATATTTTAATTATAATAATGTAATTTTTTAATATTAATAAAATTTATGTTTTTTTAAGTATTTATGAGAAATTTGAACTAGCTATCTTCTATTTGTAGCTTCTTACCCCAATTACTCTTTACCAATTGCTCTAATTTTCATGACCAAAATTAAAATAAAGTTAATTATAATAATAAAATAGAATTTTAATTAAATATTATAATATTTTGATATAAACATGAATGTTTTTTTTTTCATATATTAATTATTTAAATTTGCAATATTAAAATTATTTTTATATAATTAACTTAGCTCAAAGGATTAAGTTATATATATAAAGTTAGTGTTATTTGTATTTAGAGAGTTAGCTTTCAATCATAAACATTGAATTACATACAAAATATGAGTTGTTATAGAGTCTGAAATGCTAAAGTGGCACATGTAGGCTCCAAAAATATAAATATTTAAAAAATATCAAAACTAATCATATATAACCCATAATATATTATATCAATTTTGATCTTTAAATGAAATTTGGAATTTTAAATGAGGTTTTGTTTGGCAACCAAAATTTAAAAAAATAGAGGTTTTAAATGATGTTTTGTTTGATAACTAAAAAAAAAAAAAAATAGATATAGATGACTCTCACCTAGAAGGCATGGTTCAAATATTTCTAGACAAAAAACAAAGAATATACAAGTTCAAATATTATGTTTAGAACATATTCTACTTCAAGTGTACATGCCAAATATGAAGTGAGTACAAAGTCACCTTGAAGTTTTATTAAGTCAAATGTCAATCAATTTGCTAATTTTTATGATATACGACTTATAAATATTCTACTATTTTTTAATTTATTGATAGAAATAATTGTGTGCCTATTTAACACCATCCTGTGATGAACTTGAAAGGTATTTCAATAAAGAATGACTTAGTAATAATGGATCTATAATAAAGGTAGGAAAACAAAGAGTAATCTCTCTCACCTTGAGAGAAGTGGTGGTTATGATCAACAAATATAATATCTTTGTGGTGAAATACTATCAAAATTGATATTTAAGAAAGCACACATTTTCTAAATATATAAAATTATTAATTATTGTGTAATGAATATATTTTATTATTATTATGTAAAGTTGTATACTTTATAAAAAAAACATCAAGATTTCACAATGTTTGATGATTTTGTAAAAAAATGTCAAGACTTTACAAGGTTTTATAATTTAGTGAATATTTTGCAAGATTTTATGATTCAATGAAAACTTCGCTAAAATTTTACAAGATTATATAAACTTCGCTTGTGATTTATTTTCTCCTAAATGACAAAGAAAGGGTAGTGAGAAAACTTTGAATCCAAATGGTTTTTGCATGAAATCTATGTCCAGTCTGGCCCAAGATGACCTAATGGGTTCACTTAATACTTGTTGGTCATTAAGAAAAGACATAATGGAATCCCAAAGATTCCTTAAAGATTCCACCATTGAATTGTTGGGCTGATTTATTCCAGTGATGCATGATTTAATTCATTCCCTACCTTATACTTAACTTATCAACTTGAGGGTGTAACACTTTAGAGGTGTTATGAACTATATGTGCAATAATAAGTCCTTAACCTACTCACATGTATCAATATATAAATGACGTGCAATTAACTAAATTAATCTACAATAAAATATATATAACAACTTTGAAATTTCATCCCCTTGATGTTTCATCCAATTGAGTTCATGATATTCCCTCTTAATTCCCTCCCTGACAACGTGCAAGGGCATAGATAGGTATAATATCATTAAATTCTTGGGTGAGGATTTTTAGGTGGATGTATCAATGTATCTAGGATCATAGTGCTACTACTAGATCATTCAATCTTGCCAACTACTAGAACTCATAGAGACTCCCTCAAGTATTCTTCAAAGTACTGAACATCATAAGGTAAAAGTAATAAAATAAATACACGAAGGAAAAGGAATTATGGAAATGAAAGTATAGGAGTTAAAGGAAATTAACAATCAACAATGAAATGAAAATGAACAAATAAAACTACAACTATTAAAATAAAACAAAATATCAACCATTTGATATATAGGTAGAGCGGATTCAACCTCCATTGCAACTTCATTGTTGGCCCACACCCCAAAGAAAGCAATGGAGTGAATCCCTTGGATAAAAAGACAACTTAGAATAAGAAATACAACTTGAAAGACCTTTTTTATTTGAAAATTTGAATTTACATTGTTCCAATGAAAGGAAAGTTGGAATATAACTTGTTCTAACTTAAACTAGGGAGCTCCCACACTCTCTTTATATACAAAAATGACCTTGGATCCCACCAAGGTGAATTTTGGACAACCCGCTACTCATGCAAACGTTTTATTATAACTTTGGAGTTTTCTAATGCATTTAGAGCCTCCCCAATAGATGGATACATTGAGGAGATCTCAAATAAGATAGAAAATTACCCAAGCCACCTCAAATGTGATCCAATTTTGTGTACTTTGAGTTGGGTAACGCTATGAAATATCATTAACATATAATCACAAGACCTAACCTATCTAAACTCCTATGGAAAGCATCAAATCATAAAAGTAAGATATAAGGAAAATGAAAAAAGAGAAAGCAAATGTGAGTTACGGGAAGTAGGCCTTCTTTTTTTAGGTAAAATCTCCACATTAAATCCATTGATCAGTCCACACATGCATACATTACACATAGAATTGAGCCTCCTTCACTTCTACTTTATAGGCTAGAGGGATTGAAGAACATATCCCATTATTAATGTGGGATGAAATTGCTTTATAAATTAATGAGTTATTGAAAAACAACATGCTCAATTGTTTAATAATGAATCATTGTGTATAAAAAATGCCTTATCATAATTACATGCTATACAATAGTAAATGAGACCACTAGGAAAACATTATGCACATTCTTACATTCATCGTTAATGTTGACTAGAGGGATAAAATACATTTGGAGAAATTTTTCAATATGTTAACATTGACAACTTATTGCATCCCCAATAAATTACGAAGATGAAGAAACTTGACCTCTGTTGTGGATTTGGTGAAGATAATGATATCAAAAACTTGTTGTTCAGTGGGGAAGTAGTCCAATTGAATAACATCATCTGCAACTAGGTCCTAAATGTAGTGAGTATCAAGATCAATATGTTTAGTTTTGGAGTAGTACATTGGATGATAAGCAACTTGAATAGCACTCTGATTGTCACATGTCAACTCAATAGGTGCATTTTGAACCAAGCCAATCTAATCAAGAACATGTTGAATCCAATCATCACGTTTTTTCAGGTATTTCTTATTTTTGGGGTAGCGGGGTCCATCAAAAGTATGCAGTGTGGGTACTCGTTGGATGCAGAATCAAATTCCGCATCCAACGAGCTCTCCCGATCGAAATTTGAGTAAAAACACAAGGAGATATGTCGAAAATACAAACACAAAAAGTAGTTTTTTTCTTTCTTCCTCCAAAATTAATCAATATTATTTTATTATTTTAACTATTATTTTATTATTTTAACTATTATTTTATTATTTTCCTTAGGAGGCCCATTTTAGACCCCAAAATTCCTCTAATGACTCCAGATAAATTTGTGTTGAAATAGTAATTTTGCATTATTTTGATTTAAGGTTCTCAAAAACCCTATGTGCACCTTGAAATAGGGTTTTTGTATTATTTTGATTTAGCTTCTTCAAAAATACTTATTTGAGAATTTATAATGTCTGCCTCATATGATAACAACTGTGAATAGCCATCTCCATGTGGATTATAAATGAATTGTATTTAAAAATAATGTTTTGGATTTTTATGGTTTTCTTTGTTTGAACTCCAGATAAATTTGTGTTGAAGTAGTAATTTTGCATTATTTTGATTTAAGGTTCTCAAAAACGCTGGGCACCTTGAAATAGTGTTTTTGCATTATTTTGATTTAGCCTTTTCAAAAATAGTGTTTTTGCATTATTTTGATTTAGCCTCTTCAAATACTTTGGACACTTTGATTTTGATCAACAAATATATATCTCTGTCATTTTAACAATTTCAACAAATTTTGATTAAATTTTTTTTTAAAAACTTGTAAAAAATGTAAAATATTTAACTTATATTTAGTAAAAAAATAAAATAAAAAACTCTGTTTAACTTGCACTTATTTGCTTCAAATGAAATCACCCAATTTTACAAGAACACAATCTTTTTAAACATAAATATAAGGAATATTTAATCTTTATCCACCCTCTCAATTATGAATTTTAAAGAAAAAAATCTTAGTGAACACCATTATAAAGAATACTTAATCTTTATTCACCCTCTCTATTATGAAATTTAGAGAATTTATAGACAATAACATTGTTGGTTTAGAGTTTCACAAAGTTTCTCTAAGACTCTAATAAATTACAAAGCCTTGGAAATGTTTTGATTTATTTATTTGGGAGATCTTTCAATT
>LPNX010708781.1:366024-406024 GCA_001517045.1 Pseudotsuga menziesii
TGTGTGAGTGATCATTTTATTCATAGATAGGGCGATGAAGAACGATCTCTTACATTGTTTTTACCGTTTTTTCTTGATAAACCTAAATACTTTCTTGCTAGATCTACAAATTTTATCGTCAGATTACTGCGGATATCTGTATGGATTTGATTACTTTTCAGAATAATATGCAACTGCCAGGAAGAAAACATGGGTTTTATCTCTAGAAAATGTTATGGATGGTATTCGTTTTTTACATTGACTGTTTTAACAGTTGTTTCAATTTCATATTGGAATAATAGAGAGATTTGGTGACCTTATGAATGAAATAGAAAATGGATGTTTATAAGAACTACAATGAACTGACATATGAAAATTATAATGAACAGGCCTGGATGTTGAAATGAGTATGAGCATATTTGAATTACATGAAAATTGAGCGTTTTACCTAGGTGACAATTTCGATTGGATAATTATTTTGTGACACCGTGTCATTTGGTCAGCAATCCTCAGGTATCTATCAACAAACAACATAGTGAAAAAAGAATTTACATGGAGGTATTTGCAGCAATGGTTTACATGCATATGTCTAGCAATGCGTAGTATAATGGCCTCAATGTGAAGATTTTATCCATAGTTGGAACACTGCCAATATCTAAATCCCGGGACCTGCAGTAAGAGAATGATGCCGCCAAGCTAAGTTAAATTCTTTAAAGATTACAGAGACACCCTAAGTTGCAACATCATGGAAATTTCATAAGCCTAAGCCGATTGTCACTCAACATAATACCAATTTTTCTGGGAACAAACACAACTATTCAGAACCCCAGTATTCCCCTGACAAACCTAAAATCGGATTGCTTTAAGGGTGCCAGCAGGAAAGATCCTACTAACTTGCTATTTGAATTACCCTGCGTTTCATATCGTGAATATATAAAAACTTAAGATCCTCCCCTCCTCCATAGAAGATAAGATAATGTGTTAGGTGTTATGAGAAAAACGATGTACATGTTTGAAGAAGTTCTCTGCAATATTATTTTAGTTTTTACTAATTTGATTTTAATATATATGTTTGATTCGTTAAGAATTCAAACATATACCTATGCATTGATAAATTACTACTCTATTTCTGTTAAAAAAATAACCTTTTCCCAAAATATTCACTGTACTCGTATCCAAATCCAAATAGAGAGTCCAAGACTACACCACACCTTTTTAAAAATAAGCAATCCAGTGTGTCTTAACACCACGACGATGGATAGTTATACCATATTTCGTTGGCTTAATGCAAGGATAAGGTTGCTTTTCCATGTTGGCACATTCAACCGATTAAGAAACTCTAGGAACCGCAAGCATTTTAAATTTTGTATGTTTTTTCCTTTTACTTTTTGCCATATTCTTGTTGCAGAGCGACATCTAGTTAAGCTACCAATACCCCGTGAACAGAGCTTACGGTTACTTTGAAATAAATGGGCTCCCAATAATAGATTGCCCAATAATAGTTAAAATTATTCGGCGGGCCTGGACCTGGTAAAAGAGGCCAGGCACTGTCTATACAGGACATGACGAAAGCGAATACAATTTCAAAGTCACATCTACGTGGACCTAGTCTACTTCCCTCGACAAACCCTAGAATATATATTCTTTAACTGCATGACTCGGTACTTATTTCAATTCGTCAGGATAAAAGGAAATTCAGAGAGCAACAATTCTATGATCCATGGAGCTGCAAGGAGCTTTAAATATTCTAAATGAAATTATTATCTGTAGGGTTAAGAAATGGCGCATTCCGTGGTAGGGAAAATGTGGGATTGCAGTTTAATGATTTCGTGTTTACAGGGATTCAGAGCTTCGCTTCTCAGTCCGACAAGCCTTAGGAACGCTAGTTCGCTAAAGACCGTATTTCTTCTGCCAAGGAAGCAATGGCCGCGCTTTGCTGTGTATAGATATTAAGCCTAGTTTAATCTTTAAGCCGACATTGTGGGAGCTTCAAATATATATTTATTATGAGCCGACATTGTGGGAGCTTTAAATATATATTTATCATGAGCCAACATTGTGACACGTGTCACTTCCACATTGAGCGCGGAATTACACTTCTACCTCATACCGGGCTGTAGAATGCGCCTCTCGGCGCAAAAACCATTTTGGTAACTAACATTGTTAAACCCACCAATTTAACATTACATTTTTTTAGAATTTGGATGAAGGTCATTGAAAGAGGCTTCCTAATCAATTTACATTTATATTTATGACTTTTTGTATTTATGAATCTAAAGTTTAAACTTCATGGATTGTGAATAAGAAATTGATACAAATTTTATTACCAATTTTTTTTTGCCTATTTAAAGGACTATATTTTTAGAATTTGGATAGAGCACATTGAAAGAAGCTTTATGATCAAGTTGCATTTAGTATCTTAGAATGAGACTTCATCAATTGAATAAATTATTGATACTGATTTTATAACCAATTTCTTTTCTACTTTAAATATAAAGGATTATGGCTTGTAATGTTTTATTTTTCTCATGAAATTTTTAATTTTTTTTTTATCTAGCTTTTATTCTTCATAACCTTCTTCTCTTCTATGTTGTTCTTCACCTACTTAATTTCTAGTACCATGTACTTAGTGTGTTATAATGGATGGGATTAATACATGTTTGATTTAAAAATAAAATATTTTAATTATAATAATGTAATTTTTTAATATTAATAAAATTTATGTTTTTTTTAAGTATTTATGAGAAATTTGAACTAGCTATCTTCTATTTATAGCTTCTTACCCCAATTACTCTTTACCAATTGCTCTAATTTTCATGACCAAAATTAAAATAAATTTAATTATAATAATAAAATAGAATTTTAATTAAATATTATAATATTTTGATATAAACATGAATGTTTTTTTTCATATATTAATTATTTAAATTTGCAATATTAAAATTATTGTTATTTATTTTTATATAATTAACTTAGCTCAAAGGATTAAGTTATATATATAAAGTTAGTGTTATTTGTATTTAGAGAGTTAGCTTTCAATCATAAACATTGAATTACATACAAAACGTGAGTTGTTATAGAGTCTGAAATGCTAAAGTGACACATGTAAGCTCCAAAAATATAAATATTAAAAAAATATCAAAACCAATCACATATAACCCATAATATATTATATTAATTTTGATCTTTAAATGAAATTTGGAATTTTAAATGAGGTTTTGTTTGGCAACCAAAATTTTAAAAAATAGAGGTTTTAAATGATGTTTTGTTTGATAACTAAAAAAAAATAAAAAATAGATATAGATGACTCTCACCTAGAAGGCATGGTTCAAATATTTCTAGACAAAAAACAAAGAATATACAAGTTCAAATATTATGTTTAGAACATATTCTACTTCAAGTGTACACGCCAAATATGAAGTGAGTACATAGTCATCTTGAAGTTTTATTAAGTCAAATGTCAATCAATTTGCTAATTTTTATGATATACGACTTATAAATATTCTACTATTTTTTTATTTATTGATAGAAATAATTGTGTGCCTATTTAACACCATCTTGTGATGAACTTGAAAGGTATTTCAATAAAGAATGACTTAGTAATAATGGATCTATAATAAAGGTAGTAAAACAAAGAGTAATCTCTCTCACCTTGAGAGAAGTGGTGGTTATGATCAACAAATATAATATCTTTGTGGTGAAATACTATCAAAATTGATATTTGAGAAGGCACACATTTTCTAAATATATAAAATTATTAATTATTGTGTAATGGATATATTTTATTATTATTATGTAAAGTTGTATACTTTATAAAAAAACATCAAGACTTCACAATGTTTGATGATTTTGTAAAAAAATGTCAAGACTTTACAAGGTTTTATAATTTAGTGAATATTTTGCAAGATTTTATGATTCAATGAAAACTTTGCTAAAATTTTACAAGATTATATAAACTTCGCTTGTGATTTATTTTCTCCTAAATGGCAAAGAAAGGGTAGTGAGAAAACTTTGAAACCAAATGGTTTTTGCATGAAATCTATGTCCAGTCTGGCCCAAGATGACCTAATGGGTTCACTTAATACTTGTTGGTCATTAAGAAAAGACATAATGGAATCCCAAAGATTCCTTAAAGATGCCACCATTGAATTGTTGGGCTGATTTATTCCAGTGATGCATGATTTACTTCATTCCCTACCTTATACTTAACTTATCAACTTGAGGGTGTAACACTTTAGAGGTGTTATGAACTATATGTGCAATAATAAGTCCTTAACCTACTCACATGTATCAATATATGAATGATGTGCAATTAACTAAATTAATCTACAATAATATATATATATATATATATATCAACTTTGAAATTTCATCCCCTTGATGTTTCATCCAATTGAGTTCATGATATTCCCTCTTAACTCCCTGACAACGTGCAAGGGCATAGATAGGTATAATATCATTAAATTCTTGGGTGAGGATTTTTAGGTGGATGTATCAATGTATCTAGGATCATAGTGCTACTACCAGATCATTCAATCCTGACAACTACTAGAACTCATAGAGACTCCATTAAGTATTCTTCAAAGTACTGAACATCATAAGGTAAAAGTAATAAAATAAATATACGAAGGAAAAGGAATTATGGAAATGAAAGTATAGGAGTTAAAGGAAATTAACAATCAACAATGAAATGAAAATGAACAAATAAAACTACAACTATTACAATAAAACAAAATATCAACCATTTGATATATAGGCAGAGCGGATGCAACCTCCATTGCAACTTCATTGTTGGCCCACACCCCAAAGAAAGCAATGGAGTGAATCCCTTGGATAAAAAGACAACTTAGAATAAGAAATTCAACTTGAAAGACCATTTTTATTTGAAAATTTGAATTCACATTGTTCCAATGAAGGGAAAGTTGGAATATAACTTGTTATAACTTAAACTAGGGAGCTCCCACACTCTCTTTATATAGAAAAATGACCTTGGATCCCACCAAGGTGAATTTTGGACAACCCACTACTCATGTTTTATTATAACTTTGGAGTTTTCTAATGCATTTAGAGCCTCCCCAATAGATGGATACATTGAGGAGATCTCAAATAAGATAGAAAATTACCCAAGCCACCTCAAATGTGATCCAATTTTGTGTACTTTGAGTTGGGTAACGCTATGAAATATCATTAACATATAATCACAGGACCTAACCTATCTAAACTCATATGGAAAGCATCAAATCATAAAACTAAGATATAAGGAAAATGAAAAAAGAGAAAGCAAATGTGATTTACGGGAAGTAGGACTTCTTTTTTTTAGGTAAAATCTCCACATTAAATCCATTGATCAGTCCACACATGCATACACTACACATAGAATTGAGCCTCCTTCACTTCTTCTTTATAGGCTAGAGGGATTGAAGAACATATCCCATTATTAATGTGGGATGAACTTGCTTTATAAATTAATGAGTTATTGAAAAACAACATGCTTAATTGTTTAATAATGAATCATTGTGTATAAAAATGCCTTATCATAATGACATGCTATACAATAGTAAATGAGACCACTATGCAAACATTATGCACATTCTTACATTCATCGTTAATGTTGACTAGAGGGATAAAATACATTTGGAGAAATTTTTCATTATGTTAACATTGAAAACTTATTGCATCCCCAATAAATTACGAAGATGAAGAAACTTGACCTCTGTTGTGGATTTGGTGAAGATAATGATATCAAAAACTTGTTGTTCAGTGGGGAAGTAGTCCAATTGAATAACATCATCTGCAACTAGTTCCTAAATGTAGTGAGTATCAAGATCAATGTGTTTAGTTTTGGAGTAGTACATTGGATGATAAGCAAGTTGAATAGCACTCTGATTGTCACATGTCAACTCAATAGGTGCATTTTGAACCAAGCCAATCTAATCAAGAACATGTGGAATCCACAGTGCTTCTTTAGTTTTCCTATACTTTGCTTCACATGAAGAAAGAGAAATTGTTCTTAACTTCTTATTGGACTAAGAAATTGGGCCTTAACCAAGATAAAATCCAATCCTATAGTAAATAGTTTGTTAGTAGTATGCCCTACCCAATAATAATCAATACAAAAAGTAAGTGAAACCAAATCCTGGATAGAATAAAAAACACCATAATTGAGAGTTCCTTGAAGATATCAAAGAATCCTTTTAGTTTCTTTCCAATGAGTATCATGAGGATTTTGCATAAAAATTGAAACCATACTAACAAAAAAGGAGATACCAAGCCTAATATGAGTCAAATAAATTAGACTACCAAAAAGTTTATGATAGAGTGTGGAATCAAAAAGAGGAGATATATAATCAACTATCAATTTGACTCATGACTAAAATGGTGATGGTTATGGTTTACAATCACTTATGTGAAACTGAGGTAGCATATCCAAAGCATACATAGGTTGAGAAAGTAAGATCTTGTCATCCATATTCTAAACCTAAAGACCTAAAAAATAATGTAACATTCCAAAGTATGTCATCTCAAATTTATATTTGAGATCATTATTTAAATCTTGGAATAATAAAATATTTTTGAATGTGACAATCATATCATACACATAAAGAAAAACAATGAGGACATCAGATTTAAACAATTTAACATACATATTTGGATCAAATCGACATCGCTTGGAACCACTCTTCAATAATTGAGTATCAATCTTCTCATGCTAATCTCTAGGTGTTTGTTAAGAACATACAAGGACTTGTTCAACTTGCCTACCAAATTTGAATTGTTAAAGGTAATGAAACTAGTTGGTTATTTTGAGGAGATTAAGGAGAGGTTTTATGGGCCCGTGAAGACCTGGAAGGAGATCACGGGAGAATATTTCAAGAGAATGCGGTTGGATCAACTAGCCTTCATCAAGGGGTGGATCCCTGCTAGACACCTCAGGGAGGGGGCGTACCCTCCCCCTACCAACAACCCAGATGTGACAATGGAAGCGCAGCAGGATGATGGACCGAGCAACGACAAGGGTGAGATAGAAGAGATTGATGAGACGAGGATCCCTTATCAATCACCCAAAAAATTTCCAAGAATATTCCTACCACGAGCACATATTATCCCTGTCCTTCATATCCACTCAGATAAGGTAAGAGAAAAAGTTGAACTCTGGAAGGAAAAATATCTGATAGGAAAATTCATTGGGATATGGCCAAAAGAAAGAGATATCATAAGATGGATCAAGAGAACCTATAACCCCAAAGGGAATTATGATTTGCATCTAGGGTCTAAGGGGTTCTTTACTATCATTTTTTTTTACTCAAGAGGATTAGGATTGAATCCTCGAAGGGGGACCTTACTTCTTCTTTTTTGGCAGGTCTTTACGTGAGACCATGGAAGGAGAGATTCAACCTTGAGAAAGAGGACATGAGGATGGCCCCAGTGTGGATACAATTGTATTCCCTGCCATGAAAGTACTGGGATCTTGAGATTCTTCAAGATATTTGGACCACATTGGGGCAATTCATTAAAGTAGCAAAGAAAACTAAACAACAGAGGTACACTTCATTTGCTCGTATCTGTGTCTATATGGACCTGTCAAAATAGATACTTGAAGCCATCATCTTGAACTGGGAAGAGGAGGTGTGGATGAAAACAATAGACTATGAACACATTCCCTTCAGATGCAGAACGTGCCATGTCTATGGACATTTCAATCAAAATTTCCCAAAGAATAGCCAGCAAACCCTGTCAACCCAACAAACGTATGGAAAGATGGAATACAAAGAGAGATTTGTTCAGATCCATAGTAGAAGAAATCCCATATTTGGTCCCCAACATAAACAAGGTAAGGGACAAAAAGGGGGAGGCCCATCTAGCAGTAATTGTTTTGCGATATTGGCTGAGGGGAGGAGGAAGAAGGAAATTAGGGTAAGATTAATGCCCCTGAGCCACCAACGAGTAGATAGGAATCAAAGAAGGGAAAGGAGAAAGAGACAGGTGAGAAGACAGAGGAAATGGAAGACAATGGGTCCGAGGACATGGAGTTAGGGGAGTTAGATCTAGATGAGATTGATAAGGACTGCAAGAAAAAGGGGAAAGGATATGTGTCACGAAGGTAGCTGGAACTTATCCAAGAAGCGATCATTAATACTAGGGCATGGAAACAACTCAAGATAGCAGCTGACCCCAGAAGGGAAGCAATAGAAAGAAACTAGAGGACGATATGAGGAGAGGAAGGAAGATGAACAAACATAGGGTCGAAGAGATATGGGTCAAGCTCATCGAATCAGGCTAGTATCCTATGATAATAGAGTGAACCAATGAAGATAATTTAATGGAATATAAGGGGATCCAGGAAAATCAAAACCACGAAAAAGAAGTTAAAAAAAGGATAAACCAGTTATCCTTTTCCTCCAGGAGACAAAGTGTAAATCTCAGACTCTTGATAAGGTGGAACAGAGGATTTGGAAAGGATGTAAGATCATGGCAGTATATTCTATTTGGATGGCAGGAGGGATGTCTTTATTGTGGCACCCTGATTCAATATGCCTAACTGATTGTAGGGTGAACCGCTTCTCCCTATCATCAAACTTCACGATTCTAGATTGAGGAACAAAAGGAACTCTAACAAACATATATGGCCCGAGTGCGTTCTCCCAAAAACCCATACTTCTTGAGTTCTTGAGCTTGATAAAAGGTCAAATTGGGGACAACTCATGGATAATGGGTGGGGAATTTATCTGATAACATCCCTGGGAGAAATTAAAGGAGGGAGGAGGAGTATGGATAGATTCCAGGAATATTTTAGATACTTCATGCAACAAAGTCAACTCATTGACATGGAGACATGAAATGCGTGGTTCATGAGGAACAACCAGTAAGGTGGAGAGCATCACTTGGCCTCTAGAATAAATAGATTTCTAGTTTTAAAATACATTGCCAGAGAATTAGGAGAAGTGTTGGCCAGTGTCCTCCCGATGGATGGATCAGATCATTGGTTGATATGCCTCTTGCGGGATTGGTCTGACCACCTAATCATAAAAATTTTCATATTTGAGCAGCTCTAGCTCGAACATAAATATTTTGACTTCCTGGTCTGGAAGTGGTTCCAAGAGATGGTCCCCCCATAGGGACCGGGATGTACCAATTCCATCATAAATTAAAGGCTCTTAAAGCAAGGATTCACATGTGGAACAAAGAAGAGTTTGGAAACATATTCCAGGAAAAAAATCCTGATAGAAAGACTAGAATAAATTCAAAGAAAAGGCATGGAGGAAGGGTATGAGGAAGACCTCAGGAAACAAGAGAAATAACTACTCACCCAACCAGCAACAAGGGAACGACATGAAGAAATAATTGGAAACATAAGTCAAGAAAACAATGGCTCCAGGATGGAGAGTGTAACACCAAATTCTTTCACAATACGGTGACTCAAAATAGACAACCGTTAAAGATTCATAATTTAAGGAAGAATAATGGGGGACATGAAGAAACTAGAGGGGAGATAGAAGAAGAGTTGGTTTAACACTTCAGAAAGGTCATGCTTGAGGACCAAGCTAACAGGAAACAAGATATCAAAAAAATCATCTGATTAATCCCGAGGGTGGTCACTCAGGAACACAATGAGATATTGACAAAGACCCCAGGTCTCCAGGAGGTTGAGGAGGAAATGAACCAAATGGCACTTGGGAAAGTACTAGGACGAGATGGATTCACGAAAAACTTCTTCCACTATTTCTGGGATCTAATAAAATAGGAAGTGTGGGAAATTGTGGAAGAATCATGTCAAACTTAGGGATTCCTGAGGGCCTTCAATGCAATATTCTTGACTCTTATACCTAATTCATAGGGAGAAGACACACTGGGAAAGTTTAGACATGTAGCCTTATGCAGTTTCATTAACAAAATAATCTCAAAAGTGATAGCTAATATATTAAAATCGATTCTTCCTATCATGATTGGCCTGGAGCAATCAAGTTTTGTTGAAGGTAGAAAAATATTGGATGGCATCATCTTAGTTCACGAAGCACTCATTCCTTGAAAATAACCAAAAATCCAGGTATGCTGGTGAATTTGGACATTGTTAAAGCTTATGAAAAGTTGAGTTAGCAGTACATGAGAGGAATTTTGGGAGCCTTTGGTTTTGGAAGAGATTGGATAGACTAGATCATGAATATGGTTACATATACTTTCTATTCTATCCTACTGAATGGTTCTCCCACTCAAAATATGAACTCGACCTGAGGCATTCCAAAAGGCGAACCCCTCTCTCCTTTACTATTCATTATTATGGCAGAAGGGAACAACAAGTTAATTCAAGATAAAACATCCAAAGGGGAAATTAGGGGATTAAATCTCCACAGGGGTATGGATAAACAAACACACCAAAAATTCATGGACGACACTATGTTAATGGGGAACCCTTCAGTCCAAGAGGCAAGGGATTTCAAGATATGTATAACATTATTTTCCAAGGTCTTGGGGATTGAAGTCAATCCAAAAAAATATCAGGTTTTCTTCTTCAATACCCCAAAGGTTACTCATAGGAATATAATTCGGATCCTATGATTCTCAATGGGCTCCTTCCCATCAAAATATCTAGGAGCGCCTTTGGAAAAGGGGACTATCGGGAAGGTCTCATGGTATGGTATGATTTGATTGAAAAAATTAGGAGGAATCTCATGGTATGGAATTTAAGAACTTTAAACCTCTCGAGAAGACTAGTCTTAGTCAAGGCAGTCCAACAGGAGATGTCGATCTATATTTTCTCAATTTTGGTTGCACCGAAGGCGGTCATTAAGGAAATTTGGAATATTCAACGAAATTTTCTATGGAGGGGCAAGGAAGAGAAATATAATATTTCCCTAGTTGGATGGGATATAGTTTGTTAGCCAAAGGATAAGGGGGGTGTTGGAATCAGGGACCCAAAGTTTGTAAGTGGAGTCCTCAACGCAAAATATGGTGGAGGTGGTGTAATCAAACTATTGAGCCCTGGGACAAACTATGGCGTGTGAAGTATTCCTAAGAAAAAACATCTTGTGACCTGGTTTGATTTAATGAACAGAAATTAGGATCACGCATATGGATGAATGCCCAAATTAATAAAAAACTGGTTCAATACCATAGTTTTTTGGAAATAAGATATGACCAGGTTGTGAACTTATCGGATGACTCAAAGAACTAGTTCCCTAAAATTGGGGACACCCCTAGGTGGAAAGGTATAAGGGAAACCGAAATAAGAGAAGGGAAAACCAAAGTTTGGCTGTTTTGGGAAAAAATGAATACCAATAGGGACTATAGGAAATGACAAGAACATGAATGGTGGGAACAGATAACAATTACTGAAGAGACACAAGACATCAAGGATATTCTCAATGAGCAATGCGTCTGAAGACAAGAAGGTCTAGATAAGCTAAGATGTGGATACCCTCCTAAGGGAGTATTCAACATTAATACCAGGGATGGGGAAGAGTCACGGGGGATTCACTTGTTGACCAATATACTATCACGTTAGTTCATATTGTGGGTTTTAAAATTATAAAAAATCAAACCAATATATTGCAGGTATTGGGGGGATGAGGGGTTTAAGGTGGGGCTGGGTAGGGTGGTTTATAAGGATTGAGCTATAAAAGGGGGTGGGGAGGAGGTTTTAAGTATTGGGAGGGGGTTTCAACAAAAATATTTTAGATCAATATCTCTCGAAATTAAGGGTATTCTTTAATATCCCATGATCGCACGTGCCATGTGATAGGTTCACTAAGTGAAGTCCCCATGGGAAGAGTGGGAGGAGATATGGAGGAAGGTATGGATCATGGATCCCTGACAAAAAATAACCAGTTTCAATTGGCTGGTTTTAAAAAGAATAATTCCAAGGAGGGATAATCTCAGGAAGAGGGGTTTGCAAGGCCTATCTAATTCCCACTATGCCTCCATGAAGAAGAGAAGATGAATCACCTCCTTGATGAATGTCCCTTCTCATCCTCCCTCTGGGATTGGGGGAAACCATTTTTCATAGAAGTGACAAAGTCTGGGGACAACCATATCAAACCCTCAAAGAGTGGAATATGAAATCTTTCAAAAACCCGATTCTTGGAATGATATGGATGATGTTTCCAGGGATGCTTTCATGGATTTTATGGAAGGAGCAGAACAATCGAATATTCTAGGACAAGATATCCATAAAGGAGGAAGTATAGAAGCATCTAGTCCACAACATCCAAGAGACGGTTCAAAATAAGTAGTGGGGGGAAAGTGACAAGGAATTATCGGAGGTGGAAGCTCATATAGCACATGGATGGGGAGTCAGTAGAAAAGACTTAGATGGGATTCGAAAGAAAACTCCAATTTTCAATCCAGTTGGCCCAAACTCTTGGTTGCCACCGCCAATCGGATCTTATAAGATAAAATTCAATGTTGCGTCAAGGGGAAATCCTAGCCAAACATGGTATGGGGGTGTTTGCAGGGATAGCACAAGGGATATCCTAAAAGTATACTAAGGATCCATCGGTTTTGAAACAAAAAAACTCAGCTGATATTGAAGGCCTTTTGCAGGGATTCAGTCTGGTTTCCAGAGCGAGATGGTTTCTGATGTCAATTGAAGGAGACTCCTGCATCATCATCTAGATGGCTAGGAAATTATCCATGTGGAAGAAACTTGAAAAATTTGTGACCAGTAGGTGATTGCTGAGCATACTGGAAATGTTGGGGAGTCTTCTCTCCACTACCCAACCCCGAGAATTTTTCCACGCCAGGAGGGAGGATAATAAGGTCGTCGACCTTATGGCCAATATGAGCATGGGAGGAGGAAAAGACCTCAGAGAAGGACAATTTCAAGAATTAGAAGGGGAGCAGTGGATGAACCAATGCCGCCACCTAGCGAGCATGGATTATGTGGCAATGGGACAAGAAGAAGGGACTGAATATGTGATGTCTAGCCACATAATTTGGCAACATGGGAACGTGATAGATGCACCACATAGTTCATAATAACTACAGAGAAAAGACGAGGAAAGGACTGTCCACTTCCTCCCAAGATACGCAAGGGTACTCTAATCATTGAATTGAGAGATTCAGGTATGATATGATCTAGTCCCCACCTCAAGAAATTAGGATTTCAATCATGAAGAATACTAAGAATAGTACTGCAGAAGCTAGCGGAAGGAAGGACGGGACAGGAGAAGTAATGAGCCACCCAGATATAGTAATTATGGTTTTTCTTGCTATAATTCAAAGTGATAGACAAGGCTTTGCAAACCGAAATCCTCGTATCTCTATCAAGGTAGTTTATTTTAAAATTAGAGAGCTTCCTCTATATGTAAGTAGTTCCAGGTTTTTTTTTCATAGTGTGAAGATGGCGCCAAGGAAGCAAGGAAGTGCAAAAGGTTCCCTGTCTTCAGTTACCAAGGGTCGAGGGGGGATAAGAGTAGCTGGTATACATGCGAGGGGAGTGTTCAAGTACATAGGGTACTCCCAAAAGACCAAACACCTTCAACAACCGCTTCACACAAAAAGATCACAGATCAACACACCGATGTTTGTCACGTGGTTAATACCCTCGAGAGGGAAACAGTCCACGGCCCCAGCCAAATAGCTACTTGGAGCCATTTATTATTCAAAATAAAGAAATTTACATGAGCTTCTCATAATTGATCAACTAGCCAAGGACCCTCTATGCTCTTTAAATAGAGATCATAGACCAATCGGGTGTTAAGCCACGGCTCAATGGTAGGTATGATCTAAGAGAAGTTGAACCGTCGGATCACTCTATGTCTAGAACATATCATGATCGTCGGATTAGAATATTTACAAATGCATACTAATGCATATTAAAGAAACACACTTTTACCTAATGGATATATTACACAAGTTGATCTTAACTAACTCCTAAGTGTCTAAATATCCTAACATCCCCCCTTAAGAACAACTTGGGACGGGATTGAAGGATTTACAAAAGTGACACTATTAGGAGAAGTAAGGACGCATTAGAGCCTATCCCCCCTTAAGGACACATTCCTGAACTCCTAACATAGACCGAAGTTTAGAAAACTTCGCTTCTGTAAGAAACTTGGTGAAGATGTCTGCAACTTGATCATCTGTAGGGCAATAGAGAACTTCAATAACACTATCATGAACAAGATTTCTGATGAAGTGCATGTGTAGATAAATGTGTTTGCTGCATTGATGTAGAACTATATCTTTGGCAAGCTTGATGGCACTTTGATTGTCGCACCAAAGTGGAGTAGGCTGCTGCTGCTCGAATCCAAACTTTGAAAGGATCTGTCGAAGCCATAAATATTCCTAACTGGCATTAACTGTGGCTCGATATTCTACTTCTGCTGAAGAAAGAGCAAGTGCTTGTTGTTTCTTACAAGCCCAAGTGACAGGTCCAGATCCCAGACTGAAAACATAACATGTAGTAGACTTTCGATCATCAGGATCACTGGCCCAATATGAATCAGTGAAACCAACCAACAAAGGTTCCCCCCCTGTACTGTAATGAATCCCAAACTGAATTGTACCTCAAATATATTGAAGTATTATTTTTTCTGCTTTCTAGTGACTTTCATGAGGAGTTTGCATATAACGGGAAACACGACCAATGGAAAAGGAAAGGTCGGGACGAGAATGAGTCAAGTATAAAAGACTACCAACAAGTTGACGATACAAGGTGGCATCTACTTCAGGGGAAGTACAAGTGGCAGAAAGTTTGACTCCAGACTGGAAGGGAGAAGGGGCTAGTTTACAATCTTCCATGTGGAAGCGATGAAGAAGGTCACAAGCATACTTATATTGGGAAAGAAATATTCCTTCTTTGGTTTGCAAGACTTGGAGACCAAGAAAATAATGCAAATGTCCTAAGTCTGACATTTCAAAATTTTGCTTAAGACTGGATTTCACATGGGTTATAAGGTTAGGGTCACTACCAGTAAGGATAAGATCATCAACATAAAGAACAAGTATGATGAGATGGTTTCCTACTTTCTTGGTATAGACATTGGGGTCAGAATGGCATCTATAAAAACCAGTGTCAAGGAGAAAGCTATCCATTTTGGCATACCAATCTCTAGGAGCTTGCTTAAGGCCATATAAGGATTTCTTAAGGAGACAGGCAAGGCTAGAGTTATCCTGAACATATTCAGGAGGTTGTTCCATGTAAATTTCCTCCTATAAATCACCATGTAAAAAGACAGGCTTGACATCCATTTGATGGACTTCCCAGTTATGTAAGGCTGCAAGGGAAAGAACAAGGCAGATGGAATCCATTTTTGCTACAGGGGCAAAGGTTTCATTGTAGTCAATCCCTTAAACTTGGGAAAAACCTTTGGCAACTAACCTTGCCTTAAGTCTTTCAACACTTCCATCTAATGCATACTTAGTTCTGTAGACCCATTTACATATGACAAGTTTTCTTCCTTTTGGAAGAGGAATAAGATCTCAAGTATCATTCTCTGTTAAGGAACGATATTCTTCATCCATAGCTGCATCCCAATCTGGATTTCCTGAAGCTTCTGCAAAAGTTTTTGGATCATGATTCTCGAAAACTTGAGCCAAAAGAGAATAGGCTCACTGAAACTGAGAACATGTTCGACGTTGATCTCTTGGATCACCGGCAAGATCACCAGCTGCTTCACATGTTGAACAGACCCATCGAGGAGGCATTGGTGCTGGTGCAATTGGAGGAACATGAGCAGGTGGAGGTGGATTTTCATCCTCACTGTCATCATCAGAAACTAGATTTGGAAACCTATCAAGGAACCTGGAAGAAGAAGAAGAAGAAGGCACAATCGTCGAATCAGGCTCGCAGGCCAAAGATGGCATACCTGCCAAGTTAGGCTCGCAGGCCAAGAGATTTTCATCAAATTTAACATCTCTTCTAATGATTATATCATGAGAATGTGCCTGAAGAAGTCTATAACCTTTTACATCTTTAGAATATCCAACAAATATTCACTTTTCACTTTTAGGCTGCAATGCTTTCCGTTTTTCATCCAGAATGTGAGCCCATGCTTCACAACCAAACACACAAAAGTGACTTACATCTGGTTTAATTTTACTCCATGCTTCTTCCGGTGTTATACCTTGTAAAAATTTAGTGGGTGTGCGATTAACTATGTAATTTGCACAATTTATGGCCTCAGCCCAATATTGAAGACTTAGTCCCTTAGATTGGATCATACAATTAGCCATTTCTTTTAAAGTGCGGTTCTTCCATTCAGCTACACCATTTTTTTGTGGTGTATATGGAAAAATGTGTTGTTGTTGGATTCCTTGTTCAGTGCAAAAAGTAGTGAACTTGTTGTTAACGTATTCTCCTCCACTGTCAGATCTTAACTTAATAATTTGATGACCAGATTGTTTTTCAACAAGGGCCTTGTAGGCCAAGAACATGTTAAATACTTCGCTCTTAAGTTTTGGGAAGTAAACCCAAGTGCGTCTGGAGTAGTCATCAATGAAAGTTAAGAAATATTTGAAACCAGAAAATGAAGCAGATGGAAGAGGACCACACAATTCACTATGCACAAACTACAAAGGAACCAAGGCGTTCCAAGAGGCACGTTTGTCAAAATTGTCCCGATGATGTTTTTCGAGTACACAACCGGAACAAACACCATCCTTGCAAGATACCATTGGAAGACCAGTCACCATATTGTCTTTACATAGTTGTTGCAATGAGCAATAACTTAAGTGACCAAATCGCTCATGCCAAAGTTTGCTCAAGTTATCACTATGAGCAACAAAAATTGAAGGAAAAGGTGATGACCCAAAGTTGTTAAATTTTTACAACCTGGTAATATCATCAACAGTTCCAGTAGCAAGGACATTTTGAGGATTTTTAAAATCCTTGATTACAAGTTGGTGAGGTGTAAAAGTCACAGTTTTACCTTCACTTGAATGAGTGATTTGATAGACCGATAACAAATTGCAGGAAATTTTTGGAACACATAGTACATCACTGAAATGACCATTTTCTACTGGAACTGTTCCAGATCCTACAACATTTAGAGATCTATCATCACCAACAAATATTTGTTTGGTGTTACATTCATGCATAGTAGAAAAGATGGCTTGATCCTTAGCCATATGATAAGATGCTCCAGAATCAATGAGCCATTCATTTGAAGTAGAAGAAGAAGATGCAGTATCAGAGTAATCAGAAGCACAAAGTGCATGTCCATGAGAGTTAGATTCTGAAGATGAATCTAGGCTAATGTGGTGCTTCTTCATTGCTGCTTCCAAGGCTGCCATCTTCTTAAAACATTTAGATTCATCATGATTATATTTCCCACAAAAATTGCAATGATGCTCAGTCTTATTTCCTTTTTGCTTGGATCCTTTGTCATTTTTAAAGGAGGAGCCGACTGAGAGAGTTTGGGACCCTTGTTGTTTGGTTTATTATTACGAAAATTTTGTTTCTTGGGAGGCTTGGACTTTTCTTTTTGTTGGGACAATAAGGCTTTCCCAGATGTATCTACATTGTTAATTATTCCAAGATGAATGAGCTTATCTTGCTCTCTAATTAAGGAATCACAAAAGGATTCAAGGCTAGGCTCTTCATAACTAGCTGCAGTTAAGGATTCTTTCATGGAGTAGAATGTAGATACAAAAACAGAATATGCAGGTCCAAGTATTGAAATAATATGATAAATACATTGTTTGTCTTCTTTCTTAATCTTGCATTTGACACATAATAGTCTAAGAGTTTTATACTTAGATAAATAGTCTTGAATGCATGAAAAATCATTTGGATTCAAGGAAAGAAACTCATTCTCAAGTTGAAGACCCCGAATTTCATTGTGTTTATCAAACACAGATTCCAACTTTTCCCAAGCGAGATTAGGTTCATCAATTCCAGATATGTGGACATTAGAGAGAATTTGAGGTCAAAAATGGGCCTCAAAAGGACCAAAATGTACTATAAAAATCAACCAATTACATTCTAGTAGATGACATCATCCCCCATGGTTGAGGTGGCATTGCATGAGTTAAGAATGCTTATTTGTCACATTTTCTATGGTGGATGAAAACCCATAGTTAACCAAGGTAGTGGTACAAGTACTTTTAAGTCATAAAGTGAAGTACTCATAATAAAAGTCATTTCACACTTTCTCAAAAAATAATATTATTGTTATTTTCAAGTAAAGTACTCACAATTCACTTTCTCATAAAATAATATTATTGTCATTTTCAAGTAAAGTACCCATAATTCATAAAAATGTTTTTTCACATTTTTTTATAAGATAATATATTGTCATTTTCATGCTTTTTAATTTTAAATTATATATTCACTCAATTGTATTTAATATCATAATGTCAAACTAATATATATATATATAGATAATCTTGTACTTTTAAAATAAATTAAATTCATGAATGATATTTATATGAAAAAATATGTTAGTTATGCATATAAATGAAATTCATTTTTGCTTAATTTTATTTACAAGTTCAAGACAAATAAATGCTAAAGGATAATAAATTTTTGGGAATTTACAGTGAATCTTAGTCATATCATTGTAGAGTTATTTTATTAATTTTATTTATAGTCAATTTAGAAAAGTAACTCAACTATGGTTATTTATATTGTGCATAAAAAATTGTGTAGGAGGTGAGTTGTCATATATACCTATCCCATAAAACCCCTAACTCATAATATTTTAATATATCTTATATTTTTGTAGTACATCTCTTAGGAGGCCCATTTTTGACCTCAAATTCTCTCTAATGATCGCAAATCAGTAGAGATTGACATCTCAATCAATCCATGAGCTTCATCACATCAATTTTCCCATTTAATTTTCTTATCATCATCAGTGGGTTCTGTTTATTTCCCTGAGGTTATCCGAAAAAGTCCCCTACTTCGCAGAACATCCTCCATATGATATTTCCATGAGAAATAGTTAGAACTTGTAAGTATAATATCACAAGGGGTGGCCATACTATAAAATAATGGCTGAAAGAACAGAAAATAACTATCTGGATGCAAAGAGCTCGAAAAAATTATGTGGTTTAAAAAAAAAACGCCACTTAAAACTTATTCTGGATGATGAAGTTATGCTTGATCAAAGAAAATGTTGAAGATGTCTCCAATAGTGACGTGGCAGATATTAACTTGACCAACTAAAAAAAGAAGCCCCCTCTTCCCAAGATCAACCTTTGACAATCACTTTTACAATAAAGTTGCGTTGAAGTGAATCACTTTTGTAGAATAAGTGATGTTCACTTTTACAATAATGTGACTTTTAAATAGTGCGGCAATAAATTAAAAGACTTAAGTGACTCACTTTTATTTTATTTTATTTATGTGAGATGCACTTTTACAATAACGTAACTTCAAAATAGAAATTGCATGCACTAAAAAGTAGCTTGATAAGACTTGAACTCAAGACTTATCAAGGTGTAAAGCAACTTTGGACCAAGTGAGCTAAGTTTAAAAGGTACGTGAAAGTATGGAAAGAGGAAGGGGGCCTTTTTTTTTTTTTACTCTTCTCTCTCGTTTTCCATGTTTGCTTTCTTTTCCTGCAAATTACAAAAAAACGAAAAAAAAACAAATTTTTTTTTTTCCACACAATAGGGTTAGATCTTGGTTAGCTTACCTGGAAATTTTACGTTTTCAAGTTTTCTCGTTGTTTCTGATTTGTCGTGATCACACAAGGTGCACGACAAAGAGCATATGTAGCTGAGAAGACAAGAAAAACAAACTTTCCCTTGTTTTTTCTGATTCGCCGCGATCGCGCAACATGCACGGAAAAGAGCATACCCAGTCCAAGACTAAAACATAAAATATCTAATAATAAACTGATAAAATATGAGATATTTAAAAAAAACAAATCCGTCACTGTAACATTATACCTTTAGATTTGCCGAAATGGGTGTTTCTGGAGCAAACAGAAACAGTTTTCGGTGAAACGAAAACTATTTCCTAATGGAAACGATGCTCCGAACGCAATAGAATATCTCCCATAGGCCAAAA
The DNA here is from genome assembly GCA_001517045.1 of Pseudotsuga menziesii. Taxonomy (NCBI): domain Eukaryota; kingdom Viridiplantae; phylum Streptophyta; class Pinopsida; order Pinales; family Pinaceae; genus Pseudotsuga; species Pseudotsuga menziesii. The sequence goes on from LPNX010708781.1 coordinate 385,961, forward strand.
ATGCATAGAAAATATAGAAACAAAAACCCTTTCAAAGTTTCTGCAACATCGGTTCTAGATCTATATCAAAACCGAAAGCGGCTCTTCATAAAAGCTATGATACCATGTTCAGGTACATAGGGTACTCCCAAAAGACCGAACACCTTCAAAAACCGCTTCACACAAAAATATCACAGATCAACACACCGATGTTTGTCACGTGGTTAAAACCCTCGAGAGGGAAACAGTCCACGGCCCCAGCCAAATAGCTACTTGGAGCAATTTATTATGCAAAAGAAAGAAAGTTACATGAGCTTCTCATAATCAATCAACTAGCCAAGGACCCTCTATGCTCTTTAAATAGAGATCATAGACCAATCGGGTGTTAAGCCACAAATCCATGGTAGGTATGATCTAAGAGAAGTTGAACCATCGAATCACTCTATGTCTAGAACATATCATGACCATTGGATTAGAATATTTACAAATGCATACTAATGCATACTAAAGAAACACACATTTACCTAACAGATATATTACACAAGTTGATCTTAACTAACTCCTAAGTGTCTAAATATCCTAACAGGGAGCAGGAGGGAGAATAACCCATGCTCAATTCCAGTCCAGGAATGATGCTACTTTTTTCTGAGACTGCATTCCAATGGTGGTCCGTGATGATATTGATGCAATTGAGAAGGAATTATGGGAAGAGGTTCATAAAATTCCCATGGAGGAGATATGAGAGGAATTCAAAGAATGGGTATTGGACCTAGGTACCACTATGGGGAGGGCCTCTTCCTACAAGTGGATGATGATGGTTTATTGTGTCATGAAAAACCTTATGGCCCATGGAAGGATAGATAAAATGACAGGGGGACTAGGAACTAGTGTAGGCCTGGAAGGATAGAGAAAACGACAGGGGGACTAGGAACTAGTGCATGCCTGGAAGGACCACCACAAGGATTGTCGCTTGATTCATAGAAAGATGGATTAATTTCCAATAAGATGGGTATGAAATTATACACACACACACACACCCCCCAGTCAGGTACTGCTGGTGATACTAACCGGAGCCAAGGAAAAAAGTTTGAAAAGGACCCTAAAGCGAAAGACCAGAAAGATGCGGATACGAGAAAGCATGTTGAAGGATTCAGTGAAGGTGGTGATGTCTACGGACAGGTTCTTGCTTGAAATTCAAGCTGATAGAGTATTTCCTTTTGTCTAATCTCATTTCTAGGAATTTTATATCTTACAATTTAATATAGGATTTAGTGCAGTTAAGAAGGGTCTGACACCTTTTTGGAAATCCTACCCAACGTAGACCAAGTTTGGAAGGATGATTTTCTATGTAGAAATGTGTATGGTTGAACCTCAAACTCTGTATGAGCGATATGTAACCTGCTTCTTTTATTAATATAGTTCTTTTTATTTACAAAAAAAAACTAGTTGGTTGTTTCATATAATTTTCTTCACAAAGACCACCATTTAAAAAACCACTCTTGATATCCATTTGATGAATTTCCATTTGAAAGAATGTGTTAGAAAATCAGGATCACAGAGCAATAACAATAAACAAGATGCAAATATTAAAACACATTACAAGAGAGACACAAATATAACATAGTTCACCCAAGATGGGATACGCCCATAAATAAATTGCCACTCCTTTATTACTATTATGTCTATAGAAATTAAGGGATACAACTTGCAGCAACCCTGTTGCACTGGCATATTCACTCTCTCATAAATAATCTCTCACAGTCGTAGAGATCGCTTTTACAATGCTACAATACAATACACAACCATATTACAATTCTTTCCTTTTATAGAGGAATTACCATGGGAAAATACCACGACTCACCCAATACCATGGGCCCGTAAACTATTGGCCAACAAACATCCCAAGAAAATCATTTTGAGGGATTCACCCGTGCACCCCCGTGCTGAGATGAGTGTATAGTAAAAGTGGGGTACAAACATGGCTAGACAATAACATCTATGAATCTGGAATGTTAGTCTCCACAACCAACAATATCCCACTTGAATACTGAACACAACAAATCCACCATTATTGCACTTGTTGGACTATGGTATAAACCTTGGACTTGAAAAAATTCTCTTCTTTACCTTCATGCTTGAAGGACAACTGAAACTAAGAAGGAACTCAGTTTCTCTCCAGTTACTACCTTTGTCAACATGTCTACAGGATTCTAGCTCGTATGTATATTTTCCAACTTTAACAGTTCATCTTCTAGAACATATCTTATGAAATGGTACTTGAGTTGTATATGTTTAGTCTTTAAATGAAATGATGAGTTATTTGCAAGATGAATGGCACTCTTATTGTCACTGTACAACTTTTTATTCTCTTGCTTCTTACCAAATTCCTCCATGAACCTCTACAACTAAATAATCTCTTTACTAGCCTCTATAGCAGCAACATACTCTTCTTCCATTATTGAAAGTGCAAAAACCTTTTGCAATTTTGAAATCCTACTGTTTTTTCCCACCTATAGTAAAAATATACCCTTCTATTCTCCTCCTATTGTCTTTATCACCTTCCATATCTGTGTATAAAATTGTCTGAACCTACAGAACATAATGAATGAGAAGTGGTACCTCTCAAATACATGAGAATCCATTATACTTATTTCCAATTCTCTTTACCTGGATTGTTCATATACCTGCTCACAACTCCCACTGCATGTGCAATATCTCGTCTTGTGCAAACCATGGCATACATCAAGTTTCAAACTGTTGATGAATAGGGAACCTTGGACATGTATTATATCTCTTCATATATCTTGGTACACATCTCCCTACTTAGTTTGAAACAGATGGATAAAGGTGTACTAATTGGTTTTCCATTCTGCATTCTAAACCTCTCCAACATCTTTTCTATGTACTCACCTTGATACAACATCAATTTTTTATTTTTCATGTCTTTTGTTATTCTCATACCAAGGATTTTCTTTGTAGCACCCAAATCCTTCATTGCAAATGATTTAGCTAGTTTCATTTTGAGCACATTTATATCTTGCATGTTAGACCCTGCAACAAGCATGTCATCCACATACAATAACAAGATAATATATCTTACATTATCTAGCCTCTTGAAATAAACACAGTGGTTAGAATGGCATCTACTATAACCATATTTCGTCATAAACTTATCAAATTTTAAATACCACTGCCTTGGGGATTGCTTCAGGCCATAAAAGATCTTCTTCAACCTGCAAACCAAATTCTCCTTCCCCTTGACCTCATATCCCTGTGGTTGCTACATATAAATCTCTTCCCCCAAACCCCCATGGAGAAAGGTTGCTTTTACATATAACTGTTCAAGATGCAAATATTCTATCGCCATTAGACTTAAAATAGTTGTAATTGAATTCATTTTAACAATAGGAGAAAATATTTCATCAAAATATATACCTTTATTTTCTGTAAACCCCTTTGCAATAAATCTACCTTGTACTGCTGATTTCCTCCATCTTCTTCCTTCAACCCATAAACTCATTTATTATGTAATTCTATTTTACCAGTAGGAAACTCAACCAAATCCCGAGTCTGGTTTATTACCAATGAGTCCATCTCCTCATTCATGTCGTGCTCCCACTTCTTACTAGTTTCCACCTGCAGTGCTTCTTCATAACATTCTGGTTCACCAGAATTAATCATCAATAAATAATACATTGAATGAGAGAATCGTTGAGGGGGTCCACATAACCTGGTAGATATTCTTACATTTGTAGGAGTTTGAGGTACTTGATGTTGTTCTTTATTTTTGCATACCTTTAATAGAATTTAATTTTCTTTGATTTCATCAAGCATTGTGTACTCTGTGTTTCCTTTTCCTCTTTCTTTCCCTGCAACTGATATTTGTACATAACCTTTTCATAGAATACCACATCTCTACTCCAAATGATTTTGTGATTTTTATAATACCATAAGCGATGAGAAAAATCATCAAACCTGTATTCAATAAAGGTGAATTTCTTGGATTTATTCTCAAGCTTTGTTCTATTTTCTTTATCAATATGGACAAATGATTCACAACCAAAAGTTCTCAGAAATGAGTAGTTTACCTTTTTACCTGTCCATGCCTCCACTAGAATCTCACCATCCAAATCACTTGAAATCCCTCTATTTATTAAATAAATGACAATTTCTATAGCATCATCCCAAAACTGTAAGGGAAACCCTGCATGCAATCTCATACACTTTGCATGCTCCATGATCATGATATTCATCCTTTTTGACACACAGTTTTCTTGTGGTGTTCCTAGGATTGTCTTCTCCCTACGAATCCCATGGTATGAATGATAACTATCAAAATTATTGTTGCAGAATTCACCTCCATTATCATATCTGATACATTTCAACCTTTTTCCTCTCTCATTCTCAACCAAAGCTTTCCACTTATTAAAAGTACAAAACTCATTAGATTTATGTTTAATGCAATAAAACCAAGTTTTTCTAGTTGCGTCATCAATAAAAGTAACATAATAATGAGAGACGCCAAGATATTATACCTAAGTTGGTTATCCAGAAGGATATCGGTGGCCACCCACCTATTCCACTGTCTCAAAACAATTGTCCATTGTGACAGTTTCCTAGTTGTTTTTCTACGGTTTTTCAGGTCCCAAACTTCCGGGGTTGTTTTGAGACCCTAAACGACGTTTTTTGGAAATTTGGGTGGCCAAATGGTTGAAAATGACATACACTTGGCCATAGTCGAAAGTTGTAAATATCGGATAGATATTTCCAACAAGCTATCGAGCACCCAAATTGGAGATCATATGCACCCATGACCCTGGGAAGCTGACTGTTCAACTTACCACCTTGGTGCCACAAACTTTATGACGGTTCATCTTCTAGGGTTATGTTTTAAATTTTTTGGGTTCTCTCCCTCATCCTTATTAGAAATAGGCCCCTCTGGCCTCATTTTGTATGGATCTTGGCACGGATGAGCGTAGCAGCCACATCTCTTCTCAGAGATAGATACCAACATTCTAGCAATTGTATTACAGTCTGTTCTATTTCTTCCATTTATTAGAATATGTGTGTACTGTATCTCTATTATCTTTGAAAAATGTCTGTGTTTATGATTCTATCTCTGTTATTTCATTTCGTTCACGCATAAATCCGTATCAGCTGGTCCCCATACATCTGTATGCACAAGCTCTAACTTTCCACTCTTCTTTTATTTCCCAACCTTGAGAAATCTAACTCTCTTATGTTTTCCATAAACACAGTTTTTACAAAATTCCAAACTTACCTACTTCGTATCTGGAAGCAATTTCCTTGAGTGAAGAATCGGCATCACCTTCTCTCTCATGTGGCCAAGCCTATGATGCCACAATGTTGCACCTGTTTCTGTGGAAGCTACAAAGATAGAATAATCAGTATTATGAGGACATAAATACAACGTACCTATCCTATCTCATTTTCCTATTACCAGTGCTCATTTAGTGATCTTCCACCACGTTTTTCTAAAACATAGACAAACAATTGTTATTCCTCAACTTCCCTATTGAGATCGGATTTCTTTTCATAGCAGAAATATTCCATACATTTTTTAGCATCCATCCATTTCCATTATTTAACTTAATCCGTACATTACCCATTCCAACAATTTTACATGGTTTATCATCCCCCAATAAAACATGTCCAAAATCACCTAGAACATAATCATGAAAGAATTTCCTATGGGGTGTAGCATGGCATGAAGCCCCTGAAACAAGTTATACAACTTGACGAGAACCTGACATTGTTCTCATTTTTTTGGTAGTAAATTTTCATAGTTATTTTTATCTTCATTTCAAAAAGTGTGTATACTAGTAGCACCAATTTTCATTTTGAGCCTTTTTTTGCAATTTTGAAATTTCTTGGTCATAAAAAAACTATATTTTTTATTTACAAATGTGTTTTTTCAAATTTTAAAATTTTACAAAAGAAATATACATTTAATAGTTAGTTATAATGGAAAAAATACATATTTTCAATTTTTTTAACATTTAGAATCTACTCGAAATGAAAAATATATACATTTTGGAAGTTTTTTCTTCAACATTTCTCTTAAATAAGTCATTTTTTGAGGCAAATTTGTTAAAAATTTGAGTAAATAAAGATATTTCAAACCATTTTTATGTATTTTGAGTTATTTTATGTATAAAAATGATACTAATTAACACTATTTTCCATAAAGTGATGTTTCACATGAATTCAACAAAAAATATACAATATATTTGTAAAAAAACATATTTAAAACATAATATTTATTCTCAAAATAAAATCTTAAGTGAAAACATCACCAAAATATCTTAACAAAAAATTGTGAAGTTTGATATTTTCCTCACCAGAATATACTTTAAAAAATAAAATAAAAATTTTACAATAAACTATAAAACCTATATCAAAACATTTAAAAACCATGAAAAAAAACAAATACAAATACTACATTATAAAATTAAATTTAAAACTTAAATGAAACAAATATAATACATATAACATAAAATTAAATTTCAAAACAAAAATATAAAACATGTAGCATATAATAAGATTTAAAACAATATAATAAGAAAACGTATAAGTTTTATGAAGTGTTGAGGGTATGTTTTGTAGTTTATTTTTGTGTAAAAGGATCAGCTCTTAAGGATGACGTGATTGTGGGAATCGCACCACGCCTTAAGCACTACTCCAAGTAGCGGTGGACCGGTGCTAAAGGGGTGGCGTAATTCTAGGAATCACCCCACCTTAAGACCTTCCTCCTTAACCCATTATGTTGAGTATGGTTGCCATTAATGTCAAAGGAGTTCATTAATGGCAAAGGAAATTACATGACATGTATGATGATGTGACATGTGTGATGAGGTTTCAAAGTCATATGATGATGTTCTAGTGCTCTCATGGAGTCATTTTTACAATTTGACACCTTTCTGTAAAAATATGGCAACTTGCTGAAACTCTTGTTGAAACTCTGAAAATTGACTAGGTATAGAAAATCAAAGTTCATTAATGACAAATGAATAACAAAAGACTTGATGACATGGCATGTGGCATGTGGCATGAGGTTTCAAAGTCATATGATGGTGTTCTAGTCCTCTCATGAAGTCATTGTTACAATTTGACACCATTCTGTAAAAGTATGGCAACTTGTTGAAACTCTGAAAATTTGACTAAGTATAAATTCTTCTTAATTTTCTTAAGGGGCCTTTGTAAAATACATGTAATAGTATGTATTTGTTGAATTAAATGATTCTAAGGATATATACATCTATATTGTTTTCTTGTTCATCTAAACATATGATTGGTTTGTCAAGACAGTCTATGAAGGTGAAGTTATTACTCTACCAAAAGTGATATCTGGCATGATGTGCATTGTTTCAGTTTTGGTAAATCTACCTAAGTGGCCTCAGTAAAATGCCTGCCATATTTTGTAGGATATTGATAAAAATTATATGAGACCATCATGTTTTAACTTGTTTATATGTACATCTGACCATGGTCTCAGTTCCCCTAAAACATGCTTGAAGAAAACGTTACAGGTCTGCCAAAATGAGGTTTAGGACTTCTTTGGGAAATTTGCTGAAAATTGATTAAGTATTGAAAAATCAGTCTAAGTTTCCCTAGTAAAATGCCAGCCATACTTTGTAAGAAACTGATAAAAGTAATCTGAGACCATCAGGATGTAGCTTTTTTATGTGTTCATCTGACCATGGTCTTATTTCTCTTAAAAGGTGCTTGTAGACAAAGCTATAGGTCTGCCAAAACAGGGTTTCAAGTTGTTTTGCACCAGATTATGAAAATGCACGTTTCCATAATGAAGAGATGCATTGGTGAAAAGGTTTTAATGAAGGCACACAATGATGAAAAGACACAATGGTTCAAAGACATGATGAAAGAAGTATTTAATTAAACAAGAAGTTCGAAGTGAAAGAAAGATGTCTCAGCAATCGAAATCAATGTAACAGCAAGAGAAGACAAAAACCAATGAAGTGTCGGAATAATCAATAACAGAATTGAAAAAAAATATCAAATTAGGGAGGTAAGGTGGTGCTAGGGCAGGCTACAAGCCTGCAAGGGGGTTGAAGCCTCCTTCTAGTTGTCACTGTAAAACATGGTGTTGTAGCATTCTTGTATGTTGGAGCAGGAAGAAACTAGGGTGTTGTAGCATCCTTTAGTTGTAGCTGAAAAACTTGGGGATTGGTGTCTCCAGTAAGTTGTAGCTACAAAACAAATTGTAAATATAATTTTGCAGTTATAGAAAGTGTTTGTGGTTTTTCCAATTGGGATTCCACAATAAATGTTCTGGTTTGTGTATCTTGTAGATTCTATGTTTTAATGAATAAGTTAAAAGTGGTTTTAAATTGTTAAAAGTTATCAATATTGATTCACCCCCCTCCCCCTCTCTCAATATTGTCCAATATTTCAACATATTAAACTTACCATTTACGGAGTGGGATTTTGTGTTTTGAAATTTTTTTCTTTTTTAACAATATTGTGTTATTGCGTCGAGAGGCACATTCTACGATCCAGGGGGGATGTGTAACTCATTCTGTTCTTATAATCAGCTCAAATAAAAATAAAAAATAAAAGAAATTAATTTGAATATACCAAAAAATGGTGGGTTTGATAAAAATAAAATAAATATTAAAACATAATAAAAATATGTCGGCTTGGTAAGCAAAATAATTTTTGAGTATATATATACCAAAATAAACCAAACATTTATCAAATTAATCAAAGAAATAGATCATAAATAAATAATAAAAATATGTCGGCTTGATAAGAAAATTAATTTTTTAGTTTATATATACCAAAATAAACCAAACATTTATCAAATTAATCAAAGAAATATATTGTAAATTTAGTTTATTTATATACCAAGCGCTTGGTAAATAAATAAACTTGATTCAAACATATGTTTAAATTCCATTCTAAGCATAGGTCTACGCTTCCATGAATTAAGAGATATGATTAATAGACATTATTTTAAAAAAAATAGATGGTAAATAAATTATCTACAACTTAAATATCCAAAATGTATGCCAATGCATAGAAGAAAAATACAATACCTACTCTACATATTACATGATCACTCTAATTTCCAACAAATAGAAAAGTGTGCAGGTGTATCTAATAGAAAAGCTGAAGAAGAAAGATTAAGGTCACTTACTCTGTAATATATATGTTATTTGATATATTTATCATTTCACTTCACTATTATACAACTTCTTAATGACTAAACATTCTTTATGTGTTATTACTCAACTTCTTATTGACATAGATAAATATTTGCATTGTATGCAAATATTTTGAATATATCAAACTGTATGCCAATAATTTGAATATACCAAAAAATTGGCGGGCTTAATAAAAATAAAATAAATAACAAAACATAATAAACATATGTCAGCTTGATAAGCTAATTAATTTTTATTATATATATACCAAAATAAACCAAACATTTATCAAATTAATCAAAGAAATATATCGTAAATAGTTGAGCTTGGTAAATAAATAAACTGCTCTAGATAAATAAATAAACTTGATCCAAACATATGTTTAAATTACACACTAAGCATAGGTCTACGCTTCTAGGAATTAAGAGATATGATTAATAGAATTTATTTTAAAAAAAAGAAATAGATCGTAAATAAATAATCTACAGCTTAAATATCCAAATATCCAAACGGTATGCCAATGCATGGAATAAAATACAATACCTACTTTGCATATTACATGATCACTCTAATTGCCAACAAATAAAAAAGGGTGCAGGTTTATTTAATAGAAAAGTTGAAGAACAAAGATTAAAATCACTTACTCTATAATATATATGTTATTTGACATCTTTATCATTTCACTTCATTATTATACAACTTCTTAATGACTAAACATTCTCTCTGTGTTATTATTCAACTTCTTATTGACATTGATATATGTTTAAATATCCAACTGTCCAAACTGTATGGCAAAGCAGGGAAGAAAAATGCAATACCTACTCTATAGATTACATGATCACTCTAATTGCCAACAAATAGAAAACTGTGCATGTGTATCTAATAGAAAGGATGAAGAAGAAATTTTAACATCACTTGCTATGTAATATATATGTTATTTGATATCTTTATCATTTCACTTCATTATTATGCAACTTATTAATGACTAAACATTCTTTATGTGTTATTATTCAATTTCTTATTGACATTTATATATGTTTAAATATCCAAATATCCAAATTGTATGCCAATAATTTGAATATACCAAAAAATTAATAGGATTGATAAAAATAAAATAAATTTCAAAACATAATAAAAATATGTCGCCTTGATAAGCGAATTAATTTTTTAGTATATATATACCAAAATAAACTAAACATTTATCAAATTAATCAAAGAAATAGATTGCAAATAAATAATAAAACATGTCGACTTGATAAGTGAATTAATTTTTGAGCATATTTATATACCAAAATAAACCAAACATTTATCAAATTAATCAAAGAAATAGATCGTAAATAGTTTATTTATTTACCAAGCACTTGGTAAATAAATAAACTTGATTCAAACATATGTTTAAAATCCACACTACTCATGTAACGTCCCCATACCCCATAATGCGGAATAATTAAAAAAAATTCTTTTAGAACCCTTGTTCTCCTTTCAAAACACATGAATTGGTGTTAACACACTCTTCCACCTTCATTCTCATGCTTAGAAATCATTGTAAAAGTCTTTCTGCCCTTCACAGATCCCTTCTGCGACTGGAAACACCATTTCTGCACTTCCTCTTTCGTCCTTCTGTTGTGCAGCTCGGAAATAGGAACACCATGTGCGGCGGAGATATTCGACCATTCTTTCCTCTTCCACCTTCCGTGCTTCCTCTTTCCTCATTTTTGATTTTAGAACTCGAGAATCGAAACTTTAACATTTGATGAAAATGTTCAACCATTATTCCTCCTTTCTCCTTCCACTCAGAAATAGGGAATCAGAACTTTAACATTCAATGGAATTTTTCAACCATTAAACAATATTCCACACTTCCACTTTCCTCCTTCCGACCTCGAAATGTGGAAATGTGAAAAATAACTACCTTTCCCATCAGTTTCTCATTTTCCGACTTCCGAATTCGGAATGCAGAAACCCATCTTTTGCTTTCAACTTTTCCAAATTTGTCAATTTCTGCATTCTGCCTTTCCTCTTTTTGCAGTGGTTCGGAAGTCGAAAACTCGACTTGTCCATGGAATTTTCGTTAATTTTATGCTTTATGCCTTCTGTATGTAGATCCCGGGGTGCAGAAAACTAACTTTATACCTTGCTCAATTGTTCTATTCTGATTTCCGCCCTATGCCTTCCCCAGGCGGATTCCAAGGGGCAAAACTCTAAGTCAGATGCGTTTTGACTCTGCCAACAGTCTTTTAGCCTCCAAGGACTTAAGCAAAATGCATTGCAAAAAACACAAGGCATATATAGAAGTAAAATGAAGGGAAACATACACAAGTGAACTTCTACTTAATCATCCACAAGCATTCAACATGAACATAGAAATTCATCATATTCATAAGCATTCTACATAACCAGTATGGTCATTCATTCATAAGCAACTACAATGCATAAACAAGAAGGACAAAGAATACTTGTCTTGGATGATCGAGTTGTCCCGCAACTAGTTATGTGGTTGCAACATTCCACCCAGCCATTGGCCAGTGTGTTCATTAATCTCTCAACACCACTGCCACCCCCGAGTTGGGCATGATTTCTGCAAGGAACTAGGGAACAACAAGCTCACACATAGCCAACACACATCAAAACATAGCCAAGTCATAACACACACAGTCAATCCAATACACAATTGGGTTTCTCAGACTACAAGGAAATGGAAAGGTAGAATTGCTAAGCTAGTGAGCTCAACCAAAAAGCTATGGACACCTACACAAGATCTGGCTTGGCCTCCACAGTACCTACACCACCCAAAACAAGGAATTATTCCCTTCCCTGCTCCACAGTTCCCTCAGGCCATACCTTCCCTTTTAGTGTTCTCCCGAGTGTGCGAAAAGGATTTTCCATCCCCTCTTGACTTGTCTATGAGGTTCATCTCTTCACTAGGTTTATCATCCAATTATGGGCCTATTCCACTGCTAATTCTTTCAAACCAAAACAGGGATGTACATCACAACAATCCACAAGGAAAACACAGCACACAAGCTTCACTCTGTAATACAGAGAAAAAAAGGGTCTACTCAGCAATATGTGGTTCAGGATAACGTTGCAACACATCAACCAATTTCTCAGCAAAGGGAAATACACTTGCAGAAATGTGTAGCACAATCTACTAAACCCAAAAATGCTCTGCAAATATAGCTAATGAATAATGCATAACCGTGAAGGAATGAATGGTGCCATCATACCACAAGGAACAACAACAAAACTATTTCACATCTGAGGGAAAGGACAAACTGGCATGCATCACATGCTTCCTTGCGTTAGAAGAAAGAATACGGCTTCATAGACTGCAGACCTACAGGTTTTCTTAGAAACACAATCAAACTGCCATGCCTTTCTCTGCCCAAGGAATTAACTGCCTCGACCAACTTCTGGAAGGAATGAATGATTGAGGACATAGGACAAAAAGGTAGCTGAGGGTTCATGGGTTTTTCCATTGACATCTGGCCACACCTTATTGGCTTAGGGGGTTGAGTAGCTCCCCACCCTATTCCTTGTGAAACCATGTCCCCATCTCTTTCATGTTACAGTTCCATATCTAGTTGTGGTATTTATTAATTTGTACATTTACATGATATATCAAATATATATTGTGCTTGACTCATGGGGGCGTCGCTGATGGACCAATATTATAACACGTTCGTTCATATTGGGGGTTAAAAATTAAAATTAAAATCAAAACAATATATTGAGCATATAATAAGGGTACAAGGGATTATATTATTTATTATATAAATACCCCAATAGTTTGGGGACTTTTTTATTTCAAATGGTTTCCATATGCAAAGGTTTTCATGAAGGGAGCGGGCACACGCAGGGTTTTCATGGTTTTCATATCGTTTCGAATGGAAGAAGTTTTCGAATGCCAAAGCAGGCACAAAGAAACATCGAATCACAGGGAGGGATCAATCTTAAGGCTACGTTTATATTCTTGAAATTGTCCCTCAATAGTCCATTACAGGATTACAACAGAAATGAGGGATGGCCAAGGTAAAATACATAAAGATAGCATCCCATCTCATGCAACCAAAAGAGCAATACCACTACGCCACCTCTCACAGCAAAAGGATGTAAATGGTGCAACTACTTTTTCTATATGGATGGTGGCGGTGGACCAAGGATAGCTCTTGAAAACTCATTGAATAGACAATTTTCTTTCAGGATGGAGCTTGAAGTCGGTCGGCTTATCTGCCTTAATATCATACAAGGAATTTGGGGAGGGATCTTTTCTCCCATAATTATGATTATTAAGGGTCAGTTTAGTTTGGTTAGTCGTAGGCACTTATATCACCTCGTCATGGTCATCCCCAGTAAGTAAAACCAGATCCTGGTGAATCAAATATGTGAATTTAGTGAACGGTCTTATAAGAAAATGGCCTCTTTGTGCAGGTTAATTATATGTATTGGTTAGGTGGAGCTAGGGTTTGCAGGATTTGTGTTGGAGATGCAAATGGTTTTCATGGTTTTTGTGGGTTTGTAGTGTTGGAGATGCAAATGGTTTTTTGCGTAGGGAAAATAGGGCACACACAGGGTTTTCATGGGTTTGCAGTGTTATGCCAATGCAACCTCTCTGATTTGAGAATCATCCTCAATTGTAATATTTTCCAGACACTGTCCCATAATAATACTGCTAATATTGATCGAACAGTCATTAGACTCATAAGAACGACAAATAGAAATGGAAATATCCTGCCTGTGTAATGTAATGGCTACCCCTATAAAAGTTGAAGCCATAAATCTTGTGGTCTTCCAACGTTGTCAAAATATCGCCTTCCAGATTACAAACGTGAAGGATTTTGTTTGTAGTGTAGCATAAGAAGTGATCCAATTTATCTAGATAGTAAGGCTCACTTGCTGTTTCAATATTTGTTTGTATTGATATTTTAATGCCATAAGATACATCAAGAATTTGCATTCTTGATCCTTCTTGTTGCAAAAGAATTATATCTGTGCCATAGGCTGTAGTGAAGTTTAACTCACCTTCTGGGAGATAGTGGATACCTTCATTGAACAATACGCAATCAACTTTGGAATAATTTTTTAATGAAATTTTGTAATACTTCGGGTATACTCCATATAACTTCATGACTAGGTACATATTTACTAAACTTTTGATACTTAGGGTGAACCTATTTTCAGGATTTACATCATTTTCCACTTGATTTACATCATTTTGCAGTTGTATGGTGTACAAGTGATTGTAGTCATTCAAATTGAAAACTTTCAATGCATTGTCATGTTGATCTAAAATGATGGCCCTGCAATTTGAAATATCAAAATGCCAATTGTAGTCTATGTCGGTCAATTGCTCTGGAAAAATATCTTTGTATTCTTTAGTTCGTCATGCTTTAATAGATGCGATTTCAACACTTATAAACCTATGTTTTAGATGATTTGTAACTTCAAAAGAATTTTATTTTTAAATACTTCATCATAGGTTGATGTAACATTGCAATATTTATAACCATAATAGTTGAATAAAAGAGGAAGTGCATGAAGAAGAAATAAGAATGAAGAACAGTACAAGAGAAAAACAATCGATGCAAGGAAACATAAAGCAAGGAATAGTTGTACATAGTCCAATGTTGAATAATACCCCTGTTGAAAGTCGCATTGAATCCTTTAACATACAATTTTCATGAATGAAGATCTATCTAACAGAATTTATGGGTGACCTCGGATTAGACACTCTGTATTGGACTTAAGAAGTAGAGGAATTCTTCAACACGGAGGAAGTTTCCAAAGAAGGTCCAAGCACAACAATTGGAGATAACAACATTGAAGTTACTGAACTTCATGCAGTGATGTAGTTAGACCATTTGTAGCATGATAAAGTGACTATATAGTTGGTGCTCCTTCCTGTATAATTGTACCTGGTTTATAGTGGGAATTCTAGTGAACATTTGCAAAAGGTGTTTGACAGTATTTTGAGGTAGAAGTTTGATGAGTGTAAAATTCAAGCATAACTTATTGGACATGCACTAGATCATATGATGAATGTCCATAATTTTGATGGTTTAGACTCTAGAGATAGTTTGTAAGAAAATTACTAAGAAGGTCTGCTGTAAGCATCCAAAGTTCACTATTTTTCCAAGGGAGGGAATATGGTAAGTATTAGATATTATATGGGTTTCATATATACACTATTATGAAGAGATAATTGTCTAGGGGTATATTATACAAGTAGTCTGAAAGTGTAGTCGATTTATTGTATCTGTTGTCTGTTTAGAGACTTTATGGCATGACTAAAGGGGTTGTAATCGAATGTCTTTGCAAAAATTGCGAAGGAAAAAAGGTAAGTTTGGAAGACTTTCCTGAGTCTAAAACAGTTTGAGGTGATTAACTATATATTTAGATGAATTGTGCCATTTCTAATATTTGCATAATGATGTCGTTGTTTTTATTAGAAATTCACCATTTCCCATTTTGAAAAGCATGTTGGAAGTGGAGCAAAGAGACCCAATGATTTCATATTCTTTAAAAAGGGCACATATTTTCGTGATCTGGTGGACATTTGTAGGTCTACTACACACAAGATCCAAGATGTCGTTATGGAAGCTATAAAGAGCACATCAAACAAAAATATAAACGAGTGTAAAAAATGTGGAGGTAGCGATCTCCAAGATCATTTCAAGTAATGTTAGTCTGTGCAATGACTTATTTTCCCCAGTAATTCAAATATGGTATTGGTCTATGCATATTATCTATAGATTTTTCCCTGTTTTTACTTTTTTTCTTATCTCTAAATAGAACATATTAGTATGTCAAGAGGAGTGAGGTCTCATCAAACATGTTCAAAATGTGAGTCAAAACGATCTGTACATGCAAATCCCAAAGCAGAATCCATTGCAGATGCTAGGTAATTCATCCTGCATTTAGGCCGCTATAAAAAGCTCAGAAGTAATTCAATCTATTTTAACTGTATATGACATGTTATGATAAATAAATAGTGTTAAAAGGAATTTAGGCCTTTAATCATGATGTCATGTTGAATTTCAACATGAATGGGAATGTCCTAGTTGAAGTAAAGTGTAGCTATAAAATTTACAACGAATAAGAAAATCTGTAAAGTGATGAAAGATGTTCTAAATTCCTTGGTATTTATGTTATCAGTGTTCTTACAGGTTCTAATTGTGGAGAACTTGCTTGTGGGTTTAAACTTCAATATTGTAAAGAGAGAAAGGAAAAGGTATGCAATTTAATCTAAATTAGAATCCATTATAAATGCTAGATAATTCATCCTTCATTTAGGCCACTATAAAAAGCTTAGGATTATTTCAATCTATTTTACTGTATATGACATGTTATGATAGAACAATAGTGCTAAAATAAATTTAGGCCTTTACTCATGATGTCATGTTGACTTTCAACAATAAAGGGACTGTCATAGTTGAAGTGTAGCTATGAAATTTACAATGAATAAGCAAATATGTAAAGGGACGAAAGATGTTCTAACTTCCTTGGTATTTATGTTATCATTGTTCTTACAAGTTCAACAAGTTCTAAATGCGAAGAACCTGCTGGTGGGTTTAATCTTGTAAAGCGGGGAAGGGGAAGGTATGTCATTTAATCTAAATTCTCATTTCTCTATCAAATGTACTTGTAATATATTTGCACAATGACTAACTTTGAATAGCATACCTCCTAGGGTTTCAGGCTCGAAAGCACCTGAGAAACCACTCAGGCATGACTTAGAAAATCATATCACATTTTTATATTAATTTTTTAGTTTTACCTTTCCTCTTTGCTTGGCGTCACTGTTTTTATGGTCAAATAAATTTGAACTCTAAGATTTTAGGAAATGAATAGTGTTCTGTGTGGTACCAAGATAGAAGCATCTATGCATCAGTCGTTTAATTTTTACATTTTCTAAGTGTAATGCAAGAATTTCTGAGAATAAAAGCTAATGTTTTAGTTATTTTTTTTGCTTTGTTCAGGGAGACGAAGGTGCAACACAAACGAATTTTTATGCCTGGTGATTTAGAAGATGGGACTCCCTTGGATTACTATCATAAAGGATAGGTTAGTAGTGTTATTTAGTCAAATTTTCATGCAACTACTCTTTTGGCATTGAACAAGTATTGAACTTCTTATTGACTATATTGTATAGTGATCTGTTTTAGAAATTTTGCAAGGGACAAAAGAAACACATGGGTATATTTTTTCATTGTTCTCAAAAAGTGGTAAGTATGACTGCTATTTTAACTAGCATGTAACCAAAGATATTGTTGCATTTTTATATCATTTTGATGCCCTTTCAGAGGGTCACTTTCTCATTATTTGTACTTTTACTATTTATGTTGCTTTATGATGATTAGGTGTCATGTTCAGAGTTTGAAGTACATGCTGGATGGGGACAGAGACGAGCCCCGTATGTTTCTTTGTCAAGTTGTTCTGATTGTTGTCCCTTTTATCTTAGTCTAAACTCAAGACAATATCTGGACCAACAATGGTTAACTTATTGTTGCATTGCTCATTATTGAACAGTTATCAAAGTATCTTTCTTTTTAATGGGCGCTCACTACATGAGGTTGCATACTTACTATCCAACCAGAAAAGGCCTGGTAGGAATAAGCTGACTGATCCAAGTGAAAACTATGACAGTTGTTACCAGTGTGGGGATGGGGGTGAGCTTCTCCTTTGTGATGAATGTCCCAAATCCTTTCACACAGGAGAGCCTCTTATTCTAAAATTGATCTCTTTGAAAAGAGGGCTTGACATTTCCAAACTGCTGCCAATCATCATGGTTTACAATTTGCTTACTATAGTCTAGTTAGGTTACTTGGAAAGAATGCTTCTGTATACAAAATGTGAATGAAACTAGACCTAAATGAAGTGAATCCATTATTATTTTGAAATACTAACATATATGGTTCAAGTTTGACATACACGTCTTAGGGCTTTGAGTTTTATCTATAATAGCATATCAAGTGATGAGTTAAGAGAGAGATTCAATAACAAAATGGACATTTAGTAAAGCAGTGATTGAATGATGTAGCAAGCCTGTAATTATGCAATCTGCAACATGTGTTTTATTAAATTGTATGCACTACATGGTTTTCACAGACAGTTATGATGAAATGATATTGCTCCAACTTTTCAAATGTATTATATTATTATCTTTATCTATTTAAACTACTCCATGGATTGTTGTACTTCAATCTCCTCAATATCTGCTACCTGTTCATCCCATTTCCCACTGAAGCACATAACAACTAGCATGGAACATGACTTCTTGTATCCAGGGTACCCGTACCCAAGGGTAGGGTACACGTACTGGGTACTTGGGTACTCATAGGGTATGTCTCCTGTCATACCCCATACTTGGTCCACTTACCCAAGACTCCATTATAAAAAAAGGGGGTACTTATAGGAGAAATGGTATGTTGTACCCCGTGTTTGGGTACTTTGCACCCCATGTTTGGCTACTCCAGTGGTACGATCGGCTCAATAAAATTAAATCCATTGGATAAAATGTAATGGACCCCCCACCAAATATGAACTAATTTTTTGCTAACTACATATGGATTCTGGTTCAAGACTTATGTCAAGCACTTTGCAACACTGTTCAAATTCCACTAATTATTGTCCAAATCTGGTAGATTGATTTTACATTGATTTACAATGAATGTTTTTATGGTTTTGTGTTTAGCACTCATGGAACATAATTTAATTACCAAATGTGCACATAAAAAATATTCTTATGTATTTAATACTAAGAAATGCACTCACAACATCGTAGGAATATATTTGGTAGTTTGCAATTTTTTATTGCCTGTAAAAGTAGTAGTTAAAAATAGGTGTTTAAAATAGGATTTCAAGTGTACCTTCATGTTTGAGTTTTTTGGTTGTTACAGTTGCCTGTTACAATGAATTTTCAAATTTTATGTAACTTCTAGTCTTCCAATTGATATCTACCGAGTCTATAATTTATCAAATTTGATGTTTCAAATTTTCAATCTGAATGTCCATTGTTCAAATAATCATTGAATTTATAATTATGAATCATGATTCATGATTTATGAAGAAATCTACATGTTGTGACTATGACATCTCTCTCTCTCTCTCTCTCTCTCTCTCTCTCTCTCTCTCTCTCTCTCTCTCTCTCTCTCGCTCGCTCCCTCCCTCCCTCTCTCTCTCTCGCTCGCTCCCTCCCTCCCTCTCTCTCTCTCGCTCGCTCCCTCCCTCCCTCTCTCTCTCTCGCTCGCTCCCTCCCTCCCTCTCTCTCTCTCGCTCGCTCCCTCCCTCCCTCTCTCTCTCTCGCTCGCTCCCTCCCTCCCTCTCTCTCTCTCGCTCGCTCCCTCCCTCCCTCTCTCTCTCTCGCTCGCTCCCTCCCTCCCTCTCTCTCTCTCGCTCGCTCCCTCCCTCCCTCTCTCTCTCTCGCTCGCTCCCTCCCTCCCTCTCTCTCTCTCGCTCGCTCCCTCCCTCCCTCTCTCTCTCTCGCTCGCTCCCTCCCTCCCTCTCTCTCTCTCGCTCGCTCCCTCCCTCCCTCTCTCTCTCTCGCTCGCTCCCTCCCTCCCTCTCTCTCTCTCGCTCGCTCCCTCCCTCCCTCTCTCTCTCTCGCTCGCTCCCTCCCTCCCTCTCTCTCTCTCGCTCGCTCCCTCCCTCCCTCTCTCTCTCTCGCTCGCTCCCTCCCTCCCTCTCTCTCTCTCGCTCGCTCCCTCCCTCCCTCTCTCTCTCTCGCTCGCTCCCTCCCTCCCTCTCTCTCTCTCGCTCGCTCCCTCCCTCCCTCTCTCTCTCTCGCTCGCTCCCTCCCTCCCTCTCTCTCTCTCGCTCGCTCCCTCCCTCCCTCTCTCTCTCTCGCTCGCTCCCTCCCTCCCTCTCTCTCTCTCGCTCGCTCCCTCCCTCCCTCTCT
>LPNX010708781.1:411024-475072 GCA_001517045.1 Pseudotsuga menziesii
GATGGCATGACTGTTGATGTTAATATGAGTTTGTAGGGATATTTCCATACACTTTATTTATGTATTGAGGAGCTCCTTGTTTCTTTGAGAATACATCACCCGGTGCTTCCTACTGTTGAGGATACTACTTCCTTGTGGAGTAACAAAATAGGCTTCACAAAAATAGGTAGAGACAAGGTTTTCCATTTAAATCTCTTTTTCTAGTATGTGATTATGTCCACAATGTTTTCATTAAAATTCTAATGCACACATTTATTTTCCAGTTACTCGAACTCAACAAGGGTTCCCAAATCATGTTCTTCAAACATACTTCCATGTTAGAGAAGCTACTTATAACTGCTAGCAATATACACGGTCCATCAATCAATACTGGAAAACAGAAAATTGGAGAAGAGCTTGATCCCCTGATCTAAGTGATGGTGCTTTGCATGAAACTTAGTTTTTAGATACACGAGCCATCTTCCTGTGCGATTTTGGCCAGAGAGATTTTATACAGATCCCATTTTGGCAATACATAATTATATAGGGAATATGTACAAGGTCAGAATGTTACTATATAAGAAATGGGATTAGACAATGAAAAACAAGCCCAAACTCCTGTTGCAAGAGACAACAGACAAAAGATTGTCTGAGATGTAACTCACTTATTAGGTACCCATGTTTACACCACTTCTTGGGACCTCCAAACTGGTTGCTTGTAATTATAATGCAATTACTTGCCTCGAGGTCTTATCAATGCAAAGTTGCTTATGTCGGTAATACAAGTAGATAATATTAATGCATCAAATGAATAGGGATTGACATCTATTTTTTTCATCCCTTTTTTGTATCTATGTACTTATTTAGAAAAAAATGGAGCATTTCAAGCTTTCAATCTTTATTTGAAGTGATTATCTATCATGATAATCATTATATCATACAATGATATATGTGCCACTATACTGAAACAAGTTATTTATTTTTATTTTATAGAATGTTTTTTATTCACTAATACATAATATCAAAATTGCGATGGTTTTTCGTTGTTATTTCCACGTTTAGTCATCTCAATTGCGACAATAACGGTCGTGATGTTTCGTGGAACTTATTTCATGGATATAATGATGAACTTTATAAGCCATCAATATAGAGATGAAAACTGGCCGCCACGCGTATTCTATAAGGTGGCCTTGAAATTTTGTTTTAATTCAATTTCTACGTTTCGTCGGTCTATCGACAAAGTTGTCATCCCTATAACGACTAAAATATGGCAAAAAACTGCTAGGAAAAACTTTGTTTCCACATAAAACTGTGGAACACTTTTGACGAATGTTTGTCTCTCTATCTATGAATTCTAGAATTTGACCAGAAATTTCTTCCATGCAAAACCGTGGAAAACTAATCTCTATCGACGAAATCTGCAAGTTGAATGATAATTTTTCCATGAAACTTTGTCACTATAGCGACGGTATTCATGGAAATCCACCTGGATTTTCAACGTTTTTTCAATACTCGCAATGAAATTTCGTCGATATTACGACAAAACCTAGAGCTTTCAAAAAAAAAAAAAAAACCATGGAAAGGCACCTTCCTTTCCACGGTTTTGGATCTTCAATAAGTGCTTGTGAAAAAATACATACTATATTTTAAATAAAAAGAAATGGATAAAATATAACACAGGAAAGGTGATTTATAGAAAAGAAATATATTAGGAAAGTAAGATATGGAAAAAAATATATTGAAGTAAAAGGGAAAAAATAAATGGGAAGTTCAGGGGGGAGGTCAAAAAGTGTTAACTGACTCTAAAAAATAAGGCATAATGATTTAAAAAGTTCCCAAAAGTACCCAAAGTGGCCCTAAGCACCCTATTTATTGCCTCAAAAGTTGGTTTCCCATTAGGATGCACAAATTCATAATAATTGGCTAAAATACATAATTAGAGTCTAAAGGGGCACCTCTTAGAGCGGATTCTATGACAAGGTAGGAGGGTACATCTATAAAAATACCATCGATAAAATACGTTGTAAACACCACAGGGATTGTATAAACATTAATTAAATGATATTATAGGCACCACTGAGAGCTGATTTCTATGATAAAGTAGGGGGGTACATCTATAAAAAAATACCATTGATAAAAGACGTAGGCACCACTGGGCTCGGATCAACTTATTGTGATATGAAATTAGGTTAAGCACATTGGGGCGTAAAGATTCCATAAGGGCTTGGAAGGATTCCCACAGAACTTGGAAGAAGCCCGCAGAGGCCTGTAGATACCTGCATAAGCTTAAAGAAGCCCACAAGTCAGAAGTAAAGGAAGCCCATGTTCTGAAGATGAAGGGAGCCCGAGCTTTGAAGACTGAGGAAGCACATAGGTGTAAATGAAGCCAGAGAAGGTCAAGCCCGCAATTTCTGGAAGAGATGAAAATGAAAAACGGATCCTTCTTATGCAACCACCTCAAGCATGGACAAAATCAGTCAAAGTTAGTACCAAATATTCCCGAAAGAAGAAAAAATTCCCTTGAGCACATGATAAGAAAGAGACATGTTAATCAACAAAAAAATGACAACTTATCTCTATTCCTTTACTATGCAAGATCTCACATAACAAAAAAATCATCATAGATCACCGGTTGGCATTGATCAGAATCAGGTTGCACATTTGAGCATGCAATTTGTAGTTTAGAAACCATATCATAATTTCCTTGGAGACACTCCTCGTGAAATATCGTCACTTTCTCTACTACATGTGAAGAGCTACTGGTGATAATTCATCATACTACAAAAAACATAAGGTGCATTGAATTCATCTTTATTGAAAAATAAAAAAATAATAAAAAAATAACTCAACCCCTAGGGAAAAAGAGTAGTTGTTCACCTACAAAATCTATGTAGGATCTTTGTAGTGCCAACTGGTGGTGATTTGTTTTGATGTTTCTCATTATTGGAAGAGGTGAATATGAAAATTTGATCCTTCTTATGCAACCACCTCGAGCATGGCCAAAATTGGTCAAGTTGGTATCAAATATGACCATAAGATAAAAACAGTCCCCTAAGCACATGATGGGAAAGAGACATGTTAGTCAACAAAAAATTGACAACTTATTTCTATTGTATTACTAGGAATTATCTCATGTAGCAAAAACTTCATCATAAATTACCTTTTGGCACTGAGAAGTAGGTTGCACAGTTGAGCATGCAATTTTTATTTTATAAACCATATCATAATTTCCCTGGAGACACTCCTCATGTAATAACATCACTTTATCTACTACCTTTGAATATCTAGACATATGAATTTATGGTCTACATATGTACCATGCAACAACTGAAAGTTTATCATCACAGTAATCATAACGTGTAAAATAGTGCAACCAATAACCAATGTTAATAATTTAAAGTGCCATTTAGCATATGATTTCCAGATCTGTGTATGTGATAGCATAGATATAAAATACCAACTTAATGAAAATTTAGTGCCAAGCTAACCATAATGTTATTATCATTCACTCGATCCTGTATGTAAACCTTGAAATATAAAATCATCAAGTCCCTTACCATCACCCGGCTCTCAATAGCAATAATTAGTACTAAGAAAATACAAAACAATACTCAATAAAATAATGTCAGAATTATATCGCTGTGTATTTAGAGATGTAAGGTTCCAGATCTCAGTAAAAAATCAGACTTACATTTACCCAGAAAACTAATGCGAATAGGGCAGAAAACTAATCAAATCAATAAGATATATTTTACAAAATACACCACCATCTAAATAGTTTGAAATACTAATTTATTTTCTGTTTTGAGTGTGCAGAGAAGGCAGCTAAGGCATACGAGGTCTGCAATAAATATTGCATACCTCTGTTTGATAAAGGAGAGGGCTCGGATTGTGGGAGCAGCAAAACTGTGTTTTTACGGTTTTCACAGAAATTCTTTTTTTAGGGCTTTCTTTTTTTATAAAATAAAAGTTACAAAAACACATAAAAATTAATTCTAAAACCTAAGATAAACAAAAATAACCTAAGAATAATATTTACAACTATACAACTCAGAAAATTTAGTTTTGAAAGATAGATGAACAATTAGGGTTTGAAAAAATAAAATTTCTTAACCTAGGGTTTCATCATGCTAAAATTATAGGAATAAGGGCCAAAAAAAGCCTAATTTCTTCTACGTGATTTTTCTTCTATTTTTTTACGTTACTAAGAAGCAATTTTGTTTGATGTAGAATATTGTCTCCTAGTTTGGATGATAGTCTAAAGTAGTTATTTACTATTGGTTGTATCTCTTGTATCCTAATAGAATGAAATAGAATTTAAGGATAAAGACAAACACATTAAGGATAAAGAACACGTCAAAACCCTTACCTTATCATTGTCCTTTCGCCATATCCATTCGCCCATACAACTTGATAAGAGTTGTCCACGAGATGCATTTCCATCACCAAGACCTGCATAAATCATCAAAGACAGAATTTTTATATGAGTAAATAATATATAAGCAAATAAACAGTCATTTAAATCCTACTACAAAGTCCTGTAGAAATCAATGAACTGTGAAATGTTAAATTTATTAACAATTTTTTAAGAAATAGGCATGCATTTAAAAATTTACAACCATCTTTAATACATAGTAATAAAAGAGTATTTATACCTTATTGAGCTCCTCTATGTTTCAAGAATAGTTTTATATTCTCTACTGAACAAGGCCAACCATGTGAAGCTGGAAGCTCATATATCCCCTCCCCTTCCCCCCCCCACCCTCCCCCCTCGCATCTCGTTTACATAGAAAACATATAAACATTCATGCATAACTAGGCTAGTCATCAAAACATATAAACATAAAAACATTGAAGCATAATGAGGTAATTCATATAAACAATGTTTTAGACTAACAACGTCTATATACTTCCAAATACAAGTCATGAATTTATACATCTACTTTTTCTTTAATTTCTGTTTTTTTGCATTGTAATAACTGATGATAATAGGGATATTATCATCATCATCATTTGGTGGAATATATACAAAGCCATGTCCTACTAGTGTTTTTGTTTCCATGCCCTCATGTATCATACTTCTTGTACGTCATTGAGCAGGGCATGGAGGCAGTTTTAAAGGGGTGTGAACCGCAACAACGAAAATGGGCATATCGATATGTTGAAATATTATTGAAATTAATAGTTCATCATTTTGATTAAAATTACAATATTTCTCTTTACCTGTCTGTGTAGTTGTGACAGCTGGTGTGTTAATTGTTTCTCTACTTGCTAATTCCTCTTGCGGTTCACCCTCTTGAGCTTCACAGTATTCCATTGAAAGAAGAAAAATTATAAGTATACGTCAAGAAATAAATATCTATAATCATAGTAGATATTTATATTTCCAAAGAAAATGTACCAGAATGGCCACTCTGCTCCCCACTATCATAGGACATGCACACCC
Source organism: Pseudotsuga menziesii (assembly GCA_001517045.1). Classification (NCBI taxonomy): domain Eukaryota; kingdom Viridiplantae; phylum Streptophyta; class Pinopsida; order Pinales; family Pinaceae; genus Pseudotsuga; species Pseudotsuga menziesii. Next base: position 416,450 of record LPNX010708781.1, read on the forward strand.
CAACATCAGCCGGTACATGCCAAGTACTGCTGGATTCACTGTTTCGGTTGCACTATTGCTTAAAAGAAAACATAAATATTTAGTTATGGGTGATATAATCAAAACTGAATAAAATTTAATAGTATACTGCAATGATGTTGTTATTCATTTTATTTACCTGCATCTACGTCATTGGGGAGATTGGATTTTGTCCCAAGATTTTCCGATATTCAATGACACTTTTAAAAACATACTTGAAACCAAGCTTTAGGTATTCCTTGGTGGCAGCATCTTGGAACGTATTTCCCTGCAATGCATAACACATATAAAATTTCCAGTATCAAAAATAGATATTTGTTCGCTACATTCAAATAAATATTCCCCACAGTTAATCATTTAATTCTTATGATTCTGGATCTTAGTTTTCTATAGCCACCCTGGCCCAGTCTATGTTGCCCGTGCTTTTCCACTCTATCCTTGGTTGCTTTGGAGGTGTCCGGTAGCCTATATATGAAAATTTTGAAAAACGTTAGATATCAGAATTCTTGCTTAAAACAAAAAAGAAAAAAATAAATGAGCATATTTCACTAAAAAGATTATATGTGTTGTACCTTGCTCTTCCAAGCCGTGGTTGTTTTCCTTGTCTTTTTAGAAAGTTCTCCTTTGCGTCCTCTATGAGTGCCTTCCACTCTTTCTCCGGAACCATGGGAGGGCACTCATGCTTGAGGTCAAGTTGTAATTTATCCCTATATTGGGCCCTGGTATATTTTAAATTCTTGCCGGATAACTTTGCAACCACTTTCTTGTTGAATGTATTTCCGAACAAGTTTACCATGTGGTCTATCAATACATCTCTCTTTGCACTATCTTGGCTATTCAACCGTGTGCGAATGGTGGGGCCAAACAACTCCAATGCTTTGTCATTCAAATTCCTGTAGAAAACATTATTTCTTGCAGAAACGTGTAATCCATTAATTATAATAATTTCAGCGTATGTACATTTCAATTTCATGATTAAAATGTATAAATTAATTAATAAATACCTACAATTTTTTAATCTTGATCGGAACACAAGTGTCATCCTCCAGAAAGGTGAGATCTAGTGATCCGGTGCTTTTAACTCGTGCTGCTCCAGGAAACGTTTCCTGGTCATCTACAGTAGGTTCATCTCCGGAGTCATGTGGAGTCCTAAGCTCCATCTAATCATGCTCCGGCATTTCATGCTCATCAAAATCGGTGCCCTCATCAATGGATTCGAGTCCAATCGGAGGAGTGTCAAAAAGCCTCATTGGTACATTGCTTTTTCGGCATTGTTGTTGCATTGGAGCATCACTGCTACCTATACCTATCTCGGCAGTTTCTCTAGTCACGGGTTGTAAAAACTCCTACAAATGAAAAAACTTTACTTTATCAGATCACTTGGAAAAATAGAAAACATAATATCAGATATGAAATCATGGCATAGCTTAAAAAAATATGTGAAGATGCCACTTACCCCATAAGATTTTATCTGTTCGTTTAGCTCTTCAATCCTTTCCCTGATCTCCTATGTCATGGGCCTTACGCAAGCCAAGGAAATAATTTTTATGTTTGCCTTTTTTAGGGCCTTCTTTATAGTATCCATAGGGTGTATGGAATAGTAAACTTCATCCTTAAGCTCCTCATCACCCAAATCAAGTGCACTGGACTAAATTCATCAAACAATAAAATTAAGCAAAATAATTTTAACATCATTTAAACATTGTTATTGTAGTGAAATTTAGATACTATTAAGAACTAACACTTACCTGATGCGGTGTTGTGGTCGGTGACTTCCCACGGTCACCCCGTGCTGATCTACTTCTAGTGGGTGATTGTCAACAGCCACCCTGGACCGTGGAAGCAGCAGGTGCCTTCCCACGGTCCCCACCTGTTGAGGCTCGGAAATTTGCAGGCAACAACAGAAAGGGATTCTCCCCAGTCAACGTTCCCAACTAGTCCGTGACTGTTTGGAATGGGGAATCCGTCCAGTTTGTGGTCCGGCTACCGTAGGTCAAAGAAACAAGAACAAAGGCTTTACCGGTTGCGGCCCGGTTCACCGTGTATTTTTTGTATTTTTTGACTTAAGTATGATATGCAAGTGCCTAATTAACCATGCAGGGCGATAAGATGCAAGGAGCAGTCACAACGTGATGCGCAGGTTCTTACCTCTCATCTTAGCATTCACAAGCATCTAATTCACATACAACAAGAAATCAAAACTAACTACCTAAACTATCCCTAGGGAGCAGGATTATCATTCATGGGTGAGTAATATATTTTGTACATGCATAATGAAAAGTTACAGATAGCTGACACTTCTTTCAAGACACATGAACAATTACAGATTTTTTAACAACCAGTTAGCCAATTGTTTTATGAACAACATTCATTACTCACAGTGTAAAAACATCACAAAATATACTGAAAATCATTCAACAAGAACATAGGTTCAGGAAGTTAAACACTCTCACAGTTAGTGAAACACAGGTGAAAATGAAATAGTTCCCCTTCAACATTGTCCATTTTAATCACATTGATACATTCCACATTTCACTTTCTCCAGTAGGCAAAAGTTGCAGTTTCTGATCGTAAAACAAAATAGTTCCTCTTACAAGCAAATGGTTTACAAGTTTTTCCAGCGGAAAAAGTCCCCCTCTAAGTTCTACTTTCAAATATTTAAACTACAACTATAGACTGCTTGGGCTGCCCCCCAAACGTCTGACCCTTCAGTTCCTCAACGCTTCATATTCTTCTATCTTTTCTGTGCATGCTCGTGATTGGCTGAGTGACTGCCCGACCTTTCAGAGCTGCTCCTCTGTCACTATTTGTTTTGTCTTTTTCCTTCGTTTTTCCTTCTTGCGATCATGTTAGTTTCGGCCCTGCCTCTACCAAACAGTCCGCCTTCCTCCACGCCGCGGTAGTTTGACCGACCTCCCAAACCCACCTGCAATCAATCGATAAGTATCATTCATTGGGATGGTGTTTTAAACATTAAAATTAACCAAGTGAAACAGCTAATCCACAAGAAAACGGCCAGGTGCATCTCTCGATCTGGAAAGAGTTTTGATTAAGCCCTGGGCGGGAAAGTTCTAGATCGGCAGTCGAAAGGATTTGACATCGGACGCGAAAAGGCTATCCTAGCTGCAATGGCAGAAAAGACAAGGGCTAAAGTCACGCAAAACACAGGTGGGAAAAGCTCAATCGGAAGTCGGACGACTTTACACTTCGGAAGCTAAAGGACTTTGAGAGCCGCAACGACGGAAAGGAAAAGAGCTAGAGACACCCGAAACGCGGGTGGGAAAAGGTTTTAGTCGAAAGTCAGAAGACAATTAAATTGGGAACTAAATGAATCTCCTAGCCGCAACAGCGGAAGAGAAACAACTACGGGTCCGCGACGAAAAATAGTCAACACGCATCAGCAGGCGGATCGTTTTGGACTTTGGGTGCCAAACCGCTTTGGGAGCCGCAACGGCGGAAGAGGAAATGGCTAAGGCTTCCGATTAAACAAAAAAATTGACGTCCGATCACTTAGAAAAACAATAAGTGTTCGGAAAGCCCAAAAATTCAATAGCAGTCAAAAAACCATTTCACCTTCAAAACGGCGACCCATCAGAGAACAATTAGCAATACTAAACTCAACTCTGCGACCTGCTGCAAAATTCAAACACAAACAAAATCCGACAACAGGCTGCACATAAATCGTTAAGAATATCCAAACTTAAAACATGATCAACAATCAAGGATAAAATGACCTGAAGCAATATTCCATCATGAGGAGGGGCCCAAAATTTAAGAGATTTGGGGAGAATGGTTGCAGCTGCAACAATTGGCGATTACCTAGTGAACCTAGATCTCTAGGTGATTAATCTTTGAGTGACAGACTGTTTAACAACAAATGCATCTATTCAATTCTTCCAGCTCTCTGGATTTCTCGAATGCCGGAAGTGTGTACCCTCAATCATTAATAATAGTCCAATTTGGGAGAGTGGAAACCAAGATTTTCAAGTCCAGATGACTCTGTTGAGGCCAGAGGATGAGTTTCATTATTACCTTTGTCTTCAGGTAGCTGATAGCTTGGACCCCACAGGATTGTAGCATATGGTAAACAGAAATATTCATTTGTTCCTCATTCCCATGCCACTTTAGCACTTTGGTGCTTCTGGACTTTTGTCCCTTTTTATATATGAGTCCTCATGCATGCCTTTCTTACTAAATCTTAATTCAGGATCCTCTATCCCATAGTGTCCTTTTATGTGAGTGGTGTACTTCAAGTTTCAGCTCACGGACGGAGAGGATCTTTCGGCAATTTAATACTTATGATTCAGCACCTGCTTTGATTTATGATGCTTTCATAGGATTTTTGACTCTTTATTTTCCTTTTGGCATTCGTTTCTTGGCATGGGATCATTTATATTTAATATACTGATCACCTTGCTCCTTTCCATGGGTCCTCTGTTGTCGCTCCTTAGAACATTTTAAGTGTGACGTGGATGGAGCCTCAACATAGTACTCCAGACTCTTTGAATCTGGTTTATTTCTCAGGGGTTAAGCAAGACTTCAATGCACATAGAATTATTCGAGAAAATGACTAAACTGGAAGAAATTCTTTTATACAAAACACATAGTCTGAGACCCAAAATGTTTATCATTCCCAAACATTTTAATGTTCTCTATGCAACCGCGAGTTCATTCCCTTTATTAGAATCAAGAAAAACAAACTAAAACACACTGTAAAACATGACTCAAAAGACATCCAAACAGATTATTTATATACAAGATAGCAAAACTCAAAGAAACTCAGGAAAAATAAGGCTTGAGAACCAAACTATTCATTGGTAAGTTCTCTTCCCACCCTTGTAGATCTTGCAACTTATAAGTAGAAGGGCCTAGCTTTGCTGCAATCTGAAAAGGGCCTACCCACAACTGCTGGAATTTAGTGTGCTTTCATTTCTCATCATGGGGGTGATCCCATTTGAGGACTAAGTCTCCTACTTGAAAGTATTTTGTTCCAGCTTTATGTTTGTCGAACCATCTCTTAACTAACTCTTGTTGTTGCTTAAAGCGTTCTCTGGCTTTAGATCTAGCTTCTTCTGCTTTCAGGAGATTATATATTCTTATTTGCAAAACTTCATCATCCGACCCTCTAGACTCTTGAGCTAGTATGGAAGATGGTAGCATGATATTGGGAGGAAGGATGGCTTCTTTACCATAGACAAGGGTATATGGAGACACTCCAATCGCAGACTTGGGGGTGACTCTATCGGCCCAAAGGGCATTTGGTAATGCTGAGTGCCAACTCCTCTAGTTTTCTACCACAGTCTTCTTTAAAATTCTAATCAGATTTTTGTTGGAGGATTCAGCCAGGCCATTTCCTTGTGGATAGTAATTAGCAGAATAATGCAATTTTATCCCTTTATCATGAGCAAAAGCAGTCAATTTAATTGATGAAAAGTACTTAGCATTATCAAAAACTAACGAAACTGGAACTCCAAACCTGGTCATGATGTGGTCTCATAGGAAGCTGATGACCTCGTCTTCATTTATCTTGCGTTGCGGGATGGATTCGACCCAGCGAGTGAAATAATCAGTAGCGGTCATAATGTACTTGTGTTGTAGAGAGGAATTCGGTTTTATTTCTCCAATAATATCCAGTCCCCATTGCTCGAATGGCTCCGTGATCATCACAGGCTTTAGAGGTGCTGGTGCTTTAGGCTGTATCCCACTACACCTTTGGAAAATATCACACTTCCTGACATGTGCGTGTGCATCTCTAAAGAGCGTAGGCCAATAGTAACATGCCCGAAGGATTTTGTGGGCTGTGGTATCCCCTGAATAATGTCCTCCAGCAGGACCGTCATGCAATTCTTCCATCACTTTCTTCGCATATTCATTTTCTAAGCATCTGAGAAGAACCATGTCATAATTCTTTCTGAATAATACTCCTTCAACAAGTTGATATGCGGCTGATTTAAGACGCATCGCTCTCCTTTGCTTGGAATTCCAATGTTCTGGCAACAGTCCCACCTGCAGGTAATGCACAAGGTCTCTATACCAAGACTCGAGAGCTGTAAACAAAGGACATACCTCCATTACATGTAATTCGGCTTCATCTTCCCAGGCGTGTTCTTCATTTTTTCCATTTTCAGTCATCTGTTTGCACAACCCTTGTCCTTTAACTATCGATGCTGGCTTGAATTGAAGGTCATATTCTTGAAGAGTTGTTACCCAGTTGCCTCTTCTTTCTCCTAACTCTTTTTGTATAAGAAGAGACCTTACAGTGGGGTAGGGGACAATCACCTTGGTCCTATTTTTTAAAATATAAGGTCTGAATTGTTTTACTGCTTTGAATACCGTGTAAGCTTGTTTATCAACAGCTGGGTAATTCAATTCGGCCCCCTGTAGACCAGTACTCATAAAGGATATTGGGAATTCATCCCCCCCATCTTCCTTTTGGGTGAGCACAGCTACTAGTGAATCATCGGATGCGAAGGTATACAAGATAAAATCTTTGTCAAAATTTGGGCTTTTCAGGGAGGGTGCACGTGCAACAGTAGTTTTGATTTTGCTGAATGCGCTCTTCTCAATTTCAGTCCACTTGAATATTGCATTTTGCTTTACCATCTGCTGCAACGGCTTGACAATCTGAGCAAAATCAGGCACAAACCTTCACACGAAATTTATCGTTCCCATAAATGATTGCATCCCTTTTTTATTATGGGGCAAGGGGATTTGTTCAATAGCCTTAATTATTTCTGGATCTATAGAGATTCCTTTCTTCGAAACTATGTGACCCAGCAACTTTCCCTCTGTGACAACGAACACACACTTCTTAGGATTGAGTGAGATGTCGTATTTCCGACATCATTCGAAAATCTGCCTTAAGTGAAACACGTGCTCTTCTCTTCTCTTTGAGAATATTGTAATATCGTCAAGGTATACTACAGCACTTTGGCCAATCAATCCACGGAAAGATATGTCCATAGCTCTCTGAAAGGTTGCTCCAGCATTTATAAGCCCAAAGGGCATTCTCCTGTAGGCGAAGGTTCCCCATTTGGTCATGAACGTTGTCTTTAATCTGTCTTCCTCGGCTACTAACACTTGATTGTAGCCAGAGAAACCATCTAATAATGAAAACAGTTCAGAACCAGAGACCATTTGTAGCAATTTCTCCATAGGTGGAACAGGATAGTTATCTTTGTCTGATGCACGGTTTAAGTTCCTGAAATCCATGTAGAGTCTGATCTCTCCATATTTTTTTCTTACTGGTACCAGATTTGATACCCACTCAGAGTGTCTGACTTTGAAAATGATTCTAGCATCCAATAATTTCTTCACTCCACTCTGAATCAGTGGTTCTAATTTTGGATGCATTTTTCTTAATGGTTGCTGATATGGCTTGACGCCTGCTTTAATGGGGACGACATGCTTGATGATGTTGGTGTCGTATGTTTTCAAATCTTTGTACGTCCATGTGAAAACATCTTTATATTTTTTAAATAGACTGATGAATTTGTCTCTTTCTCCTGGTGAACAACACTTGCCGAGGTTCACAAATTTGGGATTCGTCTCAGTCCCTAAATTTATTAGCTCGAACTGTAGAGATGAGTTGTGGGTCTTCACGTTGGCTGTTCTTCTGAACTTTTCATTTAAATCGAACATTTTTTCTAACATTCTGACACCTTTAGGAATGAAATTGTCATATTTCATCTCGTCCTGATGTTCCTCATCATCTATAATGGCTCCTTTAAAGACCTCGTCATTTGTCAAGAACTCTATTATTTGATGATCATCATCAAACACTCGCAAGTTGGTGATCATATCCGGTACTAAGGGCCTGAAAAGCAGTTCGACAGAACATCGATTATTAGTGGGTATGAGCCTAGCGGCTGATGTGGCCAACAAGTCAGCTGCTGCGTTTTTAATTCTTGGAATTGAAATAATGTTGAATGCATTAAAACATTTAAGCAGGTCCCATACCTCATTTTGGTAAGCTTTCAAGTGAGGGGAAACACAATGTATTTGATTTCGGATTTGTTTCACAATAATTTCAGAGTCCCCAAAAACTTTTAGATTACTTACCTTTAACTCAATCGCTTTCTTGAGTCCCTGCACCAGTGCTTCGTACTCGGCTGTATTATTAGTACACTCAAACTCTAATCTACATGAAAGGAAACGTTTATTCTTCTGTGAGTCGATCAGGACACAGCCAGCCCCTGACCCTTCTAATGTCTTAGAGCCATCAAAAAACAAAATCCAAAAATCACTAATTACTGAATGTGAATCTATTCCTACTGCTAAGTCTACTATTTTACAGTAAATCTCATCAGCCTGTGAGAAATGAAGGAGATCAGGCTGAGTGTCTGATGTGTTGCTGGCTTCTTATGCTTGGTAATTTCCTGGTTCTAACTCAATAAAATAGTTTCCCAATACAGAATCCACTGGTTCATTCTTCTCATTCAGTCGAGTAACATTGTATCTCATGTGAGGCTCCCTTAAAATCTTAATCTGGTTCAGACTCCCTTTGTATGGCAACCACAGATGCAACCAATCTGAGGCAAAATATCCATTTAATTTGGTCGACCAATCTCTGCTCAGGACAAGACTGTAAGCGTCTGGTATATCAGCCACCACAATGTTAATAACTTGGCATACTTTGTCATTGGATGCCAGACGGACTAGGACATCTTCCATCTCACCAATTACCTTTACATCTGTCCTATCCAACTGAACAACCCTCCATGCAGATGGCTTAGGCTGCCCATTTATCTTTTTACAGACTGATATGGGCATGACATTAACTGACGCCCTTGAGTCTACCAGACAATTGTGCACGTTATGATTAAAAATTTCAAATGTGAGGAGGAAAGGTGGATGTTTGCTTTTAGACTTACCTCCAATGCTGGTTTCTCCGATTTCTTCTTCTTCCTGAGGCTGATTGTTCGTGGACAGCTTCTCATCCGATGCTTCAAGTACTTTCAACAGTCTTTCTTTTTGGTGCGGCACTTTACACATTTCGAATAGTGGAACATTGTCTTTTATCTTCTTTAAATCCTCCACGATGTCATAATCCATTGGCTGCTCAATGGGGTGAGGTTTATCAACATTCATCTTTCCTTCCTCTGGCCTAGCCCTCGTATTATTCTGCTTCGAATCTTGGCTGGTAATAGTGAATTCTGGAATCTTATCAGCCAAGGATTTATTTTGAAATCTCTTTACATTTCTTTGCATCCTTTCAATCTTTGGTAAAATGAGACTGTTTTCTTTAATTGGCCCTTGGCTCCTTGTTGCCACGTTGGTTTCCATGACGTCCTTGTACCCCTGATTCTTTTCTTCTTCAGCATCAAATAATGAAACAGAATCCCACAAAACCATAGTTTCCTCTTCTTTTTATTTCGTTGAAGTAGTATTTTCTTTTCTTTCTTCAGCTCCCTCTTCTGTTAATCTGGAATCCAAGAGTTGATTCATGACCAACGTCATCGAATTTATCCATTGAGGACAATTCTTTTCAAAGTGCGGTTGTTGGTGAAAAGTGCAAAATTTGTCCATGACGACCTCTGTTAGATTCATAGATGCAATATTGTGAGGAGGAGGTTGAGACTGATGGTTATCCTCTCTTTTCTTATAATATGGCTTATAGAACTTTTGTGCTTCCTTTTCTTTCTCCATATCTATGATTTTGTTGGAAAGCTTCTGCATCATTTTGGCCATATTTTCCAAATCTGGCGACTTTTCTTCCTTAGGCTTAGTAAACAATAAGGCTTTTCTTCCTGCACCTTTCTCTCCTGACTGCTCTGGATAATCTTCAATACTTTCTCTTTCAGCTTCCACTACCTCTGCCTCTTCATAGGTTTCTGTCAAAGTAGGCTTGGCCCTACCTTTGGCAAACATGGCCAAATCAGGGCCTAAATCTGAAGTATAATATTCAATCAGAACTTTGTCTGAAGGTCTATCCGTTTCAGAAAAATTCTTGAGATAGGCTGCAAACCTTTGTATGAAACTGTGCACCTTTTCCTTTCTTTCTTTCTTCAAGGCCCATAGCCCTTTCATGAGGGCTGCATGAGTTTTCTGAGTTGCATACTTACTCCTGAAAATTATTTCGAAGGTATCCCAATTAGGGATAGACTTAGCATGCAACCCAAAGTACCATGATGTCGCATATCCTTTAAGGGTATGTGGGAACAGTCTGCAGACTACATCTTCATATTCCCCGACCCTTAATCCTTCAATTGCCAAGTAAAATATTTGCAGATGATCATCTACTAGTATTTTCTCATTTGGGTCGAACTTGGGCAACATCTTGTCAAAGGCTTGAGGTAGGTCGTGTAATGGAGGTGTCAGGTTTAACGGTGATCTGGCTCTCCAGGAAAGTGGTGGATTAGGTGGGTTAGGTGGTGGTTTAGCATTTACTCCTGCCATGAGTCTAGGTGGAGAGTGAGGAGGTGAGCCAAATGGGGTATGAGCAAGAGAATTGTGAGGGGTAGATGGGCCTTCTTGATTCAAAGGTAGTACAACTTCCCGTAAGGCTGTTTATACAAATTCTTCCTAGTCTCCAACCAACACTGAGTCTTCCGCTACAGGACAATATTTCTTTTTATACTCTCTTATGGGCAATTCAGGGATGATTGGCAATCCTCCAATCTTCTTTACATATGACCTGGTGTGTCTTCTCAGATCATTAAAAATTTCGTTGCCAACAGAATATAGATGTTCTCTTTCTTCCAGAATTGGATTATGAAACCCACTGCTTTCAGAACTATTACCGGTGGAATAATCTCGGGAAAACGGGTTTCCTCGGCCAGCCATACACTGGCGGCCCTCCTTCTAGCACCAAAAACTGTTGAGGCCCGAAAATTCGCAGGAAACAACAGAAAGGGATTCTCCCCAATCAACATTCCCAACTAGCCCATGACTATTTGGAATGGGGAATCCATCCTATTTGCGGTCCGGCTACCGTAGGTCAAAGTAACAAGAACAAAGGCTTTACCGGTTGCGGCCCGGTTCACCGTGTATTTTTTGTATTTTTTCACTTAAGTATGATATACAAGTGCCTAATTAACCATGCAGGGCGATAAGATGCAAGGACCAGTCACAACGTGATGCGCAGGTTCTTACCTCTCGTCTTAGCATTCACAAGCATCTAAATCACATACAACAAGAAATCAAAACTAACTACCTAAACTATCCCTAGGGAGCAGGATTATCATTCATGGGTGAGTAATATATTTTGTACATGCATAATGAAAAGTTACAGATAGCTGACACTTCTTTCAAGACACATGAACAATTACATATTTTTTAACAACCAGTTAGCCAATTGTTTTATGAACAACATTCATTACTCACAGTGTAAAAACATCACAAAATATACTAAAAAGCATTCAACAAGAACGTAGGTTCAGGAAGTTAAACACTCTCACAGTTAGTGAAACACAGGTGAAAATGAAATAGTTCCCCTTCAACATTGTCCATTTTAATCACATTGATACATTCCACATTTCGCTTTCTCCAACAAGCAAAAGTTGCAGTTTCTGATCGTAAAACGAAATAGTTCCTCTTACAAGCAAATGGTATACAAGTTTTTCCGGCGGAAAAAGTCCCCCTCTAAGTTCTACTTTCAAATATTTAAACTACAACTGCAGACCGCTTGGGCTGCCCCCCAAATGTCTGACCCTTCAGTTCCTCAACGCTTCATATCCTTCTATCTTTTCTGCGCATGCTCGTGATTGGCTGAGTGACTGCCAGACCTTTCAGAGCTGCTCCTCTGTCACTATTCGTTTTGTCTTTTTCCTTCGTTTGTCCTTCTTGCGATCCTGTTAGTTTCGGCTCTGCCTGTACCAAACGGTCCGTCTTCCTCCATGCCGCGGTAGTTTGACCGACCTCCCGAACCCACCTGCAATCAATCGACAAGTATCATTCATTGGGATGGCGTTTTAAACATTAAAATTAACCAACTGAAACATCTAATCCACAAGAAAACGGCCAGGTGCATCTCTCGATCTGGAAAGAGTTTTGATTAAGCCCTGGACGGGAAAGTTCTAGATCAGCAATCGGAAGGCTTTGACATCGGACGCGAAAAGGCTATCCTAGCCGCAACGGCGAAAAAGACAAGGGCTAAATTCATGCGAAACACAGGCAGGAAAAGCTCAATTGGAAGTCGGACGACTTTACACTTCGGAAGCCAAAGTACTTTGAGAGCTGCAATGGCGGAAAGGAAAAGAGCTAGAGACACCCGAAATGCGGGTGGGAAAAGGTTTTAGTCGGAAGTCGGAAGACAATTAAATCGAGAACTAAATGACTCTCCTAGCCGCAACGGCAGAAGAGAAACAACTACGGGTCCGCGACGAAAAAGAGTCAACACGCATCGGCAGGCGGATCGTTTTGGACTTCGGGTGCCAAACTGCTTTGGGAGCCCCAACGGCGGAAGAGGAAATGGCTAAGGCTTCCGATTAAACAAAAAAATTGACGTCCGATCACTTAGAAAAACAATAAGTGTTCAGAAAGCCCAAAAATTCAACAACAGTCAAAAAACCATTTCACCTTCAAAACGGCGACCCATCAGAGAACAATTAGCAATACTAAACTCAACTCTGCGACCTGCTACAAAATTCAAACACAAACAAAATCCGGCAACAAGCTGCACATAAATCGTTAAGAATATCCAAACTTAAAACATGATCAAAAATCAAGGATAAAACGACCTGAAGCAATATTCCATCATGAGGAGGGGCCCAAAATTTAAGAGATTTGGGGAGAACGGTTGCAGCTGCAACACTACCCTGACACAATAAATCAATCAATAATTCACCACAAGCACGGAAAATGTGAATGTCAACAATGGAAATCGAATGCTAACAGAAAAAATCGAAACATTTAGTTATTATATTTAACACTTACCTGACGAGGCATAGAGTGTGACCTTCCACGGTCACCCTAGACCATGGAAGCAGTAGGTTCCTTTCCACCAGAACCACCCTGACACAATAAATCAATAAATAACGTTATGAAAATAATTGTAACATAATAAAAAATGATATATCGCAATAATGTTTATTTTTACCTTAGAAGTATAGGACACGCGTTTTGTTCCATGAGGAACATGGGCAGACCCCTACCACATTGTAATAAGCATGTTGTCACATGGAAATATTTTGGGGTTGGAGTTTCTACTTATTGTAGTCATATTTAGTTACTATATTTAGTTGAGTCAATAATTGTAACATCAACAAAAATAAGATATTGCAATAATATTTACTTTTACCTCCGATAGAGAAGATACATGTTCTACTCCATGGCGATGAGAAGACCCCTACCATGGCGTAATAAGCATGTTATCATATGGAAATATTCACAATAAGCACGAAAAAAATGAATAGGAACTAACAGTGGAAATTGAATGTGAACAGAAAAAATCTCAACATTTAGTTATTATATTTAACACTTACATGATGGGGCACAGAGTGTGAGCTTCCACGGTCACCCTGGACCATGGAAGTAGAGGACACGCATTATGTTCCATGATGACCATGGGTAGACTCTTGCCACAGTGTAATAAGCATGTTGTCACATGGAAATCTTTTGGGGTTGGACTTTCTAGTTATTGTAGTCATATTTAGTTACTATATTTAGTTGAGTCAATAATTGTAACATTAACAAAAATGAGATATTGAAATAATATTTACTTTTACCTCCGATGGAGAAGATACATGTTCTGCTCCATGGCGATGAGAAGACCCTTGCCACAGTGTAATAAGCATGTTATCATATGTAAATATTCATAGTAAGCATGAAAAAGGAGAATGGTAACAGTGGAAATTGAATGTTAACAGAAAAAATATCAACATTTAGTTATTATATTTAACACTTACCTGATGGGGCACAGAGTGTGACCTTCCACGGTCACCCTGGACCATGGAAGTAGAGGACACGCGTTCTGTTCCATGACGACCATGGGTAGACCCCTGCCACAGTGTAATAAGCATGTTGTCACATGGAAATCTTTTCGGGTTGGAGTTTCTAGTTATTATAGTCATATTTAGTTACTATATTTAGTTGAGTCAATAATTGTAACATCAACAAAAATGAGATATTGAAATAATATTTACTTTTACCTCCGATGGAGAAGATACATGTTCTGCTCCATGGCAATGAGCAAACCCCTGCCACGGTGTAATAAGCATGTTATCATATGGAAATATTCACAATAATCATGAAAAAGGTGAATGGTGACAGTGGAAATTGAATGTTAACAGGAAAAATCTCAACATTTAGTTATTATATTTAACACTTACTTGATGGGGCACAGAGTGTGATCTTCCACGGTCACCCTGGACCATGGAAGTAGAGTACACACATTTTGTTCCATGACGACCATGGGAAGACCCCTGCCACATTGTAATAAGCATGGTGTCACATGGAAATCTTCTGGGGTTGGAGTTTCTAGTTATTGTAGTCATATTTAATTACTATATTTAGTTGAGTCAATAATTGTAACATAAACAAAAATGAGATACTGCAATAATATTTACGTTTACCTCCAAAGGAGGAGATACATGTTATGTTCCATGGGGATGAGCAGACCCCTGCCACAATGTAATAAGCATGTTATCATATGGAAATATTCACAATAAGCATGACAAAAGCAAATGGTAACAGTGAAAATTGAATGTTAACTGAAAAATCGAAACATTTTGTTATTGACGTCATATTTATTTACTATATTTAACATTTCCTCACGAGGCATAGATTGTGACCTTCCACGGTCACCCTGGACCGTGGAAGCAGCATGTGGATTTCCACTGCTGAAACCTTGACAAAATAAATCAATCAATAAAAGTTGAGTCAATAATTGTAACATAAAAAAAATGGGATAAGCATAATAGTGTAATAAGCATGTTATCACATGGAAATATTCATAATATGCACAAAAAAAGCGAATGTCAACAGCAGAAATCGAATGTTAACAGAAAAAATCGAAACATTTAGTTATTGTAGTCATGTTTAGTTACTATATTTAGCACTTACCTGATGAGGCTTAGCGTGTGACCTTCCACGGTTACCCTGAACCGTGGAAGCAACATCTATTCAATTTAAGTTGTAATCGATCAACAACTCTTCACCTAGAAGTATTGTTTTTGTTGCACATAAAAATATACGATGTTCTTCGCGTCCCTCAAATTCGCAATTCAGTTGCTTAGCTTTTGTCACTGGCAGTGTACTATTTATAAATCCAACAATGTTTCTGGACGCTTTTGGTCTCCCATCAATATACATAGTCACCCCTTTGTTTTTATTGTGTTCTGCTAGTTGTATATAATTTGCGACAACTCCGTATCTCCTCATACTTCGAGTATATTGGACCAAGATCAACCAGTTATTGTATATGTATAATGGTCCGACATACTCCATCAATTCAGTTACAATTCCATAGCCAACCTTTATGCCATCCATGGAAAATAGCCCCAATCCATGTAAGGACGAAGGAGCAATGTGATACATCCTCCCATTGATGAATAAATATGTTTCCACTTGAGGTAGATTATTAGGTACCCATCATTGCACTAGATGTCTATACCTCAAGGGAAACTCAATTTCACCTATTCTCTTAGCATCATAATTACATGACCCTCAGTTGGCAATAAAATATTGCATGCATCTACGAAATCTTTTCCTTACCTTTTCAGATCTAATTGATATAGAACCTATAGATCTAGTACAACACATATCACTTTCAACCTCTCCGAGTATATCTTCACCATCACTCGAGGAATATAGATCTGATAGATACCTATTTGGTGGTACGTACACTCGATAAAACAAGAATATAAGCTACCAAGCGGATATAATTTAGCGTGCAATTATATTTACTTGTAATGTTTTAATATCAAAAGTTTTTTCTTCCCAAAAACTTTACCAAAAGCTATTTTTCTCTCAAAGGTGTAATTTCTTTTGGAGTTATTTATATTTGAATTATTTTTAAGTATAAGACACGATTTGATTTGGTTTGGAATTTGTTCACAACACAAATATAGAAGTGTGTTTCTTGGGCCACTTAACTAGTTAATGCATGCAAAGAGGTATGGGGTTCCCCCTCATATAGATCATGTTGTGGATTCAATTTGGAACGGGCGGTGGTCATATTGCATCATTCATGGATTGCCCACCGAAACTCAGTGACGTTAGTCTAACACTCCCTCTTCCACAGTGGTTTGTTATGCAAGTTTCCTCGTGCAAGGTACTCCTTCTCTAACTATGTGCCTAATTTTTTTAAATAGGATAACATTGTGAAATGTCACCAAATTTAGACCAATTATAGTTAGATTTGAGTGGTTTTGCACATGGACACGGATAGGGTGATGTTGGATCTGGAATCATCTTATCACAACCCTGAATCATCTTACACTACCCAAGACCATTTTCTTACCAATGCTACAGTGTTCTACAACAGGGAAATCCCAAATTTGTTTGGTCATGATGGTATGGTTCATGCCCGTTCTCTATCAAACGGGTGATGGATGGGTTCAAGGCTGGAATTTGACAGGCAAAATGCCCCTCATGGGTCATTTTTCACGTCAAATGCGGCCTATATTTCATATAAATCCTCATAAAATACGAAGTAAACAGTGAAAACCATAGTAGCAGTATTTGAGTATGGATCCGAATATGATTCAGATACGATACGGGAAAAATACGTAATAAAAAAATCAAGTACGACTAAAATACGGGAATAGGAATCTTATAAATACAAAAACACGCAATATTAATTTTAAAATAATAAGATTATACGATCATCATTCCAAAGTGTAACATTCCATTAATTATTCATTAGGAACTAACACAAGTAGTAACTAGGTATTGATTTCTTATGACAATGGATGAGACCTACAACTGTCCTTTCTCTATAGTTTCAACCTCAAAGCCAAGGGAAACAACCGGAAAAGGTATAGTATATGGAAAAGAATCTCCAATTTTGATTCGAGATAAGTAAGGGCTCATTAGACCCCATAAAAAGGCTATGTTATTCAAATCCTTATCACTTCAATGGGAGAGTTGCACTAATGATGACCTAGAAATATATAAGGCTTTAGAAATGGCTAAGTTACATATTTAGGTTGAGACGATGATGGGTATCCTCTCTTCTCCATCCTCTTGGGAATCATTGTTGGTAATATGGAAGAAGAATGTGTTGGCATTGATGTCAATATATGAATAGAGAATTGGTGACATTTGGTGAACTGATGATTGTGGACATACATATCCTAGAGATGTTCATTAATGACAAAAGAACTGTTGATGGGCATAGGCATGTATGATAAAGTTGGAAAACTACTAAGTGGTGAAAATTTGTCCTAAAGCAGTAGTCTTATGAAAATGCCCACCATATTTCATAAGAAGGAGAAAATTCCCTCCATGTCCTATCATCCCATAGTTCGTTAAAGTATCTAGTTGACCATGGCACCAGTTCTCAGAACAACTCTTTGAGGAAGAAGATACAAGCCTCCCAAAAGAAGTTCTTTTTGGTCAAATTAGACAAGTTTCTCTAGGAGAATACCCTCCATAATTTGTGGGTTGAAATAAATTCCCACACCATATGGGAATCATGTAGGTGGTTGTGTTGTCTACCTAACCATGTTCTTACTTTGACCTGAAATTACCTGAGGTAGAAATTATGGATCTGCCAAAACAGGGTCTTAAGCAGCTTTTACATCATACTTCAGTAAAATGCCCGCTAAGGAGAAAGAAAGTAGTTCCAGAGGATGAAACTTATCTTAATGGATTCATTTGTTTGTGCTCCATCCATTGGATGTCTTACACTCCAAGTTTGATGAAAATTTGAAATCACCTTTGAGACCTAGGGTTTAAAGAAATTGACTAAGTGTTAAATCACAAGGTTGAAGAGGCATTTGTAAATGCCCACCAAAGACTGTCTGAGTAATGATAAATTCATCAAAAGGTATAGTCATGTTATTTAATGAACTCGCTATCCATCCATGTTCTCAGTTTTTCTTATGGTGACCACATGACAAAAATAGCAGCCTACCAAAAGAGGTAAAAACATTAGCTTGCATATCCAAAAATATGAAAAATTGACCGAGTGTTGAAAACAGGAGGTTGAGAGCCCACTTGGAAATGCACGCCAAAGTCAGCTCTTTAACTGATAAATTCATCAGAGGTTATGGGTCCATTCTTTGGTGATCTGGGCATCCACTCATGATCTCATTTTCCCTCTGGGTGTTCATGCGTGTGAGATATGAATCTGCCAAAATGCCTCCTGGCACAGTAATGACTAGGGTCTGACAAAATTGACTAAGTGTTGAATTGAGCAGTTTGAAAGACCATTTTAAAGTGACTACCAGAGACTGTGTGTTTTCCAGTAAGGTTTTAAGGTCACGTGGTCTTGTTCCTAGTTGAGGTGGATACCTATCCATACCCTCAGTTTGTTTAAAGATGGTCAAGATGTGAAAAATATAAGTCTGCCAAAAGTTAGAAAAGTATGTCTGTACAGTCTTGGTGAAATAAAAGAGTAAGCTACAGGAAATTAATAAACAAAAATTTATAAAGGGAATTATGCATATGTTGAGAAGGATTTAAGAATAGTATTTTCGAAAATATGATGTGATCGAAATTACACAGCATATATTTAAGGAAGAAATGCTCACAGAGGGTTTAATGAAGACACACGTAGGCTACAATATTCTTGATAACCTTCGGACTGTTTGAGATATGCCAAACAGAGGCGACCACACTAACTACCATGGTATATGCCAAACAGAGGCAAAAAGATATAAGTGTCGTTGAAAAATAATACTTGTATCAAATGTGTCTTTAAAGAAGAAAGAGGTATGAGGGTCAATTTACTAGAGTCAATTCAAACTATAGCCCACGAGTCCCAGGGAACTATACATTGTTCCAAAATCCAAACCAATAAATGGGAAAAGCTTGCAAAGTGTGTTCTAATTCAGGTAAAAGTGAGCATAAAAATAAAATGAAATGCTTCTTTAAAGGAGAAATAGGTCTTAGGTTGAATTTTACCCAATCATTATAATTGCAGCTCCTATGGCACTCTACAAAATGTTTTAGACCCATAATAGAAAAAAATCACAAAAGCTTGAACAGTGTTCCATAATCCATGTAAAACTAACCATCAAAGAAAAATTAAATGCGTCTTTAAAGGAGAAAGAGGTCTCACGTTCAAGTTTCGATAGAATTAGTTCAAATTATAGCTCATAAAGGACTTTGTTCTAGACCATTAAATAGAATAAGATTATACAATCTTGCACTCTATAGAATGTTTCATACATATAATAGAATAAAATAACAAAAACTAGTAATTTGTGCCATAATCGAGGTAAAACTAATTATTAAAGCAAAATTAAATGCTTAGAAGAAACACATCTCAGGTTCAAAGTTTCGACAAAATCGGTTGAACATGTTTAGATTATAGCTCCTACAGGACTCTGCACACTATTTCGAACCATTAAATAGAATAAAATTACAAAATCTTGCAAATTGTACCATAATTCATAAAATTATACAATAGCACGACTGGCTTGCAGTGCTCAACACATATTTCTTTTCCCTGAATTAAGGAGGAGCTTCAAACACTCCAATAATAGAAAAACCTTACTAGATCCACTGATAATAGAAGTGATCGTAGCATAGCGAAAAAATTATAATTTCACTATGACTGTACCGAATCCATATTGGTTCGAAAATTTGACGTATTTTTCCCAAATTCCTACACTACTAGGGTTAATGGGCTTACAGAATTCATTGGGCCCTTTATTATCCTCTGGACTGCGGCCGCATTTCCTCCACTGGGAACATCGGTATCCTCTGGACTACGGCCGGATTGTTTTGTTATCCTATGGACTACGGCCAGATTGCCTCCACTTGGAACGTCGGTATCCTCTGGACTAGTATCCCCTGCTCCTCAATTTTCCACTTCTATGCTCATTAAATTACCAATGCTATGGATGCTGCTAATGAACTAGTGCGTAGGAGTGAACTTGTTCGTTGTTGTTTTGTTAATGAGCTAGTGTGCGGGTGTTTTTGAATTCTACGTTTTTTTGTTTATTTTTTTGCATATTTTATATTTTGTGTTTTGTTTTGTTTTTTTATTTTGCATATTTATCTTTTGTTTAGTTTATTTTGGGTTTTTTTATTTGCATGTTTTATATTTTGTTGTATTTTAAATTAATTATAGTTAAAAACCTCTATGTTTTTAATTTAGTGTAGTTTAATTTAATTTAACTAGGATTTTGTCATAATTTGTATTGGTTGCATTGCTTATAGTGAGATCCTATACATAAGTCCCTTCAAGGACGAACACGATGATGATCATGATGAAATCGATGAAGATGATGGTGATGACGACAACAATGATGATGATGATGATCATCATCATCATCCTTGTCATCGTCATCACCATCGTCTTCATTTTCTTCATCAATATCATCATCATCATCTTCATTATCATCATCGTCGTCGTCATCATGATCTTCTTCATCATCGTCATCTTCTTTATCATCATCATCATAATCATCATCTTCATCATCAACGTCTTCATTATCACCATCATCATCTTCATCATCATCATCATATTCATTGTCATCATCATCAGCATCTTCATCTTCGTCATCACCATCATCGTCATCCAATTCATCAGCATTTCCATTATCATGATCATCATCTTCATCATCATCATCGTCATCATTTCATTATCATTGTCATCATCATCATATTTGTCATCATCATCATCTTCATCATCTCAATTTTATGGGGAGCTCAGTGAATGAAGACGTCTACATGATAGGGGGAGCAGCCAGTTGAGTGAAAAATTAAGGATTGCTCCTAACACCCATTCCAAGGACTAGTCTAAGAATTCAATATGATCTGAGGAAGTAGTCAAAAACAAAATAAAACTTTTTGGGCCCTATGAAGGCTCCTGTTCTTAGATTTGTGCACATGAAGAATCAATACTTATGGACCTAGTCCAGAGTCTTAAAAGAGGAATATCCAAACTGAGCAATTTGGTAGTTCCATAAAGTGCATTCTTAATAGGAGTGAATAATCACTCATAACCATTCTATTATAATGTTGGTGAAGCTCAGAACAATTTATTGAAGACCAAGGTAAAGATCTTGTCATCACATCTTCATCGTCATCATCATCTTCATCAACATATTCATCATCACCACCATCATCATCATTTTCATATTCATCAGCATCGTCATCATCATCCTCATCCTAATCATCATCATGGTCATCATCATCATCATCCTCATCCTAGTCATCATCATCATCCTCATCCTTGTCATCATCATCCTCATCCTTGCCCTCATCATCATCATCATTGTTTTTGTCGTCATCATCACAACCACCATCATTGATCGTCATCATCTTCTTCATCAGCATCATCATCGTCGTCGTCGTCATCGTCGTCATCTCCCTCTTCCTAATCAACATATTCATCATCATCATCATCATCTCCCTCATCATCATCTTCATCACCACCACCACCACCATCATCGTCATCATCATCATCAGCATCTTCATCATCATCATCATCATCATCCTTGTCATGCTCATCCTCATCATCATCATCATGATCGTCATCATCATCATCATCATTTTCATCATCATCATCCTCATCCTAGTCATCGTCATCATCATGGTCATCATGGTCATCATCATCATCATCATCATCATCATCATCATCATCGTCATCGCCGTCATCATCATCATTATCATCATCGTCGTCATTGTCGTCGTCATCATCATCATCATCATTATCATCATCGTCATCATCATCATCGTCATTATCTCCCTCTTCATAATCAACATCTTCATTATCGTCATCATCATCATTTTCATCATCGGCCTCATCATCATCTTCATCATGTTCATCATCATCATCATCATCATCATCATCATCATCATCATCATCAACATCATCATCATCATCGTCGTCATCCTCATCCTCGTCATGCTCATCGTCATCCTCATCCTCATCCCATCCTCATCATCCTCATCATCATCTTCATCATCATCATATTCATCATCATCATCATTTTCGTCATCCTCATCCTAGTCATCGTCATCATCATCATCATCATAATCGTTGTCGTCATCATCGTCTTCATTGTCGTCATCATCATCAGCAGCAACAGTAGCATCATCATCAGCAGCAGCAGTAGCATCATCATCAGCAGCAGCAGCAGCATCGTCATCATCATCATCATCATCATCATATCCCTCTTCCTAATCAACATCTTCATCATCATCGTCATCATCATTTTCATCATCACCCTCATTATCATCTTCATCATCTTCATCACCACCACCATCATCATCATCATCGTCATCATCATCATTGAATGTTGATTTATGTTCAGCTATGTCTCCTTCCCAACCCACACCATATTGAACAAGCAAACCTCATGCATCCTTCTTACTCCCCACTAAATGTGATGCCAAGTTTTGTTATATTTCTAATATACTTGAAAATATACTTAAAACCACTACATAATGGATAGTAATAATAATGTTCACAACATGGGCTATATTAGCACTAATAGTAACCTTTGGATGCATTAGGGTTCCAAAGGCACTCTCGTATGGAACTATTTTCATCATTGATATTTCATCCTCTATCTTTAAACATGCATGTATCTTAACAATTTTATGCCAACTTCCATTGGTGTGGATATGGGATAGCATTAACTCATTATAAATATCCTCATTATAGTTTCATATCTACCTTCATTTATTGAATTAGCCTCCTCCTTTTATCTCTTTATACTTGAACTCTTAGAGAATAATGGATCTCCCCATGTTTTTCCATCTTAGGTATTTTTGTTTTGAAAACATTCAACATGGATTAAGACAATCACTTCATCTACATATAGTTTTAAGATTATAAATGTTCTTACCAACCCACTTGATGCACACATTCTTGTTTCCATCTTAATGTTGTAGAAAACCATCTCTAATCAAATGACCATCTATCCAGTAGTACCAATCTCAAGATGATTCCTTCATCTCATTAAGTTCTTTCTTCATGTTTCACATATTTTGCTTCCCTCCCTTGTGAACTTATCCTTTGAGACAATACATGTATATCTTTATGTTAGCACTATGTTTGAAATTTTGACTTATGGACTTGAAAGGTTTGAAAATGATCTTATTTGAGGAATTTTGCAGGAGCACCTTTTAGGTTAACTAGTTAGTAAGTTTTGCCACCACGGATACGTCGGATGGAGAGTGGGTTTTGATCTACAATGATAGGTATTTCTGTATATTGAAACATGCAACAGCGGAATAAGGGTAAAGTGTATTAAACTTCAATGGTTCATATTGAGGATGGTGAAGATCGACGACGGAAAGCGATTCCTTGGAGCGGAGATGCGAGGAAGGATTTAATTTTGAGATTTGTGGAGTCCATTATATGGGTGTAATGTTGGAGGGTCAAGATCGGCACAATGTTAGATCAACGACCCTAAATCATTTCACGCGGTGAACCTGCTTGAAGGGAGAAACTTTTTCAAATCGTGAAAAGGGTTAATCAACGAGAAAATTGGATGGTTGAGATGAAGCGAAGATAGATCTATGGTCTCAAACAATTCCACAGATTGAACTTGCACGAAGAAAGTTACGATTTTGATCCGTGAAAAGTGGTAGGGGCTGCAAAGATCTACGGTCGGAATAAGATGTTGGGTATATCAACAGGTGAGAAGAATTCCGCGATAAGAAGTTACTCACTCGTTCAGATGAAAAAGGGTTAGAATAATGTTAAAGTTATCAATGTTGAGCAGTCCCAATGAAGGTAGTTTAGAGATCGACAGTTGATATTGATCTCCCCAAATCAAGCTATGCAGCTTGAAAGTGTTGAGTTTTGGGCATGAAGATTTGGTGTATCGAGGGCTTAGATCGCAAAGCTGAACAAATCTACAGTACTTAGTGCATGGATAAACACGAGGGTTATGCAACATAAAAAAAAACTATAAAAACATCTACATGGAGAAGACGCCCTCATGTATGATCTGCCTTCCCGACAGTTAATTGATTTCCCTGATGCCATTTGTGATACACCCACAGGATAAATCATCCCCGGACCCCGCGGCAGCGCCATCTCTCCCAAAACAAGATACCCGTGGTATGGTTGGCGTGTGAAATCATAAATATATCATGAAAATATAAGAAGTGCAACAATGAATCTAATCGCCACGCGTAATAGGGGAAATGCAGCGAAATAATGGTTCTGGTATCGTCGTCATAGAAGCGAAAGGGCCAGAAAAAGACCAGTCCATATGCCCTGAAGTGTATGGTCGACCAGGAAAGGTAACACCTGAAGTATTTTCTGCGACCAATAATGAAATTTTGTAGCAGATAAGATGGCATGACTAGATCTCCAGTGGGAAAGGAATCCCTCGGCTCATGTGCTCGCTCGTGTCGTCACCAGGCTACTTGATGATGAAATGTGTGAAAATGTTGATGGGTCATCCCCGTGTCTAGTTTTTCAATCCTATATAAACACCACCTTTCAGAGCCATTAAGGTGCATAGGATGAGCTAGTGTAGAATCAAACTCGCGGTATCATTCTGCCAAGAGGTTCTGAGGATTCTGATATGTTTGTAATGGTAATCTGGTTCAATAATCTTGTTAGTTTGGGTGTGTTGTTGGTTGGTGAGCTTGATTCCATGCTCATCTATCTCCCTAGTTTTTCACACCAGGGAAGCACCAACCATCGAGCAATAGACATACATCACATTGATAGATGCACATGTTTTCATATAGCCATACCTCCAACTACGTGGTGCCTGGGATTTCATGTTCCATGGGTGTCCCTCCAGAACCCCCAGATGCAATCGTTGCCTCCAAAGCCTCGGCACATGATGATAGTCACTAGCAGCTCTTTATGGGAGCGAATGATCATACTGGAGCATAAAGGGCCCAAGGTCTTCATCATAGCTTTCATGCACCCCATCCACAAACCTTTTCTGAGGTGGTGAGGAGTACAAGAATGACAAGCCACTGTGGAGGCTTGTTTCTTCTAGAAGCAAGGGGGGAAGCTGTGAAGAAAGTTGAGCACAGAAAGGATATAAACTCTTTTTCCAGCTTTGAGCCCATGCAGAAAGGTTCCTTCGAGCACGGAAAGAACACAAAGGGAAAGGACATGTTGCTGACTCGACAGACGGACAAGTGGTCAATCCCAGTCAGAAATGAGCCACCAAAAGCACCATGAGACGTCGTTTTCACTGCCCACAAGTTCGACACCAGAAATTTCGTGCTGCCATCCAGAATGAGCACACGCATTTGCTCCATGATGTTTGTTTAAATATATGTAAACGGTGGTAGAAGTACCATGCTCTAGTTGTTAATGTTTTATTGTGACTGTAAACAGTTTCAAATCCTATTTCGAGCATTAGCCTCGGGGTCTGAGACATTATAAAAAGGATCCCCACATAGGGAAGAGAGGGTAGGTTTTCAAGAGTGAAGAGGCTCTGCATTGTAATGGGTTTCATTTTTTTCAAAGATGAATAAAATTGCAGAGGGAGAACGTTAAACCTCTCATGACAGATATTCATGTGCCATCTTTTTCTTCAATAAGTGATTTCTTTATGTGACTGTTTATCCTATTTTCACTCTGTTTTGTATTTGCTTTCATGTTTGAGAATTAGTGTATATGGGCCAGAATTCATCTCGCATGCTCTAGGTCCATTGGTCAAGCATTTTTAAAACATTTTATTCTAAAATCTTGCAGAATTCGCCTCAGTTAGGTGCTTTGTTTGACGGGTTGTCTCCTTTTGTCTGCTAATCAACCTACTAATACCTCCATATTAAAGAAATAGTGTCTATATTTCCTCTGTCCACCAACCTTCAGACTTCCTACCTTCTATAACCTACTTTCAGACCTGATTGTTGAATCCATCGCCCAATGGTCTCCTCTATGATTGTCCCACCAAACTTTATAAAAAACAAACTCTTTCTAATCAGAAATCTGACCTTCTGATTGTCTTTGATTGAATATTTTGAGTATGAAAACCTTGTAGATAGAGAGAGATCCCTCTCTGACTGTATTAGGTCAAAATACAGTCTAAAGCGGTTCTGATGTTACCTCATGATTTACCTTTCCACAACCTGGGTACATTCTAAGTGTTAACACTTTACTTCCAATATGCCTTTCAAGAACAAAATATTTACATTAAACTTCAGAAGACCTATATATCAACATTAGCCATGAATGCCAAAAACACTATTATCGAGGTCATGCCATTATTACTAAAATTGTTTCTACATACTTTATTCATTCAACTTGTATATGTCATCATCATCACCACCACCGCCATCATGTTGGAAATATTGAATATGGTTGCCATTGATGTCAAAAGGAGTTCAGTGATGACAGAGGAATGATCAAAGGACATGATGGCAAGAGTGATCTCAATGAAAGTCAAAGGAAAGACAAAGGTGGTGATGACATGGCATGAATAATGATATGGAGGATATGATGACATGGCATTGCATAGATGATGATGTGGCATGAAGTTGAAGTCATTATTGTATTATGACATCACTCTGGAGAAATATGGAAAAATGGTGAAAATCGGGAAATTGACCAAGTATGAAATAATTAGCCAAAATTGGTCCCAATAGCCTTAAGAGAATACCCGCCACAATTCATGGTTTGAGAAGAATGCCCACACCATGGTACCATCCTATAGCTAGTTGGTTTGGATACCTATTCATGTTTTTATTTTTCTTTAATCTTTCTTGAGGAGAAATACATAGGCCTTCCAAAACAGGTTTTTTCACTAGTGGATGCAAAAATGGCTAAGTAGCCTCAGAAATATGCCCACCCTAAATTATGGGTTAGAGTAAATGCCTGCCACATATGGGGATCTTGTATATTGGTCTTCAGCCTACCTGACCATGTCTTCAGATTGTCTTGGAATTGGATGAAGAAAAATTTATGGACCTGCTAAAAGGGTGTTTTAGGCAGATTAGACCAAATTGAGAAATTTGTCTGTATGGAATTGATGTTAAATCTGCCCAAGTGGCCTTAAGGAAATGCCCTCCATGCCTCATAGGATGATGTGACAAATGTATTGAGAATGTGAGTCTCTAGAGTGTTGTATGGATAATACAACCATGTCACTTGCCTCACCAGAGAGTCTCTAAGGAGGAAGATGTCAACCTGCCAAAAGTGCCTCCCAGCCATATTTGCATTATTCCAGTACTGGAAAAACTGCCTAAGTGGCTTCACGAAAATGCCCACCGGAGATTGTCCTAATGGTGATAAATTTATCTAAGGGTATGGGGTTGTTCTTTGATGAACTAGATATCTTGCCATGTTCTTAGTTTTTCTTATGGTGACCACATGAGGAAAATAGAAATCTGCCAAAATAGAAGAAAAATTCTTTTGCATGTTCAAAGGTATGAAAATTTGACTAGTGTTAAGAACAGGAGTTTGAGAGGTCATATGGAAATTCCCGCCAAGGGATGTCTTTGTGCAAGTAAATTCATCGAATTTCATGGATCCATTATTTGGTAAGTTTTCCATCTGCTCATGACTTCAGGTCTCCATAGGGTGTTCACACATGTCAAATAGGAGTCTGCCAAAATAGGGAGAAATATGTTTTGATGCTCAAAAGAAGTTAATAATATATTTTGATATGTCCACCAGAGGCTCGGGTTGTCTCAGTAAATTTTAAGGGTCGCATGGTCTTGTTTCCTAGTGGACTGGCTATCCATCCATACCTTCATTTTGCTTAGTAATGGTTAGATGACAAAAATATGAGTCTCATGATGTGATGAGGTTGGAAAGACACATGGTGGTGTCCTAATGTCTTATGATGTCTTTGTTACATTCTGATAGTGGTTTGCAAGAGTATGATAATTTTGGGAATTTGATTAAGTGATGAAAAACTGTCGTAAAGCAGCTACATTATGAAAATGTCCACAATAATTCATTAGAAGAAGAAAATGCCCGTTGAGGAGAGACAAAGAAGCTTTAGAGGATGAAAGTGGTCATGATGGAATCCCCATGTTGGCCTCTACCCATTGGGTGTCTTGCACCTCAAATTGGATGAAAATAAAAATCTCATCATGTTGACCTAGGGTTTGATAAAAATTATGGTAAAATTGCGTAAGTGACCTTAGTAAAATTCCTTCCATTTCCTGTAGTTGATGGATTAAACTATTCTGAGGGTATAGGTCTCTAGAGTGTTGATTGGTGCATCTAACCACGTCATTATTTTGTCCAAAAACTCTTTGAAAATGAAGTTACCATTATGCCAAAGTGCGCTCTGGCTTGTTCTGCTCCAGTCCAGTGAAATGCACGCCCAACTCAGAAGAAGATGAGTCTGAAGGGGAAATCAGTTTGGTTGTGCTCAATTGGATGTACTACATCATATGGTATCATTGGTTCAGGAGTTGGTGAAAATAAAAATCCCTCATGTTGACTTAGGGTTTTATAATTTTGTCTAAGTGGTAAATCTGTAGTTTAAAATGTTATTTTCAAATGCCCACCAGATGATCTATGTGTGTCAATTAATTCATCAAATGACATGTATTTATTCCTTGTTGAAGTGTTTATCCATTCATAGTTTCATTTTTCCCTATGGAGGTCACATGAGTGAAAAATTAACCTTCCATGTTGAAAAAAAATCATGTTCACACAGCGTATGAGTTTTCCCGCACATAGCTTAAAAATATATACTAAACAAGTTTTTCAAATTCCCACACAAGCCAAAGCTTTAAATAGATATTTCTCATCCATTTAATTAAAAAAAGATGAAATAAATATGAACCATAAACAAAACAAAGTTTATTATTTAATTAACATACATAAATTTAATTTATTTCGAAGAGATTGATGCTTTCTTTCACAACCTACAAGCAGTCTCATATTGATCACTGAAAACATTGGATTTGAAGATGAATTCTCGATAATGTTATCTTATATGCCGATAAATACAAAACTCCATCATACAAAAAAAATCATTAACTTTCGACAAATACATATATAGATTGATATGCCAACTAAAAAGCATTTTTCATTATATGCCGATAAATACAAAAATCCATCATACAAATATTTTTTTTTCAATAATTGTTGATAAATACATATATACATTGATTTATACATGTCTAGAATGTTTCCGAGATGGATGCAATCCATCCTCTTGAGCAGAAGACAAATCTGAATTGTCTATCTTTCCTTTCGTAGAAGACTGTAATTGTTCTAGAGTTGGACAAGGCACTTATTGCGATTTCTTTTCAATCTCTTTAACTCTCTTTGAAACTTTTTTTAAATTTTCAAGAAAAACATTTTTTCCACCATCAGTTTGTTCAACATTTCCACATTTTTCTTATACTTCATTGATTCCTGTTCTTCCTTGACCTCCAATTTTTCTCCAGTATGTTTCAACTTATTTTTAACTTCAGTCAATTCATGTTTCAGATTATGTATTTCTTTCTCCTGCTCTTTTTCCCTCGACTCTGTCTCGTTGGGAAGGATAGGAATTGCACTCATCGCAGCAGTCGGCCCTTTTAATTCCTTCTCCAAATCAGTAATTGTGGATTTAAGTGTTTGAATTTCCATATCACATCCCAAATGCTGAAATTTTCTACCTTCTAAGAGTTTTGATTCCAGCTCCCTTATTTTTGCATCTTTCCCGACCATCTCTCTTTCATTCCTTTATGTAACGGTGATGAGGCATACAAATCACCTAGTGCAAGGCTCGCTGAGAAGCATTCTTGTAGAATCTTCTCTCGACTTGCTAAGAAATTCTCTCGCTCTTCTAAGGACATTGTACCTGTAGGTGTATTTTTCCTTCTACCCTTACCCTTACTCTTACCCTCATATCCTTTGGTACCTTTACCTTCACCCTCATCAGCTTCTTCACTAGAAAAAATTTTTCCTCTACTTTTTTTCTTAAGTTTTAAAGTTTCAGAGATCCTTGCTAACCTTGTTCCTTTCGGCTTATCAGCTTGCCTAGAAATCGTTTTTCTCAAATTGGAAATTATTGATTCTAATTCTCCAATTTTTTTTCCATGGCTTCCCTCCCACTCTTTCAACTTCAATTGAAATTCTTTTACTATCTGTTCATATTCTTTCATTTTATTCTCCATCACCTATAAAGGACCCACTTCTATCCTCAATGGTGGTACATTGAGAACAGGTGGTCTTTTTTTCAACTCTTCTTTGAGTTCACTCGCTTCAGCGTTAGCTTTTTCCAAATCCTCTTCATACGCAACCCTCACGGACTAAATTACTTTTTCAGCATCATCAGTGTTTTTTTCTACTTCTTTGGATAATAATTTAACCATTTATTCTTTCCCTTTTATAATTTTGTCCGCTTTGAAATGATTATCCACAATTGTCTTTTGCAACACTGCTATCTTTTTTAAGCATTGTAAACTATTATCATCTTTTCTCAAGCACTCTTCCGCCCAATTGCATATATAGGAAGCTTGTTCCTTGAAATGCTCCATTTTATCATATAGGATGAACACATACCTACTATCAAAATTATATGATGCAATGTCTAAATGCATAGCAGAAGCCCCTGATTCTAATTTGGAAGAACAATCATACTCAATTGAAAACTGCTTAGGAGGAATTCTATCAAAAACCTGTTGAGGAATGGAAAAGTGAGAAGTAGTTTGTTCCATTTTGTTGTTTGTCACCTCCTCCCAATTACCTCTGTCTACATGCCCCTTAAACTCTTTCAAAGTTATGGCAGCACGAATTTCATCATTTATGAACAAATCAAGATATTGTACTCGTAATTCGCCATGGTGCTCAGGACTTTGTATTGGCAATTCCTTGTTTTGTTCAGCAGGGTGTAATGGTAATTCCCCATGGTACTCAGGATATTGTACTAATTCCTCGTTCTGTTGAGGAGACTGTACTAGCAATTCCTCATTGTGTTCCCTGCTTTTACGTTTCCTAATGTATGTTTTATGAACAGGTGGTTTTGGCAAAGATATATTTCCATGCGGGTCGATATCACCAATCTTTGTTTCAGTAGCATGGGGTCGACATAAATCAATAATTTTTTGAAGTGTGCCTAAGAAACTAAACTTAACCTTCCTTAATTGGCTCTCTTGCAAGGCAGAGTGGAGTTTCTTAGCCAGTAGATAAGGAATATCTATAGGTATATCTTCCACCCAATGTATCACTATCGGCATACATTCACCCTAAAGGTCATCCCTATGATGATTCAGAATTTTCCTAAGGACAATCTGAATCAAAGTTTTGTATATTCCGGGAGGGACATCTTGCATTTTTAAACCATTCCTCGGAACATTTACTTCTCACCCACAAATTTTACTAGCCATCTGGTTCTTCTCTTGTCCGGGGGTTTTCCTTGAGCTTAAAATTGCTCCCCCTCTGCGTGGAATATTTGTAGCTCGGGAAACCAAATCAAGGTCAAGGTATACCCGCTTCCCAAAAATTATGAGTTCCGTATTCCCAGCATCATATTTTTAAATTGCCTCATCTATCTCCTCATCAACATAACTAAACATTCCCCACAAAAAGGTCAAAAACTTATGCTTTCCTCAGGATAGTTTCCATACCTGGTGGCCACATCTTTGCATCTTTCCACGCATCAGAATTCCCCTGGAATTTTTTTACTGTTACCCTATCATCTATGGATGATTGTGTTTCAACTGGGGTTGCAGAGGAGGATGCCCACATTTCAGCTGCTCTCGTCATGCTGGACGCCCATGTTTGAATTTCGACCATGGTTATCCAGGTTCGAAGCGGAGGTGAGGTGATGCACGTGTATTGTATTTCAGGCTCACAAATTCTGCCCACAAAGAGGTTTTCAACAACAAATCAATGCTTTTCTTGGGTATGCACTTTGTACAAATTCTATTTGACTCTTCATAACTATCACACCTCTTCATAAAAAAAATTATACAAACATTACAAATTTGCCTATTTAATTTTGTTCCATCATGAATGAATCATTCTAACCATGTCTTCATGCAAAGTAATTGTCTTTGTTTTTTTTTGCAGGGGTTTTACTAGCTTTGGTGATCCTCTAGAACTGGAATTATGCCAAAACTCCGATAAGAATGGAAGGCTTTACTACCAACCAAAATAATGTGCAATTATTAAGCCTGCGATCACACATATGACCGTCGTCCGAACAATTTAAAAAAATATGTTTATAAACCGACGAATTGACATCTTCTTAAAATGTCAATCAACGATCATTATTGCTTCTTCCAAAAGGTAGGGATCCTGACAATTCGTCCCAAGCTCCAGGATGGTGACTACCCGTGGATTCCAAGCACCTAGAGGCCCCACCATACCCTTGCACTATGCGTCGATCATCATGATCGTCATACACAAAAACCTCTCTTAGTTTTTACACAAGTATCATGGATTGAGAGATATGAAGGGATATTTGAGACCCTTTTTTCAGAAATTCACCAAAAGTAGGAAAACTTTTATTTTGCATATTAAAAACAAAAAATTGACTAAGTGTTAAAATAAGAAAGTTGAAAAGGCATTTGGATATAAAAACATATAAACATCATCATGACATAAAATATATAAACATGTACCTCTACTCTTAAACAATTAAATATCCTTCATCTTCTTCTTCATCCAATTCAACATATGTATCAGGATCTGGTTCAGAATACATATTAATGAAAGGCTCATTCACATCAACATCATCATCAATGGCATCTTCACTAATATATTCATCGACATCGTCGATGAGATCATTGTCTACTACATTTGGATGATCAAACTCTTCAACTTCTTAATCTAACACATCGACTGCAGCCACCTGCTCCTGATCTGAATAGTCATCATCATCTTCTTCTTCATGATTATCTTCATCATCTACATGATTATACTTTATTGGTCTTCCTCTTGGATCGTATCTAGCAACGTATGACCAACCTACTTTACCTGGTACCTCTGAGTAAAAGACTTGCTCACATTGACTTGGAAGAACATAAGGCTCTGTACCAAGTTTAAATGCCCTTGTATTAACCATGGAAAATCCATTAGCATGCTCAATAGCAGTTCTTTCAAGATCGCGTTCATGCATCTGTAGCCTGTACCACTTCACCTCAAACAAAATTATTTTAAAGGAATTAAAATCACACTCAATTATGTCCTCCAAATGCCCATAGTTCCTATTCTCAGTTTCTTCTAGATGTTTGTCACTTCTAGAGGAAACATTGGTGACCTTAAACACTGCATTTATCCCACAATCTGAGGTTTTCATCTTATCATCCAACATTTTGATACGAAATTTACGACCATTACACAACATACCCTTGTGATGTTTCAACTGCAACATTGACAACAAGTAAAAAATACATTGTGAATTAATAAACGTCATACAGAACTTAGAAAATATATTTGAAAAATTAAACAAACCAAATACATTGAAAAAATGGGAAGTAACTAGAAAAATGCAGGTAAACAATTTACTTGCCTTTTTATCTTTTAAACCATAGGCTAAATCAACTTCTCTTTGCAACATAAGATCAGGAAATTGATGTCGATGACGATGAGTTGTTTTAATCATCTTACTGACCCCTTCCCATGATAACCTACTGAAGCATTCTTCATAGTCTTCTATCCAATGCTCCATCCAATTAAGGTTGTTTGCAATGTATAAATGTAAAGCATCCCACACTCGAGAAACTATATGAAAAAATAACAATTCACTATCATTAATTAGATATCATGACATGTATAGTTTAATATAGTTGAATATGCAGGATTAATAAAAAAATAACAAATCAGTATGATAAAATAAAATTGGGAAAATACACGTGTAATATATTAATTCCACAAAATCTAATAATTACCTTTCACGGTCCTCATTGTACCTTTACCCAATACGACCTCCCCTTCAAATTTGTTGATGGAGTTGAGATGCCAAATGCGAGGCACATTCATATTTTCTGCTAATTTAGGTAGATATTCACTAATATACACCATGCATTGATATACCATATATCCCTCGACCATAGAACCCTCGGGACATGCTCTTTGTCTAACAAGATCCTTCAACTGCCTCTCCACCATCCACATCGACCTTGTGTGTACCGGTTCACATAATTCAATCTCCTCAACTTGGTGTATGAGGTAGTGTTGTTGTGCATTGAAAAATACTGGAGGTAGATACTGTTGCATTTCACGCATTAGTCGGGGAATTTCTCTCTTTCAATACCTTATATATTCTTTATGGATTTCTTTTGAGGAAATCCACCTACAAATGATGCAATAAAATAATATCAAGCCATATATAAAATTTGTGAGCAAAACATAATATGTCAATAAGTTCTTCTACAAATCATGGACCAAGTACATTTTCCATATAAAACATTACTTACCTCATGTATTTTCCAAGAACATAAATAATTTGTTTTATGTTGTTGTCAAAGTTGTCTAGGAGAGACAAAGGTAGAACATATTGTATCAAAAAACACATAATTATTATTTATTTCCAAATAAGAGAATAAAATTAATAAAATAGTGCATACCAATAAGGAAATATATTAAAAAATCACAATTACTTTAATGAATGTATGCCAGTCATGTATTTTAACCCCACCAAAATCACCTTTTTTCGTTAAGATATTCTTTATGTTAAACGAAAACCCCGTCAGAAACCTGATTTTTATGATGACTTCTTTTACAATATTTCTATGTTGCTCCCTCAAGTAGTAAGGAAGATTAATATTCGGTTGATGACCATCACCATTATATTTAATGATCACACTTTGCAATGCGTGATTAGCTTCTTGGATGTCACTACAAATCTTTCCAATTCTTTCTTTGTCAGTCCTTCCATCTAATATTCGCCATAACAATTCTGTTATGTTCTTACCGATATGCATTGTATCAAACAAATGAACTATTTGTAGGTGCTCGTAGTATGGAAACCTACTGAATTGCATTGGGTAAATTTTCATTCCTCGTGGAATCCCATTCGTTCCTTAACGACATTCATGAAACATCAACAAAATCAAATTAACACTAATTAATCAATATAGGTACATATAGTGAGGTTGTGAGGTCCATGCGATAGGTAGGGAATGGATATATCCACTAGAGAAAATCCCTCCTTGTCTTCCTCTCAACCTAGTCAGAAGAAGGGATAGAAGATTGATAGGGATGCTACAATAAAGTTTATTAGAAGCCACCTAGAATTGTCAAAGCTCTATGGCTGAAATCAATATTCCCTTAGAGTTGGAGAAGGATCAACACTAGGAGAAACAAGGGACCCCCTCTACGCAAAAAAGTAACTGATGAAGTCTACAAAGGTGTACATATTTGACCCGCCTCTAGATTTGAACCTATGACCTCATAGGAGGAAACACATGATCTCACACACACATGAATGATTTATTGGCAATGAATAATATACAAGATGAGATATAATAAAATATGTTTCTTCCTCTCCTCTCCCCATAAATTCTTATATGACACGGATTTTTATCCTCTCCTATAAAAAAGAGAGGCACTTCCTCATTTTATTTACTTTTTTGGGATATTCCCTTAATATTATTCTACAAATATTTTACTTAATTCTCTAAAAATGTGTGCAATACAATTTTTCTTTATTATTTTCATGTAAATATAATTCTAGTTTAGCATTCTAGAAGATAGAATATCATTGTGCATAAATAAACTCAACCTAGACATACATACCAAAACCCTTTTGAGTCATACACTGGAAATAGATTTTGTAGTGGAGCCATGATTCTCAAGACAAAAAAAATCATCAAATCCATAGGGTAATCAATATCAAAACTATGAAGAGGATGTTATAATACTTGGACATAGTTTCTTTCAGTAGTGGGGGAACATTATGGAGCTACATGATGATACAAAATTGGAGCCATGGTCATTATCCCTCAAGAGTGAGAGTCTCTAAGAAACAATATATATGAAATACATGTAACACTATGCTATTAGAGAAAAATCAGTTCTCTAATTTTTTTTAGTTTTTTTTATCAACTAGTGTCATAGCCACAAATTTTTGTGTTTTACAATTAGTTGAAAATTATGTGATTATATTGTGATGATGATGATGATAGTAATGATGACAATGAGAATGACATGCGAAATGATGATGACCCTTATAAGAAAGTGTTGGTAGAGGTAAATAAACCTAGTTTCACTACAAGCTCCAAGATTAAAATGTGCTCAATCATAGTTATAAGTTATGCATGCTTAAAATTGTAACCGTATCCCACTTGTTATGCACGCTTTAAATGGTAAACATATCCCATATGCTTTAAATGATGATGATGATGAACTAGATGACAATGATAGTGATGATGATGATGGTCATCATCGTCGTCATCTTTTTCATTGTCACCATGATTATCACAATAGTCATCTTCATCGGCATAATCATCATTCATTTCATCATCATCACCATTGTCCTTGACATCATCATCATCATGATTATTGACATTTTCATTAGTTATTCATCATTACCTTTGGCATAAGAAATAACATCTACCCAAAATATGTGATTAGTGGAAAAGGGTCATGGAGGACACATACAATTTATGCATGACAAATAACAACTTATTTTTTAAGATGATCAACATCATCATTCTCATTGTATTCATCATCATTGTCATTGTCAGCATCACCATCATCATCATTCATTTCATTTCCATCATAATCATTGTCATTATCCTCCTCATCATCATTGTCATCGTTCTCCTCATTATCAACAACATTATCATCATCAATATTGTAGACATCCTCAATATCATAATCATTATCCTGGTTGTTATCTTCAACATATGGGTGTAAAACTGGATGCAAAAGTGGATAAAAACATGGATGCAAAAAAGGATGCAAACATGGATGCAACAAAAGTAGGCGCAAAAGT
Organism: Pseudotsuga menziesii; assembly: GCA_001517045.1. Lineage (NCBI taxonomy): Eukaryota > Viridiplantae > Streptophyta > Pinopsida > Pinales > Pinaceae > Pseudotsuga > Pseudotsuga menziesii. The sequence continues at coordinate 453,355 of LPNX010708781.1, forward strand.
GGGCGCATAATGGGGTGCACCAAAAATGGATGCAAAAGGTGATGCAAAAGTGGATGCAGAAAATGATGCAATCGTGGAAGCAAAACATGATGAAAAAAGTGATGCAAAAGTGGATACAACCATGGATGTAAACTTGGATGCAACAAAAGTAGATGTAAAAGTAGTCGTAACAACCAACACAAAACCCGATGCAAAAGTGGATTAAAAAATGGATGCATAAATGGATGCAATAATTGATGTAAAATTGGATGCAAAAAAGATGTAAACATGGATGCAAAAGTTGAAGCAAAAGTGGGTGTAAAAGTAGGCGCAAAAATGGGTGTGAATTGGGACGCAACAAAAGTGGATGCAATAGTAGATGCAAAAAAAGATGTAAACATGGATGAAAAATGGGATGCAAAAAGGGATGAAAATGTGGGTGAAAAAGTGGAAGAAAAAATGGATGCAAAAGTGGATGCAAAACTAGACTCAAAACATGATGTAAACTTTGGTGCAAAACTTGGCGTAGGAAGGGATGCAAAACTTGGCGCAGGAAGGGATGCAAAAAAAGAAGCAGAAGTGGATGTAAAAAAGGATGCAAAAGTGGATGAAAACAAGGGCGTAAAAGTTGAGGCAAACATGGACGTAAAGGGGGTGCAACAAGAGTAGATGTACAAAATAGGCACAAAATTAGGTGCAAAACTAGGCTCAAAACCTGTCGCAAAACCTGATGCAAAACCTAGCGCATAACCAGGTGCAAAACCCGATGCAAATTACACCGCAATTTGCACAAAATTTAGAAAAATGATGCAAAAAACACCTAAAATAGCACCAACCCATGAAATTGCACCATTTTTTCCAAAAAATGAAGAAAAATACACTAAAAGATGGTCTAGACGTAAAAAAGGATGCGAAAAGAGACACTAAATATAGTTTTTTTTGTAGTGATACCGCGCTGAACATAATTCACTAAAAAAAAAAAAGATTTATATAATATATGATACAAGTTGAATGTGATTGTCATTGATGTCAAAGGAGTTCAGTGAATGACAAAAGGATAACCATAAGACATGATGGCAGGGTAAACTTAGTGAAAGACAAAGGAATGACAAAGGAAGTAATCACATGGCAAGTATGATGATGTGGTATGTATGGTGAGGCTGGAAATACACATAATGGTGTTATGGTGCTATCAGGAAGTCAGTGTTGTAATCTGACATCATTCTGGAAAAATATGGCAACTTTGTGAAACTTTGGAAATTGACTAAGTATGAAAAAGTAGTCAAAACTAATCTAAGAGAATTTCCACCATAATTCATGGTATGAATAGAATTCCCATACCATCATATCATGCTATATCTTGTTGAACTGGCTATCTAGCCATGGTCTCAGTTTGCCTTAATCATTTCTGAGGAGAAAGTTATAAGTCTACCAAAATAGGGTTTCAAGATAAACCTTAAAGAAATACTTGGACATGGATAAGTGTTGGAAAACTGGTCCAGGTGTCCTTTTATCCATGACATTTGATAAATTTATTTTCACAAGGACATCCATTGGCGGGAATTTCCAAACGACCTCTCAAAATCCTGTTCTCAACACTTACGCAATTTTCTTGTGTTTCTCAATATGCAAAATAGTATTTTTCCTACTTTTGGAAAATTGATATTTTGCATATGTGACCAATGTAAGTCATCCTGAAAGTATGGTTGGATATCCATTTCAACAAAGAACAAATCTATTCCAATTTATGAACCTATTGACATATTCCCAACATCTGGCAGGCATTTGAAAATGGTCTTCCAAACTGCTTATTGACACTCAGACAAATCTCTTCAAACCCTAAGTCACCAAGGTGATTTTATATTTTTCATCAAACTTGGAGAGTGATACATCCACAATGTGAGGAATATCATACTGACTCAACCATGCCAATATTCTCTCCTACAACCTCATCATCTAACCTTGGCGGGCATTTTACTGGGATAGTGCAAATGAAGGTGAGAGGCACTTTTGGCAGATTGATATCTTCCTCCTCAGAGAATCTTTGGGAAATATTAAACCATGGTTGGATGCACCAACCAACATACTAGAGCCTATAACTTTCAGATAATTTTTCTCATCATCCTATGAGAGGTGGTGAGCATTTCCTTGAGGCCAGTTATGCATATTTTACCAATAATTCCATACTTACACAATTTGTCCAAAACCTAAGGTGGATTTTTCATTTCACCAAAAACCTGAACTAATGTTACTATATAATGTATTACACCTTACTGATCACACATATGTTGATTTCACTCCCAGGATCGTCTTCATTTGCCCTACGCGGGCATTTTACTAAACTTTGGTGTAAGATAGCCTGAAACCCTGTTTTGGCAGATCCATATCTTCTTCCTCAAGCATTATCAAACCAATGTGAGAACATGGTCAAGTATAAAAAACATACACCTACAGGATCACCATATGGTGCGATCATTTTCTTCAACCCACAAATTATGGCAGGCATTTCCCTAGAGCAATTTTGACTAATTTGACCAAAAATCCTTCTTTTGGGAGACCTGTATCTTCTTCTCCAAGGATTTTTTCTGAGAACCAGGGCTATGGTAAGATAGATATTTCAATAAAATATGGGATGGCAGGTCATGGCGGGAATTTTCTTATTATTATTAATTACGGTGGTCATTTTCATAAGGTAGTTGCTTGGGTAGTTTTTTAACACTTTATCAAAATCCCCAAATTATCATACCGTTACCAACTACTACTAGAATATAACAATGACATCATGAGACATTAGGAAACAAACATGTGTTTTTCAATCTCATCACACATGCCATATCAACACTTCTTTTGTCATTAATGACCTCCTTTGACATCAATGACAATGGCATACTCAGCAATGTCCTTGTGCTAATAAAATTCATAGGGTGACATAGATATGTTCCTTGTTGAAGTGGTTATCCACACATGTTTTCAGTTTTCCTTATGATGGTCACAAGTGCAAGAAATCAATTTGCCAAATTAGGAAAATTATGTTTTTGCATATTCAGAAATTCGGCTAAGTATTGACCAATATTCCAACAATGCATAAAAAATTTGGCATACCTTGACGATTTCTATTATATTCCAAATTCCGTAGGTGAGGTGTCATTCTTCGTGGTTTTTTTCCATTCTCTTCTTTACCATTGAATTTTGCTTTGTCTGTAGTTCGATAACTATGGTTCTTAGGCAGAAAGTGCCTATACTCATCAAACACTTCCTTTGCTAAACTCATTGAACGATAAGATTTTATCCTGGGACCCCAAGATGGACATGCAAATTTACCCTTTGTTTGAAGACCTACAAGCTATATGAATTAGTGTAGCGAATTAGAATTACCATTTAAAATAATGCATGATATTTTCAATAGATATATATAATATTAAATAACAAAAAAAGTAACAATATACCACAAAAATGTGTTAACCCGGGAGCATCATGAATTGTCCATCCAAGTATTCCATGGAATTGAAATCGTCTTTGCCCTATTGGTCTAGAGATGTCATACATAGTGACTCCAACACATAACTTCAACAACTCATCTATAAGAGGCTCAATATATACGTTCATATATTTAACCTGGTACTTACCTAATTGGTCCGACATTCATGATTAATTATATTTAGCTATATTTTTATATATATAAAAGACATAATTATCATACACAAAACAAAGAAATGAAATATTTAGTGATCAGACTTTCAAGTAAAAAAATAAAAATTAATTAAATACCTGGAACAATCATTGCCAACATTGTGTGCTCTCTCTTGACCGACATCCAAGGAAGAAGGTTATTGTTTATAACAAAAACGAGCCACACTGAGTAGGTAGAACGAAGCTCTCCAATTGGATTCACACCATCAACTTCCAACGAAAGTTTAACATTACGAGGTTCTTCTTTGAAAAATGGCCACTTTTCTTCGATGTACTTAAATGCAGACCCATCTACAAGCATTCGAAGAACATTGTCTCAACTTCTATTCTTTGCATGGAAATCCATAAACTGTGTTATACTTTGACACTTGAACAACTGCTGGAGACGTGGAATTATCGAAATATAATGAAGAACTTTGTGAGGCACCTTTTTTTTCACTTTATTGGTTCGATACCTACTTGTTTGACATTGTGGGCATTCATTTTCTAATGCATATGTTCCATAGTATATGATATGATCATTAGGACATGCATCAATAGCTTGATACTCCATTCCCAATTCTTTCATCATCACATATATCTCTCGATATGTGCGTGGTAGAATATTTGACGTTGGTAATAGAAATTCACCTAAAAATCTACAAAATTCAAAAGAATAAGTCAATCTAAACAATATTAATAATCAATATCGCATTCATACTTTACAAATTAGATAACAATAGCAATATAGCAAAAAAGTAAACCCTTTATGTACATGTCAACATGCAGACATAAATAATTAACAAATTAGATACCTTAGTATCTGTGTGAGACTGGTGTTTGATAAACCATTCAAAACATTCTAGTTCACTAATTAACAACAATATAGCAGATAGAAGATTTTTTTTTTAGCCTCCATAAAGAGGTTGATGTGCATTCTCGAGTAGAGGATCAACATCATGACTATCATCCTGGTTGTCCTCATCCATTGGAGCAGATGTGTCTTGGATCAATCTATGTATCTCATCTTCCATATTTGTATCACTAATGTTATCTCCATCCATATCATCATTAAGAACTTAATCAGCTTCAATATTCTGATCTAGATGTTCATCACCCTGTAAATGAGTATTTCTGCTATTACTTGGCAAATAACTCTCTAGAAGGGGACATTTTGGGGGAATTGTCTATATATTTACAAACAACGTAGTAAAATTAGTGTGTATAGAACATATAATAAAACGATAAGACATTTTACTGAAATCCATGACATGATGACTATTACAAAGAATACATTAAAAATTGGATAACCTCTTACCAAGGGACGATATTCATAACCCCCTTCGGCGTGCCCCTTCTCCCTACAATGTCTTTCAGCTATTGTTATTAAAATTCTCCTTCTTTGCAAGCCCCTGCAATCAGAGCAAGGGCAATAACATTTTCCATCTCCCCTTGCCTCTAATGTCGCTCTAAACTGAGCAAGCTTCCTTGCATTTTCATTCATAGTGAAAAATCCTTGTAGTGACAAGTAATTGTCTTACCTACACCATACCAAACAGTAACTTGTCAAATACATTAGACATAAGTATATTTCTAAATTCAGTATATTATATACCAATTTCTATAAAGAAAAACATGAAGACTGTGATGAATAGGATTGTCATTGATGACAACATTAATGACAATCATTTTGGAAAAATATGGTAATTTGGTGAAAAACAGGAAAATGATGGTAAAAAAATCTTTAGGGAAATGCACACCATAATTTATATGAGAATATAAATTCCCACACCACATAGGGTCCTGTAGATTGTTGTTTTTACTACCTGGCCATGTCTTCAGTTTGTCTTGAAAGTGCATGAGGGAGAAGTTATGGACCTTCCAAAACAGGGGTTTGTGCCAGAGCAAGCAAATTTGGCTAAGTAGCCTCAAAAAGATGCCTGCCCTAAATTATGGGTTAGAGTAAATGCATGCATCACATGGGGGTATTGTAGTGTGTTGGTTTTTCTACCTAACCATGGTAATATTTCTCCTTAATCATTTATGGAAAAAAAGTTATGAATCTTCCGAAATGAGGTTCAGAATAAATTTTGGAGAAAGTCCTGAAAATGACTAAGTGTTGGAAAACTGGCTCAGGTAGCCTTAAGAAAATGCCCGCCACAAATTGTGTGTTGAAAAAAATTCCCACACCATATGGGGGTCTTGTAGATTGATATTTGGCCTACCTGACCATGTCTTCAGATTGTCTTGGAAGTAGCCAAGGAATAAGTTATGAACCTACCAAAATAGTGTCTTAGGCAGATTGGATCATCCTAAGTAATTGTCTTCAGTATTGGAAAACCTGGCTCATGTAGCCTTGGGAAAATGCTCGTCGTACCTTATAGGTGTATGATAAAAATTATCTGAAGCTATCATCCTATAGCTTGTTGAAGAGGCTATCTCACCATGGTCTCAGTTATCAAAGAAGATGTTTGATGACAAAGATAATGGTCTACCAAAACAGAGTTTCAGGTTGTTTTGCACTATTCCAGTACTGGAAAAACTGCCTCAGTGCCCTCAGGGAAATGCCCGCCCTATCTCATAGGATGATGAGAAAAATAATATGAAAGTTTTAGGCTATAGCTTGTTGACGGGTGCATCTAACTATGGTCTCAGTTATCCTATGGAGTGTTTTAAGCCAAAGATATAAATCTGCCAAAAGTAAGAAAAATATTATTTTGCATTTTAAGAACACAAGAAAATTGGTTGTGTTAGATTCAAGAAATTGAAAAGGCATTTTGAAATTCCCTCAAGGAGGGGTTATTTTGATGATAAAATTCATCGAGTAGCATAGGCATGTTCCTTGGTGAACTGATTATCCAGCCATACCTTCAAGTTGTCTTATGATGGTCCCATATGCAAAATATCAATCTACCAAAAATAGGAAAAATAATATTTTTCATAGTGAGAACAAAAGAAAATTGACAGAGTGTTAAAAATAGGAGTTTGAGAGGTCAGTTGGAAATGCCCGCCAAGGACTATCTTTGTGCACGTAAATTTATCAAATGCCATGGAACCATTCTTTGGTAATTTTTCCATCCGCTCGTGACTTAAAGTCTCCATAGAGTGTTCACACGTGTGAAATAGGAGTCTGCCAAAATGGGAAGAAATATGTTTTGATGTTCAAAAGAGGTTGAGAAGCTATTTTGAAATGCTTGCCAGAGGTTGTGTGTGTGTCAACAGATTTATCTTGTGATATGGTCTTGTTCATTGTTGAAATGGCTATCTAGCCATGCGTGTAGGTTTCCTTATGTTGATCACATGAGGGAGAAATCAATCTGCCAAAGTAGAAGAAAATTTGTTTTTACAAGTTAAAAACAATTTTGTCTGTGTTAAATTAAACAGTTTGGAAGCCTATATGCTGATGTGGACAGTATTGAAGACAAGATATTGATGGTGTATGGACAGATTTGAGACAGGGCTACAGTATGTTGTATGTTGAATGACTTGTTGAGTACAGAATGAAGACTTGCTGATTGTATTTTTGATGTGTGTGCCTGTGGCGAACTTTGGAAGAGTCTGATGTATCAATTGTAATTTGTAATCTGAAATTTGTATAGGGAGGTTGGGTGGAGCTGGGGAAAGACTTATTGGTATTTTGACAAGTTGAAGCTTGTTTGGATGTTGTAGCATCCCAATCAGTTGCAGATGACTGAACCATTCTAGTGGGTGGTGTCACCTTATGGGTTGTATCCCATATTGGAGATTGAACCTTGATGTGACTTCCCATTGTTGAGAGGAAAAAGGTCAAAGGAAGAGTGACAAACAAGTGTTAATTTAGGAAAGGAATGTGATCTTTGTGATGTTGATCATTGTGGGTGAAGTAATGTGCATCCACAATATACATCGAAAGAAGCAAGATGCATTGTAGAATGCATGTGGGGTATCATGTAAAAATACCAGGTAGAAATATAAAGGGGTATAAAAAATGTAAATGAAAAAATGGATACATGCAACATATAGTGAAAATAGGGGTTTTTTAAATTGGGAAGGCAGATTGGGAGGGGCTTAAAAAATGATTTTGGGAGGTATTTTCCAATATTTTTTGAAAATAGGGGTATTGTTTCATATTCCATGAACGAACGTGCTATGGCATGGTTTCACTAAGTGAAGACCCCGTGGCTTGACTCAGCACTATCACCATATGTATCAACCTTGATCACCTATACGCAAACACCAAATCAATGGCAGGGACTTGGCCTTGAGCTCCTTTCCATCATTTAAATACAATATAGACATCATGTACAATTCAATACCATGGGGACAAAACCGGGGTGTTACATTCCCCTCCCTCTTCAACAACACTATCCTGAGTGCTTTACAAAATTAAACAAAAATGCTACACTGGCACCGCCCTCAGTGCTCCGCAAAATTGAACAAAAATGGATGTACCAATCGCATGGCACCCTCCAGCTCCCACTGATCCAGGTTGTGCTCAGGTGCACGCTGGGGACAACAGTCGACTGAATGAGTCTAGCACTATTATGGCGGAAGCATATAATAAGAAACAACAAAGCAAGAAATACACTAGGTCGACAAGAAATATACACACAGACAATATGCAAGAATTTGAACCAAATTATTACTTTTTAAATGTAGTCATTACGCAGTAGAAGATTGTAAGCAGGAGCTGCGTTGTAAAGTTTGAGAATTTCAAACTTTACAACGCAGTTGTCTCTTACAAATTATCACTTCTGCTCCACGAAAGATGGAGGATTCATATTGATGTCTATATTACATAATGTACATGCTTATATAGGATGATGAGACGCTTGGGTGACTACCCGCTACGTTCAATTACAAAACAAGTTATAATGGTCAGAATTTCAACCATCGCAGAGCATGTTGGTATGATGTATTCGAGGCGGACCTATAGAGGGAGAACCTGATGAATGCAAACTTCTCGGCTAAACAAGTCAAGGCGAACCTGTCGAAGGTGAACCTTTCGACGCGAACATGTCGAAGGTGGATATGTCGACTGCCAAGGCAAACCTGTCGAAGGAGAACCTGTCGGTTGTTGGTTGGATCATTCCTCCTTCCTTAAGAAACAATGGTATCCATTGTGTATTCGTTTAGGTGATGAAACTTGTCAGCGACTAGTAGCTAGTTTCTCCTTTGACAGGTTCACCTTGGCAGCCGACAGGTCCACCTTCGATGGGTTCTCCTCGACAGGTTCCCCTTGACTTGTTCAGCCAAAAATTTTGCATTCGACCGATTCGCCCTCGATAGGTCCACCTCAAATACAACATACCAACATGTTCTGCGATGGTTGAACTTATGACCATTATAAAAAAAATTGTAACTGAACATAGCAAGTATTCACCCAAGCGTCTCAGCACGCTATATAAGCATGTACATTATTTAATATAGAAATCAATATGATTCCTCCATATTTCATGGAGCATAAGTAATAAATTGGTTCGAATTCTTGCATATTGTATGTGTGTATATTTCTTGTCGACCTAATGTATTTCCTTCTTTGTTGTTTCTTCTTATATGCTTCCACCATAACAGTGCTCAACTCATTCAATTGACTGTTGTCCCTAGCGTGCACCTAGGAATGACCTGGATCACCCACGTAGCCTCTTCAGGACCGTAGTGCTCCCACTGCACCTTCACCTGCCCAACGGCTCGATTCCGGAGAACTGTGACCTTCCTATCGAGGATGCACAATGGCTCAGTTTGGAACTCTCCTGTCGGTTCCACCTGAATCACATCCCAATTTATCACATGGTTAGGATCATGTACATATTTCTTAAGCAAAGAAATATGAAAAACATTATGAGCTCTAGTGCTAGCAAGAAATGCAAGTCTATATGCAACTGTCCATATTCTTTCAAGCACTTCAAACGACCCACAGTATCTAGGAGACAGCATGGCACAACTTCCAAGATTTAAGGAAATCTTCATTTCCTTTAGTCTAAGGTAAACATGATCCCCAACACTGAACTCTCTGTCCAACCTATGCTTATCTGCATAGGTCTTGTTTTTTTCCTGGGCTGCTTTCAGATTCTGCCCGATCTTTGCAACCTGCTGCTCCATCTCCTTGAGAAATTTTGTACCAAGCACAATCATGTTCACTAGGTTATCCCAAGTCATGGGATTCCTACACCTTCATCCATACAAAGCTTCATAATGACTCATTCCCAAGGATGATTGTTGTCCATTATTATAAGCAAACTCTACCAAGTGTAAATAATCTTCCCATTTGGTTGGTTTGTCCATCACATACATACGAAGCATGTATTCCGACACTTGATTCACTCTCTCTATCTGTCCATCAATATGAGGATGGTAGGCAGTGTTGAAGTTCAAATTTGTACCCAAATATGCAAACAAACCCTTCCAAAAATTGTAAGTGAACTTAGGATCCCTGCCATAGACTATTGCCTTAGGCAATCCATGCAAGCTGAAAACCTTCTTCATGGATATTTTGCAATGGTATCCATCTTATAAGTAGACTTAACTGGTATAAAATGTGCTACCTTTGTAAACTTGTCCACCACAACCATGATTGAATAATGTTTCCTCCAAGTCATAGGAAATCATGTAATAAAATCCATAGAAACAACTTCCCATTCCATTCTGGAACTGGAAAAGGATGTAACAAACCTGTTGGGTGTTGATGCTCAACCTTCACCTGCTGACATTTCATGCACTTTGAAATATACTCAATAGTGTCCTTTTTCATTCCTGGCCAAAAATACTTCTTTCTGGCTGTAGAAATTGTCTTTTGATATCCTGGGTGACCATAATATGGAGCTTGATGGATCTCATCCATAACAATTCTGCTCAAATCTACTACATTTGGAATATAAATTATGTTTTTGTAAGTAAGAAGTCCATCTTCTTCCAATTTATATCCCTCATGCTTCTTCTCAAGACTTTGTTGTTGCAGTTTTTCCTTTATTTGCACATACATTTCATTTTCAGCAGTATGATTAACAATCTGTTGTCTCAAATCATTTTGGAAAATACTAAGAGATGCCACATGCATTTCATGCACCTTCCTACTGAGTGCATCAGCCAGTTTGTTTTCTTTTCCTTTTATGTGTTTGATTTCAAAATCAAACTCACATAAAAACTCCAACCATCTAGCCTTCCTAGCGTTTAGAGTTGGTTGATCAAACAAATATTTCAGACCACAGTGGTCTGTCCTTAACTCAAACTTTCTTCCCATTAAGTAATGCCTCCACATCTTGAGAGCATGTACTATGGCTACAAGTTATAAATCATGAGTGGCATAGTTCTTCTCACGATCCTTCAACTTTCTTGACTCATAACATACCACATGGTTGTCTTGCATAAGAACTCCTCCAAGTCCTTGACTGCATGCATCAGTACACACCACAAAATCTTTTTTCGGGTCTGCAATTTTCAAAACTGGTGCACTTGTGAGAAGATTATTCAACTGCTAGAAGCTTTCTTCACACCTTGTTGTCCATTCAAATTTTACTCCCTTATTTTGCAAAGAAGTGATGGAATGTGAAACCTTGGAGAATCCTTCAATGAATCTCCTGTAGTATCATGCAAGTCCCATCTTACATCTGTCACATTTCTTGGAGTTGGCCAATTCATAATGGCTTCAATTTTCTCATGGTCTACAGATATTCCTTCCTATGAGATAATGTGACCAAAATAGTGAATTTTATCTTTATAGAAGTAACATTTTCTCAACTTGGCATACATATTATGCTCCATGAGCAATTGCAACGTCAATATCAGATGTTCTTCATGCTCTTCCTCATTCTTAGAATAAATGAGAATGTCATCAAGGAAGACAAGAACAAAATTGTCTAGATACATGTTGAAAACACTGTTAATAAGGAACATAAATGTAGCTGGTGCATTTGTGAGACCAAATGGTACCACTACAAATTCATAATGTCCATACCTTGTTCTAAAGGTTTTCTTATGAATGTCTTCATCCTTGATTCTTATCTGATGGTAACCAGACTTTAATTCAATCTTGGAAAATACCTTTTCTCCTCTCATTTGATCAAAGAGGCCATCAGTTCTAGGAAAAGGGTATTTATTCTTCACAGTGACTTTGTTCAGTTGTCTGTAATCAATACACAACCTGAGTGTACCATCTTTCATTTTCACAAATAGAAATGGTGCTCCCCAAGGAGACACACTTGGTCTAATATACTTCTTCTCCAACAACTATTGCAATTGCATCTTCATCTCTAGCATTTCGGGTGTACTCATCCTGTAGGGTGTCTTGGACACTAGTGCTTCTCCTTGAACAAGTTCAATTGTGAAATCAATGTGCCTTTTGGAGGAAGCCCTGGAATTTCATCAGGAAAAACATCCTGGAATTCCTGCAACACATGAAAATCCTCCAACCTAGGAGTTTCATTCTTTGTTACCTCCACAACTGGTTTTCATACACTCTGCAACCTTTCCTACAAAAATTCTTCAGTTGCATTGTTGAAATCTGCCTAACAGAAATCACCTTTGCAATGCCTCTTACAACCTTTAAGTTGACTTCTTCATCCAAGCACTCAAAAATCTTGTTGTAATAATCAAGCTTTACTCTGTGTGCTTCCAACCAATCCATTCCAATGAGGATATCATAGGAACCAAGTGGTAGAAAATTTAGATATGCATAGGTGACCAATCCATCCATAACCAATGGACATTTCTCTACCACTTCACTAACTTTTCTCTGAGTCCTAGTGGCTAGCTCAACTAACCATGATTTTCTATGCTTTAACTTCTTAAAAGCTCAAATATCAACTACTCTATGATTAATATAACTGTGAGTAGATACAGGGTCAATTAAAATAGAAACATATTTCTCAAAAATATTACCTGCAACTTCAACCACAGTTGAATGATAATCTGCCTTGCAGTCCTCCAGTGCTACATAAATCCTAGGGATGGTCCTTGCTACTTGGCCCACTGTTTCAACTTCTTGAATGTTGTAAGATGTCCTTACATTCCCATTCTCAAGTTGACAATTCCTGCACAGATGGGGTCCTCCACATCTCTAGCATTGGAGAGGTTCTCTGGTCTCTTTTGGATCTCTTGGATTTTCTCCCATCACTCTGGCTGGCTTAGCCATGTCGTGTGATGGTTGCTTCTACTTATTTCGAAAGTTAGAGGGTTTGAAACCTTTATTTCTATGATCAGAATTTTCATTCTTTTTATCCTTCCATGTCTTATGGTAATCAGGTTTTCCTTTATTCTGAACATAGCAATACTTAGCATTTCTATAGCTTCTTCTAAAGTTCTGGGTTCATCAAACTCATTTTTTCCTTTGTAAGACTGAGGCAACCCACTCAGAAAACGTTGTATTTTTACTTTATCATCCCTGATATACCTGACATACCTCAATAGTTCCAAGAACTTATTGGCATACTCTTCTATGGTCTGTTGCCCCAATCTTAGCTCATGGAATTCCTTAATATTATCATCATAGTACCTATCAGAGAGGTACTTCTTCCTGGAAAACTTTTGGAACTGTTTCCACACAATCTTCCTTTCACTAATCTTCTTTACTTTCCTAAAGTGCCCCCACCATATGGATTCTCTTCCAGTAAAATTGAAGATGGCTACCCTAGCCTTCATATTTCCATATTAGTCTTGGACTTGGAAATATTTTCTCATCGCAAGAAGCCAAGCTTCAGCTTCTTGATCATTATTTATCTCACCATTAAAGGTAGAAGGCCTTTCCTTCCTGAATTCATCACGTGAGTTGTTCTTGTAATGCCTCTTTCTCCTATTCCTATGAGAAGAAGAACTTGAACCCCTAGTGGGTCCTCCTGAATTAGATGATCCACTAGAATGCCTCTTTCTTCTTCTAGCACCACTCCTACTTCCTTTCGGATTTACTTTTTGATGCTATAAGTTCATCTACCTCAGGATGTCTGTCAAACTCTCCAACATGGCTGCATTCAGTCGATTTTTCTCTTCTTGATCCTTAACCAATGTTTCATCATCTGCCCTGTGGCTTTGCATCTCCACCCTTAAGCTTCTCATGGTGGCTACAATTTCTGGAGGAGTATCTTGATATCTTTTGCCATTAGACTATGTCTCGGCATTTCCAACTCAAACGTTTTCCCCCATAGCATCTTCCCTGTGCTCATAGGGAATATGTGCATCATTCATGGTGAAGGTTCTCATGGCTGACCCAAAACCAACTTTTCCAATTTGCACACTGACTCTGCAAAATGTGTTAACAGACACCATTGTTAGACATTCTTAGTAATTCAAAAATTACTTACTAACATCTCACTACAGGTATGAACAGTCGAGATCATGGTATAACCTAGATCTACGATCAAGTTTCATTTCACAAATAAAAGAACGAGAAGGATAAAAAGGGCGTTGAGTGGAAAAATGGAAACTAATCTCCACGATAGAGGTTTAAGATCAATGAACGAGGTTGATCCTCAAACAAATCAATGGTTGTCAGCGATTTCGCTGGGAGAACTAGCGCGGAAAAATAAAAAAAAATTATGCACGATAGGAAACGTGCGCAAATGACATGTCCTCCTCCCATTAGATATCACGCTTAGATATTGGGGGTCTAAAAATAAATTTTCAGGGTGCAAAATATCTATGCAATCGAGTTCACCATCAATTTGAAGTTCGCTGGTTAGTTAACTTTAGTAGAACCGCTAAAATAGTGCTATGTCTTGCTGCATTTTTCCTTCTGCAACATTTAACTTGGCCCTTCTAGGCCCAATGTTGTAACCAACAGCTCAGATAATTGTTCAACTTGGCCCATTTAGGTCCTAGTGTTGCAACCGCAGCTCCGATACCAATCTATAACATCCCCATACCCCATAATGCGGAATAATTAAAAAATTTGCTTCAAGAACCCTTGTTCTCCTTTTAAAACACAGGGCATGGGTGTTAACACACTCTTCCACCTTCATTTTCAGACTTTGAAAGCATTGTAAAAGTCTTTTCACCCTTCACAGATCCCTTCTGCGATCGAAAACACCATTTCCGCATTGAACCTATTCTTTCCGCACTCTGCCCTCTGCACCTTCGCTTTCCGCCTTCTACTGGGTAGCTCAGAAATCAGAACACCATGTTAGATGGAGATATTCGACCACTCTTTCATCTTCCATTTTCCTCCTTTCTAACCTCAGAACTCGAGAATCAGAACTTTAACATTTTACGGAAATGTTCAACCATTATTCTTCCTTCCGCACTCCCACTTTCCACCTTCCGCTCATAACTAGGGAATCAAAACTTTAACATTCAACAGAAGTGTTCAACCATTAATCCACCTTCTTCACTTCTGCTTTCCGCCTTCTGCATCGAAATACAAAAATACGCGAAATGACTACCTTGCATGTCGGTTTCCCGCTTTCCAAATTTCGACTTCGGAACGTGGAAACCCATATTTTGCTTTCAACTTTTCCATATTTGTTATTCCTTCCTTCTGCCTTTCCTCTTTCCATAGTGGTTCAAAAATCAAAAACTTGAATTTTCCTTAGACTTTTCATTGCTTTTCTGCTTTATGCCTTCCACAGGCGGATCCGAGGGTGCGAAAAACTAACTTTCTGCCTAGTATCAACTGGTTTTTTTTTATTTCCACCCTCTGCCTTCCCCATGCGAATTCCAATGGGAGGAAATGCTAAGTCAGATGTGTTATGACTCTACCAACATGATTTAAGCCTCCAAGGACTTAAGCAAAATGCATTGCAAAAAAAATAAGCCATATATAGAAGTAAAATGCAGGGAAACATACACAAGTAAACTTCTACTTAATTATCCACAAGCATTCGACATGAACATAGAAACTCATCATATTCATAAGCATTCTACATAACCAGTATGGTCATTCATTCATAAGCAACTACAATGCATAAACAAGAAGGACAAAGAATAAATATCTTGGATGATGGATTTGTCCCGCAACTAGCTATGTGGCTGCAACGTTCCACCCAACCATAGGCCAGTGTGTTCATTAATATCTCAACAACAATACCACCCCCAAGATGGACACGATTTCCACAAGGAACTAGGGAACAACAGACTCACACATATCCAACACACATCAAAACACAATCCAAGTCGTAACACACACAGTCAAGCCAATACACAATTGGGTTTCTCAGACTGTAAGGCAATGGAAAGGTAGAATTGCAAATCTAGTGAGCTCAACCACAGAGCTATGGACACCTACACAATATATGGCTTGGCCTCCACAGTACCTACACCACCCAACACAAGGAAGTATTCCCTTCACAGCTCTGCAGTTCCCTTAAGCCATACCTTCCCTTCTATTGTTCTCTCGGGTTTGCATTAAGGATTTTCCAGCCCCTCTTAATATGTATGTGACGTTCCTCTCTTCACTAGGTTTATCAGCCAATTCTGGGCCTCTTCCACTCCTAAGTATTTCATACCAAAACAAGGATGCACATCACAACAATCCATAGGGAACACACAGCACACAGGATTCACTCTGTAATACAGAGAAAAACAAGGTCTACTACCAATCTATGGTTCAGGATAACGCTGCAACACATCCACCAAGTTCTCAGCAAAGGGATATACACTTGCAGAAACATGTAGCATGCTCTGCTCAACCCAAAAACGCTCTATGACTCTGGCTGATGAACAATGCATAACCGTGAAGGAACAAATGGTTCCCTCCTACCACAAGGAACAACAATGAAACTCTTTCACATCTGAGGGAAAGGAAAAACTAGAATGCATCACATGCTTCCTTGCATCAGAAGAAAGAATGTGGCTTCCCAGACTGTAGAGTTGCAAGTTTTCTCAGACACACAATCAGACTTCCATGCCTTGCTCTTCCCAAGGCATTAACTGCCTCAACCAACTTTTGGAAGGAATGAATGATTGAGGACAGAGGACAAAAAGGTAGCTGAGGTTTCATGGGTTTCCCCATTGACATCTGGCCACACCTTATTGGCTCATGGGGTTTACTAACTCCACTCCCTATTCCTTGTGAAACCATGCACCTATCTCTTTCACATCACAGTTCCATAGCTAGCTGTGGTATTTATTAATTTGTATAGTTACATGATATATCAAAATATATAATGTGCTTGACTCAGCACTATCACCATAGGTATCAAAATATATATGGACTTGGCCTTGAGCTCCTTGTAATAATTTAAATACAATATAGACATCATGTACAATTCAATACCATGGGGTCAAAACCAGGGTGTTACAACTCATAGGTATAGGTGTAATACCCAGGTTTCAACCCCAATTGCATTAAATTATATATGATGTAAATAGCGTTAATAAATCATGGTGTGGAGCTCAAGGCAAAGGCCCTGCCACGGATTTAGTGTTTTACGTTTCGGCAATTAAAATTGATGCCAATGGTTATCGTGCTAGTCGATGGCACAATATAATTTTATACATCATGTAACTATGCAATTAATAAAAATACCCACAACTAGCTATGTCAATGCAACATTAAAGAGATGGGGGCATGATTTCACAGGGAATAGGGAGGGAAAATATTCAAATCCTTGAACCAATGGGGGAAAGACAAATGTTAAAGGGAAAACCCATAAAACTGTCAACTACCCATTTTGTCTTTTGTGCCCAGTCATCCAAAAGTGGTTGAGTTAGTTAATGTCTGGGGATGGGAACAGTATGGGAGTGAAATTCGAATTGGGAAGCCACCCATTTTTTGAAAAATATGTTTTTGACTTCTTGGGCAAGTAAATGCTTGGAAATGCATGCCCATCCTATTATTCATCCATTTGTTTTTTCTCTCTCGCGTGTTTTGGAGCTCTTGTGTGTTTTCCTTCACGTCTTGGCAGTTTTCTCCATTTATCCATGGATGGAAATTCATTTTGGTCTTGTTGAGTGAATGTGTATCAAGGGTTCATGATTTGGGGTTGTTTAGAAGCGTTTTTGTCTTCCTCACGCAGTTGGAGCTTGTTGTGCATTTACCTCCATGTTTTTCTGTCTGTACCTCATTTTCCCATACCTAGGATTTAGTTTTTGGTATTGTGCAGTGAATGGGAAAAGGAGACCCACGAATTGGGTGTGTATGGAGGTCGCTTTAGTCCCTACAATGCCCAAAAACATTTGTGAAATTGTATTTCTCTCACATGGTGTTTTTCCCCATTTTACCAATCTGTTTTGGTTGTAAACTCGTTTTTGGTTATGATCATTGGTTGGGAAGATAGATCCACATTTTGAGTGTGAATAGAGGTCATTTTTTCCTCTGTGAAGCCATTGAACGTTTCCTTAAATGATTTGATCACTTGGGTCATTTTTCTCCATTTTCCATTTTCGATTTTGGTTCCCAAGACGTTTTTGCCCATACCCAGAACTTGTATTTTGTTGTGAAGTGCATCCTTTTGTTTCCTTGGCTGAGTAAGTCTAAGGAACCCATTTGTTAGTGGGATGACTGTGTTTGGATGAGATTATTGGCTTGACTATGGATGTCTGGTCTTCCTAGGTGTAAGTCTGTGTTCCCTAGTTCCTTGTGGAAATCATGCCCAACTCAGGGGTGGCAATGATGCTGAGATATTAATGAGCACACTGGCCTATGGTTGGGTGGAACGTTGCAACAACATAGCTAGTTGTAAGGAAGATTCTTCTCAAGATAAGTATTCTTGTGATTTATGAATTAATCTCTGCAACTGTATTTGTTTTAATGAATTATGATGAACATGATTAATGTGTTGAAAGAAATGTATTTGATTCTGCTGTAGATTACATTATGCATCTGTAAATGTTTTATGTTCAATGCATTTTTATTTTTTTATGTTCATGGGGCTTAGATTGCCCAGTTAAATGATAGCAGTGTCATCAACTGCGTCCTCTTGGAGGGGAGGGGACGTGACAATAGGTTTCCATGAATTAAGAGATATGATTAATATAATTTATTCAAAAAAAAGAAATAGGTCGATATCCAAATATCCAAACTGTATGCCAATGCATGGAAGAAAAATACAATACCTACTTTAGAAATTACATGATCACTCTAATTGCCAACAAATAGAAAAGTGTGCAGGTGTATCTAATAGAAAAGATGAAGAAGAAAGATTAAGATCACTTACTCTGTAATATATATGTTATTTGATATATTTATCCTTTCACTTAATTATTATACAACTTCTTAATGACTCAACATTCTTTTTCTTTTATTATTTAACTTATTATTAACATTGATATATGTCTAAATATCCAAATATCCAAACTGTATGCCAATAATTTGAATCTACCAAAAAATTGGTTGGCTTGATAAAAATAAATCAATATCAAAACATAATAAAAACATGTCCACTTGATAAGCAAATTAATTTTTTTTTTTTTGTGTGTGTATATATATATATATACCAGAATAAACCAAACATTTATCAAAATAATCAAAGAAATAAATAGTAAATAAAAGATAAAAATAAGCGAATTAATTTTTTAGTATATATACACCAAAATAAACCAAACATTTATCAAATTAATCAAAGAAATAAATCATAAATAGTTTATTTATTTCCCAAGCATTTGGTAAATAAATAAACTTGATTCAAACATATGTTTAAATTCCACACTGCAAGGCCTACGCTTCCATAAATTAAGAGATATGATTAATATAATTTATTTTAAAAAAATAGATCCTAAATACATGATCTAGAGCTTAAATATACAAATATCCAAACTGTATGCCAATGCAGGAAAAAATACCTCTATAGATAATAACATTTACTTTGTAATATATATGTTATTTTATATATTTATCATTTCACTTCATTATTACACAACTTCTTCATGACTAAACATTCTTTCTTTGTTATTATTCAACTTCTTATTGACATAGATAAATATTTGCATGGTATCACTTTGTTATTATTCATATTCTTTATGGTGTTATTTACTATCATGCTAGACCCGTTTCCCATTGATGTCAACAATATTGCTTCTTACCCCCCATGCGCCCACCCCCACCCAGCATAGATCCATCTTAAAGGTGGCTCTACCAAGCTCTCAGAGAGATCAAATCTCTCGAGGTGCAAACCCTTCCTCTGCATTTGCACTCTAAAAAGGGTTTGCACCTCGAGAGATTTGATCCCTCTCGGCCCTTGGTAAAGCCACCTTTAATATGGATTTATGCTGGTAATATTAACATTTTTAAATGGTTATCATTTGTTTTTTAATATTGTGTCATGATTTATCATTTATTTGGTTAGTTTCTTTATATTGTTTTTTAATACTTTGTTATAATATTAACATTTACTAATTTTTATCATTTGTTTTTTATTTTATATTGTTTTGGTGTTTTATTTATTTATTATTTGTATTTTTAAATGTTTTGTTAGGGTTTTAAATTGGTGTAATATATATATAATTTAGTTGTATCTTAATGTTTTTTTATCTTTATCTTTTTTTGTTATTTAATAGTTTTTAATGTGTTTTATGTTATAACAAGTTATACAACTTGAGAAAACCAGACATTGCTCTAGTTTTTTGGGGGCTCAATTTTAGTAGTTGTTTTTATCTTTCAAAAAGTGTGTATGTTGGTAACACCTTTCATTTTGAGTCTTTTTTTTTTGCAATTTTGAAACTTATTGATCATAAAAATTCTATTATTTTTATTTACAAATGCATTTTTTTTAAATTTACAAAAAATATATACATTTAGTAGCTAGTAATAATGAAAAAATTATAAATTATAAATTTTCTTTTAACATTTAAAAGTTAGTAAAATAAAAAAACATGTAAATTTTGAAAAAAAAAATATGTAAACTTTTCTTTTAAATAAACTATTTTTTGGGGAAATTTTATAAATGTGAGAAAATAAAAACATTTCAAAGCAACAATATGAAATTAACCAAGAATGTCAAGAATTCCCTTTAATAATGAATATACTTTTTTTTAAATTAAAAGTTTACAATAAGTTGTAAAAACTATATCAAAATATTTAAACATCACAATAAAACATTAAAAATATCAAATATAAAACATATAGTATAAAATTAAATTTATAATATTAAGAAAGTCAAATATAAAACACATAGCATAAAACTAAATTTCAAAATTGTATGAGAAAAAAAAGATAATAAATTTTTTAAGTTTTTATGAAAAGCTTTTAATTTAAGAAAAATAATATAATAACAAAATATTTAAATGAAAGAAAAAACAAATTAAAACAAAATACATAATATAACATATATCAAATAATCGTAAGCCCGCCCGGGTGTGGCTCATTGGTGTTTCACTTGTTATGAAGTCACATGTTGTAAATTGGATGTCATGAGTTCAAATCACACCTCGGGTTTACCCGTGTCCCATGCATATATATATATATATATATATATATATATATATATATATATATAATGGTAAATTTTATGAGGTCAAAGTATAAGGACTTAAGGTGGGCATGATTCTCGGAACCACTCCACCACTGTAAAACCCCCAACTGGGTCTCCTTTAACTTTTATATACAGTCAGAAAATTCACTTCTTGTCAAAATTTCTGTTATGTTCTGTATGTGTTTTGTTCCTGCTTTTATTGTGTTTCTATTCTCCTTTACTAGTTTTGGCTGTAAAGAAAATAAAGTGTTTACATTTTACAAAACTGAACAATTAAAATTCTGTTTTAATTTCATGTTTTCATTTCTAACTTTTTCTCATTTACATGCCTGAAAACGATATAAAATCTGCATTTTCATTCTTTTCAGAATTGAAAATTTATAAATCTGTTTTAACTACTTCTAACAATTTATTATTGACTGTGCAGGTAGCAAAGATAATCACAGCATATAAACTTTTGAAATTTAATTTAAACAGAATTTGCCAAGGTAGAAACGATAACATACCTGCTGGAAAATACCTGTAGGTAGCTAGTAGGTCCACCTTTGTTGTTGTCCTTGTTTGTCGTTTTTCCTTGCTTTTCCCTGCAACCAAAAGTCCTTCCCAAAGCTCTGAAACTCAACCCATCCAAACCAGTCTTTCCACCCTGCCAACTAGCGAGGTCTCGCCGACCACCCAGCTCCAAAGGTACCCCTTTGGACCCCCGAGCCCAAACCGAGTACAAGCCCTAAGCTGTTGTATCCCCTCAAAAAAAC